>CM035434.1:37890432-37945432 GCA_020310875.1 Ceratopteris richardii | reverse complement strand
TGTAATTTATGATAGGCAGCTCATCTATACGAGAAATTGAATTTGTCAATGATTATTGGACTCATACATACTATAGTTGTTACTCACTTGTTTGGAAGATTGACGCCTCAATGAATCAAGATTCCAAGGTTGTTGGAACTTGGAACTTGGGCCCACATTATGTTGTAGCACTAGGTGAATAAGAGGCTTGGATTGATCAACTCTTGAGTCCTATCTGGATAAATTCCAGTTTTGTAGAATTCATATGCTGCAACGTGCATCTAATTTGCCATACAACAGCCGTATGTGTAATGGAATTTTTTTAGTTGCATTTTTAACCTTTCCATAGGGTTCTTTCCTATGGAACGTGCTGCAACGTGCATCTAATTTGCCATACAACAGCCGTATGAGTGTAATGGAATTTTTTTAGTTGCATTTTTAACCTTTCCATAGTGTGTGTGTGTGTGTGTGTGTGTGTGTGTGTGTGTGTGTGTTTGTGTGTATATATATATATATATATATATATATATATATATATATATATATATATATATATATATATATATATATATATATATATTATATATATATATATATATATATATATATATATATATATATATATATATATATATATGTATATGTGTGTGTGTGTGAGAGTGTGTGTGTGTGCGCGCGCGCGTGCACTATATATGTGTTTGTGTACATGCATATGCATCATGATATATCATGTAGCCTATAAGTCTTTGATTAGGCACTCATGTGCTGCACTTTTGACATAGCAATGTGAAGGCTGAAGTTGGTACTTACTACTCGTAGCATACTCAAACATGGGAGTGTTGATGGACATAGGACTGAAGCAATATATGAAAATGTACATACGAGCTTTTTATCACGATCGAACAATTGTATAAATAATACATTGTACTATGTGATATTATTGATCACAATGTTGCTGACCATCATCATATGATATGTTGCAGATGAGAATGTGTGAATTGGAAATAGTGAAATTATCACATGCTCTAGACTTATGTAGAGTTAGTAAGAGAAAAATATTGCATCCAATGTTGCTTGAGCAAAAGGAACTTCTTCTATGCTAACACATTGCAAAAGATTCTTCACTAGAAGCAGATTTAGCTTTTGATACCTCTTCAGCATTGGTGTTTGATGCTCTTTCTTTTCATCAAAAATCCTCTTTTTGTATTTTGCAATATGATGACATGGTGTCAGACATTGATCCACAGGGATCATGGCATTGGTCCATAGGGATCATTCTATGTGTATGAGGGACAAGGGCCAGCTAGCCAAGGTCCCAAGCTCGGGGGATACCCTAAGGTATTCAATAGTAATGGGGATGAGTGTTGCATGATGGCCACATGGCGGCACTCGACCATTCGAGATCATTGCTATTTTTAGAATACAAGAGGTTATATATGGATAAGAGGAGAGTCACACACAAGGGCCAGCTAGCCAAGGTCGCAAACGCGGGGGATACACTAAGGTATTCAATAGTAATGGGGATGAGTATTGCATGATGGCCACATGGCGGCACTAGACTATTCGAGATCATTGCTATTTTTAGAATACAAGAGGTTATATATGGATGGGAGGAGAGTCACACACAAATCATTCAAGCCTCTTTCTTACAATAAATGATGTGTGTGTGACTCTCCTCCCATCCATATATTACCTCTTGTGTTCTAAAAAAATAGCAATGATGCTAGCTGGCCTTTGTCCATCACACACATAGAATGATCCCTATGGACCAATGTCATGATCCCTGTAGATCAATGTCTGACACTCTCTCCCCCTTCTAAAGATCATTGTCCTCAATGATCAATGAGGGAAAGTACTTGCAACCTAGAGCTTCTGATTCCCAAGTAGAGTCAGTAAGTGGTAATCCTCTCCAGGCTACTAGATACTCCTAGATGACACGGTTCCTCAACCGTTTCAGTCTCCGATCTAATATCTTGTCCGGAGAATGATCTATGCTATCATTTTCCTGCAAAGAAACAATACCCTTTATTAGATTATCCTCCATAGAAATATACTTCCGAAGTTTACTAACATAAAACATTGGATGGACTCTGCAATCTGGAGGAAGCTCTAATCGGTATGCAACTTCACTTAGCTTCTTTACTATCTTCCAAGGTCCACAAAACCTTGGTGAAAGCTTACTACAGTTCCTTGTGGATAGTGAAGTAGATGTAGCTGGTACAAGAAAGACTTTGTCTCCTCTTCAAAGGATCTAGGAGATCTCTTCCTGTCAACATACTCTTTAGCCCTATCAGCGGCTTGCTCCATCTTGGCTTTAGCTATTTCTAAATTTGTTTGGAGGTTCGTCAAGAACTCCGAAGCATGCGGACATTTCTTTGGCATGCCTATGGTTCTAGGAGCATTGGGATTCATGCCATAGTTCATCTCAAAAGGAGACATACATGTCACCTTGTGAGGCCTATTGTTATAAGCAAACTCAACTAGTGGCAAATAACTATCTCAATCTGTCTGTCTCTCAGACACATATGCCCTCAACATGTCTTCGAGAATCTGGTTGACCCTCTCGGTTATCTATCTATCTGAGGATGATCACCACTACTCATTTTTAATGGAACTTTCAATTTGTCAAATACAAACTTCCAGAAGTGTCCTGTGAATCTAACATCCCTATCTGAAACTATGGATGTTGGTAACCCACGCAATCTGAAGACAAGGTGGATAAACAACTCCGCTACCTGTGGAGCTTCTATCGTCTCCTTTGTGGGTATGAAATGAGCCATCTTGCTCAATCTGTCGACCACAACTAGGATAGTGTCCCGCTTCCTTTGGGTCTGCGGAAACCAGACTATGAAGTCCATGGATACACTGTCTTAGTTATGATTTGGAATCTGTAAAGGATGCAAAAGACTTGGTGTCTTGACCCTTTCTGCTTTGTTGACTTAGCACATAAAGCATTGTTGAACATAAGTGTGGACATCTTTGGCTAATCTAGACCATCAAAATGTTCTTCTAACAAGTTGTATTGTCTTGTCAACACCAGGATGTCCTGCGCAAGGCACATCATGGTTATCATGCATGACTATTCTTCTCAAATCCCGGGAATCTGGTACGCAAACCTTTCCTTTCTATTTGACTATTCCATTCTCCTGTGAGAAATTGGAATACGGAATGGACTTGTTTGCTCTGCTAAGTGAAGAAACAGTTGGAACTGCCCTATCTCCTATGATAGAGTCATCATTGATGGCTCTAATAATCTATAACAAATGTGGATCTTCCACCTGTGCTTCCTTTATCTCTTGAAGCAATGAACTTTCTAGAACTATAAAGCTCATTTGATACATTATCCGTGATAATGCATCAGCAACTATATTCTCTTTGCCTCGTCTATACAAGATTTCCATGTGAAACTCCTGCATGAGCTCAGCCCAATGAGCATGTTTGCCTCGAAGATTTGGCTGACTACAAAAATACTTAGATGAATGATAAAGAGAATAGACAAGAGACAAGAGATTGTAAAAGAGTAGAAAATGCCACTAAAAATAAATGCTCGAATAATGGAATATTAATACAATGTATAGATATACAAAACCAAATATAGGCTGGATCTTGAGGGTTCTAGGTACAAGAACATCTCATAAGTGCTTAGGAGTTAAAGAAGTGAATATGCTATAGAATAGACTATTGTCAATATGCTGGAAAGTTAAAAAAATACAGCAAACCCTAACATAAGATGATCTCCTCCTGATGTAAGGAGCAGCAAGTAATCTTTAGTACTTGAGGATTGAACACTGATACAGCAGCTACCACTAAAGATACACAAAAGGAAAGTGCAGCAACTTACACAGATCAATAGGCATACACTTGGAGTGTATGTAGGAGAAGTTGGGCAACAGCAAGAATCTCCAAAATAGCTGCACAAATAGTTCAAATCTGCTCCAAACAGCTACTAAACCTGCACCTACCTCTCAACTCTAGAGCTTGAACTTCAATCGCTTAGATTGATGGCGATAAGTATGGGTAATAAGGTCCCTTTATATGAAGTCTAGACTATGTACCAGACATGAAAAGACTAAAAAAAAAACCTGTAAAAGCCAGCGTCAACATTTTTTGGAGAGTTGTACGGAAAAGTACATACATGGCTTTTTTGTTGTTCGATTTAGCTTTCCAGTCTCATTTTTGGTGATTTTAATCCAAACCATTGATCTTTGATGCTTTTCTAACTTTAAATCATAGCCATTCATTCTAATTTGATGAAAAACTCCTTTAAGCAAAAATTAGGATTTTATTTTTGAAGGGTTTGTAGATATCAAATGGCTAAGTGTTATATATCAATAGAAAGCTCTTGATGAGTACTTTGAGAATATGTAATAAACATTTTGACCCACCTTTGACCATTTTGACCATATTTGAAAATTCAGGTTTGCTGGAAATCAGGGTTGGACGCTCAATGTGACATTGTTTTCCAATGTATCCAACCTCTACATTTATTTTTTGTACATATACATATTATAGTCATTCCATAATAATTCCAAGTTATTTTAGAGTAGCATTTGCTACTCGTTTACATACTCGTTTACATCTCTCCTCTCTTTCTCTATTATCTATCTTCTCTCATGTATCTTATTTGGTTCCAGTTATGTATAGCAAGCTTTCTAGAGTGTGGAGGATCTTTTGAGTCTATGTATTGAAGCTACCTCACTTCCAACACTTGGTATCAAAGCTTATTACATTTGCACACACTTGCTCCCAAGATGAGTGATTACATAGTTCTTGAGGTATGATTCTTATGATCCATCTGAAATACGTACCTTGAGATTTGGGGCTTCCCATACACTATTTGTATGTTCATAAGGTACAATGACACATACGTAAAGGGTATTTTTTGTATTGAATATGCATAATATTATATCCATTATGAAGATAAATGTTTTGTAATTAGTATAGATGCACAATCTATTTACTTGCCTTCTAAAATTAAGTCAAAATATAAAAGAAAACATAATTTTTTGGTACGAAATTGTACGAGTATATTAGGTAAGAAAAGTTTCATACACATATGAATAGCAACTATGAGTGATTATAGAGATAGATTGGAACAAGAGGATAAGCTTGATGGAATGTCTAACTATCCAATGTGGAGTTTTATGATAACTAATTTTTTTGGTGTCCAAAGAATTGTGGAACATCGTCAATGACAAGTATCCAAGATGAAGACGATTAGTTGAAGATGTCATATCTTCTTCCAAGGCACCTTCTAATCCTATTTCAGCTCTACAAACCGAGGAGAAGAAAGAAGAATTACACACACTATCTCATATGAATGTCAAATTACAATGTGTGTAACGACACAAAAAATTATTGTATAATAATACAAAATTGAATCTAGACGGAATTTAGGGCTCTAGATACAAGAAATTGTGCATTAAATGCCTAAGAGCTATGAAGAGTGTGTGTATGTGCGATTGAAATGAGTAGAAACAGTTTAGAACTGTTTGTACAGCAAACCTGATTCTGAAATTAGGGTTTCAGAAACCCTAAATCAAAAATTGACCTAAATAGCAAGATAATCTCCTCCTTGTGTTTTGAAGTAGAAGGCACAAACCTTGGGATGGAAGCAACAATAGAAGAAGAATCGAAATTGGACTTGTTCCTTACAAAACTCAGCAAAAGCCCATGGTTGGCTTCCTAAATCTCCACCAAGTCTGCACCAAAAATTGGGAAAACCTCCTCCAAGAGTAAGAGCACTCACTCCTTGAGTAGACCTTGATCAATGATGATTGATTGATTCATAAACTGACCTCAACCCCTTAATTTATAGCATAGGAGCTAGCTTCGGAGCTTCTGTAGCGAAAAAACCGTTGAAAACACAAAAAGCACATACGATAATTTAAAATTAACAATCACTTTTTCATAATAAAATACTCAGCGATCTCACTAAACTGGAAGTGAGAAAATCGCCAAGATGATGCTTTTCTTGATGCTTATGAGGTGACGATTCATAATATGCAAAAAAACCATTTTGAGTAGAAATTAGGGTTAGGGTTTTCTCGCATTTCTGAACCTCGATGGCAAAGTGTTATATACCAAATGAAAGTTGTCCTCAAGTACTATGTAATGGCTAATAATAATGTTTTTACTTTCTGTGATCAAATTTTGGCTAAGTACCAAAAATTAGGGTTGCTGGAAATTAGGGTTTTTGTGCTATTTTGACATTGTTTCCAACAATCTTCAATGTCATAATGGCATAAGGTTTCATAATCTGATTAACTTTTGACTTAATGCTTTGGTAAAAATATCTCCAACATTTTTACTTGTAGGAATGTAGACTAGCTCAATGTGTTTCTTAGATACCTGTTCTCAAATATAGTGGTAGTATACTTCTATATGCTTTGTCCATGCATGATGAACAGGATTCTTTGCAATAGCAATAGTACTTTGACTATCTAAAGATATCTTCATAAGAAGATGAACTTGTACATCAAGATAATTGAGAATTTTTTGTAAGCAAAATAGCTTCAAGTGTAGTTGTAGAGGGATCCCTATACTCTGCTTCACTTGAAGATGTAGCTATTGTAGGTTGTTTCTTTAATAACCATGAGATAAGATAATCTCCTAGATAGAAACAATATCCACTTATTGTTGGGAAAAATGGATGAACACCTCAAGAAATGAGTTGGTACTGCTAATCCTTGCTCTCTACCAGCCCTATATTACTTCAAAGTTGGGTTGTAGGCCCTTTTAGCTTTCGAATGACACTAAATAAGTGCCTATGTACTTTGGAGATGATGAATGTAATGATTAATCCAAAACAGATAACTTCACAAGTCACAAGTCATCAAAAAACTTGATATTTTGGTTGACACACCTCCTAGTTCTTAAGCTCAGTACTCCCAACACAATAGCAATTAGAAAAATTCCTTTTGAGGGTATCTAATTACCTTAAAGAGCTAATGATTCCAAGTGGAATCACTTAAAATGATTGAATATACACACAGCAATCAATTTAGCAAGTAAAGCATTACCCCCGACTTTTTAGGAGATGTGCAGAGAAAGACCAGTGACTCCTTCGAGACGCTTTTCTCCCAATTGGCTCAATGAAATGCCTTCAAAACTGTCAGCTTGTAGTAGACTTAGAGACGATTCCAAGGAGCCATAGAACATTGAAAATCATGGAGTAATGAATGAGATATGAGCAAGACCAGTACACTGTTCTGAGTGACAATGGTAGAGATGAAGAACAGAAATGATCAATGATAAGATGTATTATATAACAATGTTGTACATGATCATTCGCATTAAGAATAATGCCCAATGATAGTGAGAAGTGTAGGCTATAGTGTGAGCCACACAATCTCTACAATTTAATCAACTAAAAGCTCTAGAATGGAGAGGTACCCCGCGAGATTTTACAACCATCTTTTATAGATGCCTTGCCTCCAAGTTTGAATTCAAATTTATAATTGGCTTTACCTAAAAGTGCTCCTTCTAGTTAGGAGATATTCCAGCAAACTGATTCGTAGCTTTATCTTTTCCAAACTCCACTAGTTTGTAGGCTTTACAAATTTTTTTCCAAATTTTAAATGACGTTTAAGACTAATGGTAAAAACCATAACCAATGGTTCATATGTGTCTTCAAGCATTTGCACATAATGCTTCTAATGCCTAGCCATCCTCTATCCTGCAAGAATGCATCAAATTCATTTGAGAAGTACTCACCTCCTCCATCTGACCTTAGTCTTTTTAGGCTTCTTCCTGTTTGGTTTTCCACAAGTGCAAGATACTTCTTAAAGCAACTGAACACTTCATCTTTGTGCTTCATAAAATATAAAATGGTCCATCTACTGAAATCATCAATGAAAGATACATAATACCTTGAGCCAGAAATTAAAGGGTCCTTACTTGGTCCCCAGACATCTGTATGGACAAACTCCAAGTAGTCCTCATGAATGTAGCCTTTCTTTGAGAAGGGTAACCTGTGAAATTTTTCCAAACTGACACGCACCACATTTATAGATCATGTGTTGCTTGGATACATTAGGTATCCCAAGCACACATTGATCTCTGCATATTTGCTTTAATGTTCTCTCACCAATATGCCCTAATCTTTTATGCCAAATCTCAAGCTCTGACAATGTTTGATCTTTGTAGTTATAAAGTGCAATATTCTTTGTATCTTCAAGTTCAAATGTAAATAACCTACTTGTCTTTCCTCCTTTGGCAATTCTTTTGAATCCATGTTGGGGATCCTCCACAAATGCTCCATATTTGTTGAACCTAACCTGCAAACCCTTTTCCACAATCTATCCAACACTCATCAAATTCTTGGTAATTGTAGGTACATATAGAACCCTTCTCAACAGATTTCTATTTCCATCAGAGGTTTCAACATTTCCTACCTTCACCACTGAATGCTTGGTGTCATCACTCGTTTGCACTTGGTGCTTTCCCTTAGGTTTCTCAAGGTCAGAGAGAAGAGCTACATTGCCTGCCACATGGTTTGAACATCCAGACTCAATGTAGAAGAGATGGTCATCATTCATACCTTGCTTTGAAGTCATATTCATAATCAGAAGGGAATCCTCTTGTTCCTCTGTGTAATTGTTGTAGTCTTTCCTTGATTTGTAGCCTCCTTGGTAGTTGTTATTGTAATTGTTGTTGTAGTTGTTATTGTAGCCTTGATGATGGTTGAATCTTCCTCTTGATTGTGTGTAGCCACCTCTTTGGAAACCTCTACCTCTATGATGCTTAAAGTTCTTGTAACAATCATATGTGGTGTGATTTGATAAACTACAAATATTACATGGGGAAGAGTTGAAAGGTCTCCCCCTACCTTCCTTACCTCCTCTACCCCTACCTCTTGAGTTCCTACCTCTCCCTGCATAGTTAGCTTGAGAAGTAGTACCTTCATCCTCAATCTTTTTGCTTTTCCCTTCCTCTTTAGACTTGCCTTTATCTGTGTATAGGGCAAAAGAGTTATTACCTCTTGATGAATCTCCATTTTTATTGAGTTTGGCTTCATGGGTAAAGAGTTGCCCATGAGTGTGGTAAGATCTGGAATCTGCATGTCCATGTACAAGTCCATGGAAGTTGTGAAGCTCTCCCATTTGTCATCTGCCTTGATGCCATTGATTACTTGCCTTACTATTTGCTCCTCTTCAATCTCCTCTCCTATGCTTGCCAATTGGTCAGCCACATCCTTAACTTTAGTCACATACTCTAAAATGCTTTGCTTGGGTTGCTTTCTTTGAGTGGCAAACTCAATCCACAATTGGTTCTTCCTAGCCCTTGTGTTGGAAGAAAAATATGAAGACAATGTATCCCAAATCTCTCGGGATGTCTTACAATTCCTAATGTTTGGAAGAAGGAAATCAGAGATAGAGTTAAGTAAATATGTCCTTGCTAATGCATCGTTGGCACACCATGAATTGAGTCTTTCATGCTCCTCTCTTGTAGGTTGTCCTTATTTTACCTCAAGTTGCTCTAAACCACTGTTGGGAAAGATGGATGGACACCTCAAGAAATGAGTTGGTACTGCTAACCCTTGCTCTGTGCCAGCCCTATATTACTTCGGAGTTGGGTTGTAGGCCCTTTTCGCTTTCCAATGACACTAAATAAGTGACTATGTACTTTGGAGATGATGAATGTAATGATTAATCCAAAACAGATAACTTCACAAGTTACAAGTCATCAAAAAACTTGCTATTTTGGTTCACACCTGCTAGTTCTTAAGCTCAGTACTCCCAGCACAGTAGCAATTAGAAAAATTCCTTCTGAGGGTATCTAATTAGCTTAAGAGCTAATGATTCCTAGTGGAATCACTTAAAATGATTGAATATACACAGAGCAATCAATTTAGCAAGTAAAGCATTACCCCAGACTTTTAGGAGATGTGCAGAGAAAGACCAGTGACTCCTTCGAGAGGCTTTTCTCCCAATTGGCTGAATGAAATGCCTTCAAAATTTGTCAGCTTGTAGTAGACTTAGAGCTGATTCCAAGGAGCCATAGAACATTGAAAATGATGGAGTAATGATTGAGATATGAGCAAGACAATTACACTGTTCGGAGTGACAATGGCAGAGATGAAGAACAGAAATGATCAATGATAAGATGTATTATATAACAATGTTGTACATGATCATTGGCATGAAGAATAATGCCCAATGATAGTGAGAAGTGTAGGCTATAGTGTGAGCCACACAATCTCTACAATTTGACCAATTAAAAGCTCTAGAATGGAGAGGTACCCCACGAGATTTTACAACCATCTTTTATAGATGCCTTTCCTCCAAGTCTGAATTCAAATTCAAACTTGGCTTTACCTAAAAGTGCTCCTTCTAGTTAGGAGATATTCCACCAAAATGATTCGTAGCTTTATCTTTTCCAAACTCCACGAGTTTGTAGGCTTTACAAGATTTTTTTCAAATTTTAAATGACTTACAAAGATTAATGGTAAAAACCATAAGCAACAGTTCATATGTGTCTTCAAGCATTTGCACATAATGCTTCTAATGCCTAGCCAAGTGTGAAGGCTTGGCACTTGCACCAACACTTATGCATCTTCTTAGTCTTTATCACCTACCCAATCACAATCTAAAAAACCTTTAGGTAAAAATTGTGGTAATTTTGGAAATACCATAGCATAATTCGAAGTTCCTTTCAAATATCTGAAAACTTTCTTAATTGCTTTCCAATGAATGTTGAGCGGACTCTGCATGAATCTCGATACTTAAGAAATTGCAAATTGAGTGTCAAGATGTGTACTACATAAATAGAATAACAAACCGATTGCTTGACTATACAAAGTAGCATTAAAAGGTTTTGAATCTGCTTCTACTTGTAATAACACATTAATATCCATAGGTGTTTGCATAAGCTTGGAATATGTCGTTTCAAACCTTTTCAATCATTTCTCAACGTATTTTTGTTGTATTGTGTAGATACACTCTCTTGTATTTAAACTCAATCCCAAGATAATAATGTAAAGTACCTAAATCATTCACATCAAATGTATGCTTAAATCGTGCTTTAAAAAATTGAAGGTCTAACATTCCGTCATAATTCCAAGTTATCTTAGAGTAGCATTTGCTACTCGTTTACATCTCTTCTCTCTTTCTCTATTATCTATCTTCTCTCATGTATCTTATTTGGTTCCAGTTATGTAGATGAGGATCTTTTGAGTCTCTATTGAAGCTACCTCACTTCCAACACTTGGTATCAAAGCTTATTACATTTGCACACACTTGCTCCCAAGATGAGTGATTACATAGTTCTTGAGGTACGACTCCTATGATCCATCTCAAATACAGTACTATATACGTACGTTGAGATATGGGGCTTCCCATACACTATTTGTATGTTCATAAGGTACGATGACACATATGTAAAGGGTATTTTTTGTATTGAATATGCATAATATTATATCCATTATGAAGATAAATGTTTTGTAATTAGTATAGGTGCACAATCTATTTAATTCCCTTCTAAAATTAAGTCAAAATAGAAAATAAAACATATATAATTTTTTGGTACAAAATTTTACGAGTATGTTAGGTATGAAAGGTATGTACGAAAAGTTTCATACACGTATGAATAGCAACTATGAGTGATTATAGAGATAGATTGGAACAAGAGGATAAGCTTGATGGAATGTCTAACTATCCAATGTGGAGATTTATGATAACTAATTTTTTTGGTGTCCAAAGACTTGTGGAACATTGTCAATGACAAGTATCCAAGACGAAGACGATTAGTTGAAGATGTCATATCTTCTTCCAAGGTACCTGCTAATCCTATTTCAGCTCTACAAACCGAGGAGAAGAAAGAAGAATTACACACACTATCTAATATGAATGTCAATTACAATGCGTGTAACGATACAAAACTGAATGTATGCTAATACAAAATTGAATCTAGGCTGAATTTAGGGTTCTAGATACAAGAAATTGTACATAAAATGCCTAAGAGGTATGAAGAGTGTGTGTATGTGCGATTGAAGTGAGTAGAAACAGTTTAGAACTGTTTGTACAGCAAACCCGAATTCTGAAATTAGGGTTTCAGAAACCCTAAATCAAAAATTGACCTAAACAGCAAGATAATCTCCTCCTTGTGTTTTGAAGTAGAAGGCACAAACCTTGGAATGGAACCAACAATAGAAGAAGAATCAAAATTGAACTTGTTACTTACAAAACTCAGCAAAAGCCCATGGTTGGCTGCCTAAATCTCCACCAACTCTGCACCAAAAGTTGGAAAGACCTCCTCCAAGAGTCAAGGCACTCACTCCTTGAGTGGACCTTGATCAATGATGATTGATTGATTCATAAACTGACCTCAACCCCTTAATTTATAGCATAGGAGCTAGCTTAGGAGCTAGCTTAGGAGCTAGCTTAGGAGCTAGCTTAGGAGCTGCTTTAGCGAAAAAATCGTTGAAAAGCACAAAAAACACATACGATAATTTAAATTAACAATCATCTTTTCATAATAAAATACTCAGTGATCTCACTAAATTGGATGAGAGAAGATCGCAAGATGATGCTTTTTTGATGCTTATGAGGTGACGATTCATAATATGCAAAAAAACATTTTGAGTAGAAATTAGGGTTAGAGTTTTCTCACATTTCTGGACCTCTAATGACAAATTGTTATACACCAAACGAAAGTTGTCCTCATGTACTATGTAATGGCTAGTAATAATATTTTTACCTTCTGTGATCAAATTTTAGCTAAGTACCAAAAATTAGGGTTTTTGTGCTATTTTGACATTGTTTCCAACAATCTTCAATGTCATAATGGCATAAGGTCTCATAATCTGGTTAACTTTTGACGTCTATCTCTAGATAATGCTTTGGTAAAAATATCTGCAATATTTTTACTTGTAGGAATGTAGACTAGCTCAATGTGTTTCTTAGATACTTGTTCTCGAATATAGTGGTAGTATACTTCTATATGCTTTGTCCATGCAATAGCAATAATAGTTTGACCATCTGAAGGTATCTGCATAAGAAGATGAACTTGTACATCAAGATAATTAAGAATTTCCTATAACCAAATAGCTTCAAGTGTAGCTCTAGAGGCAGCCCTATACTCTGCTTCACTTGAAGATGTAGCTATTGTAGGTTGTTTCTTTGATAACCAAGAGATAAGATAATCTCTTAAATAGAAACAATATCCACTTATGCTTCTTCTTAGTCTTTATCACCTAGCCAATCAGAATCTAAAAAACCTTTAGGTAAAAATTGTGGTAATTTTGGAAATACCATAGCATAATTTGAAATTCTTTTCAAATATCTGAAAATTCTCTTGACTGCTTTCCAATGAATATTGAACGGACTCTGCATGAATTTGGATACTTAAGAAATATCAAATTGACTGTCAGGATGTGTACTACATAAATAGAATAAGCAACCAATTGCTTGACTCTACAAAGTAGCATTAAAAGGTTTTGAATCTGCGTCTGCCTGTAATGACACATTAATATCCATAGGTGTTTGCATTGGCTTGGAATATGTTGTTTCAAACCTTTTCAATCATTTCTCAATGTATTTTGGTTGTATTGTGTAGATACACTCATTCTTGTATTTAAACTCAATCCCAAGATAATAATGTAAAATATCTAAATCATTCACATCAAATGTATGCTTAGTTTGTGCTTTAAAAAATTGAAGGTTTGAATCTTTAAGACATGTTATAATCATATCATCAGCATATATGATAATAAGAATCCTTAAGACCTGTTATAATCATTTCATAGCACATATGATAATAATACTCAAGACATCTTTTTCTACTTTAACATAAAGAGTAAGAGAAGCTTCTGAGTTTTCAAAATCAATAGGTAAAAGATAGAGATGTATCTTCTCATACCATGCTTTTGATGCCTGCTTTAAACCATATCAAGGTGGAAAGGTACGTAAGGTACGGTACAAATATGCTACGTATGGAACGTACATTTGTACTTAATACTTTTTAAGGTACATAACCAATATGTACCTTTTGTAATATGCATATAATCATTAATATATGTGTGTTTGCATATTGCATGAATGCACATTGTATATTGATAGATTGCATGTACAGTGTGTGCGTGCATTACACCTCTCTCTGTGTGTATCTATGTACACATAAATACATGCATATACATGTACATGTACTACATATACATAAACACACACACACATATATATAGACGCACACACAATGTACATACATATATATATACAAATACACCATAGTTGGATCGGAACGCGTTCCAAACACGATTGGAACGTTCCGTACGGACTATATGTTCCAATCAGCGTTTGGAACATGCTCCAAATTAAAAGAAAAAAATTTCATGTTTCTTAAAAATTCAGCCCCATTTCACACATAATACATACAAATAATACATATAGATAATATGACACACACACACATGTGCATAAATACACATATAGAATACATATATAGAATATGACACACACATATACATATATATTCAGTTTCCATTATATATGCTATGTGACACACACATGCATACATATATGACCCACAATTTGCATATGCCAAATATATAATATCACACACAATAGCATATTTATAATATGTTAAATTGCAATGGTATTCACACATGCATATATAATATGACACATTGGATATATGAATAATGACACACATTGCACACATGCATCAAGGTGGAAAGGTACGTAAGGTATGGTACAAATACGGTACGTACGGAACGTACATTTGTATTGAATGATTTTTAGGGTACGTGACCAGTACGTACCTTTTGTAGAAGTTGAAACAGAATTCAACAATTTTGCAATATTTTATAACAACTATCAAAAACTCATGTAATCCATCATCCACAGACATAGACACGTACATACATACATATCAATGATTATATACATGTCATACATACATACATATTACATAATACATACATGCATGCATTCGTGACATGTATGTACTTAGTATGTAGTGACTAGTATGTAATATGTACTATGCATATAACACGTATGGATGTACTACGTACTATCATCTATGCATGCATGCATACATGATATATGCATATAATAATTGATTATTAATGTCTTTTATATGTGTGTGACACTATGTCACTCTTGAAACTTGATGACTGGCACTTCTTTCTCTAAATGGGCCTGCCGGACAGTTTTCTTTTGAGAAACATGTAGGAGAATTCTAAACTAGTGGCAGAAATACAAAAAATTCTGTAACTAAAACGCAATGAGGTTAAAATTTCAATGTCATAGATCTTACTTTGGGAGTGTCTAGTGTCATGTTATCCTTGATGCTGCTTGGCTTTGTTGATTTTATTTCCCCAAAAGAAAGAAAGTATGTGTGAATGAATGGATGTACAATGCCTGCTTGGTTGTGCATGTGTATGCACAAGTCTATATACGTGTGAGTGTGTTTATGTGTGAAAATGTACCAGTAATACAGATAACACAAAAAATTCTGTAAAATCCTTCCCATCCAAAACATAAAATATCCTCCCATAGTATATAATCAATGAAATTGAGGTGGCTGAATTCTGAATCTCTCCTTAACTATTATGACAAAGCATGCAAGTGTACCAAGAACTCATGAAAACCTCTAATATATTATGTGTGCAATGGTGGATCAAGCATCTATAATTGTCCCCATTCTATGTAAACACAGAGTGGAATTTTCAGTAATATCAAACTTTTATAATTTTTCCATGGGCAAAAAAAAAATGTCACGTATTGTACCGTACTGATTCGTACCGTACTGAAAAAACATACTGATTCAATCAGTACGTACGTACTGATGCAACCTTGACATGCATGTATGGATAATGGCACATACATATGTAACTTTGTATCTTGATTCTTTCTTATATCCTAAACAAATACTAAATTATTAAATAAATAACTATAACTATAACTATATATATATATATATATATATATATATATATATATATATATATATATATATATATATATATATATATATATATATATATATATATTGTGGAAATGCTCACTTTATTACGTTGAAAAAATAGCTATGTACAAAAGTGAGAAGGGAGATTCTACTCCCTATTCCCTAGCTACATTATATACAAAACCATGAGCCTGTACAGCAGCAATACACTTTTAATCATATCCCATTCAGCAGTGAGGTTATGTGCATTTTATCAACAGAAAGCATGACTTGTACATCCAGCCAAAGTAAACTCTTGCAATATTGCCAAGAAAAGGCTGGCACTGGACCCTTATTTCTAAACATTTTGAAGTTTCTGAGCATCCAGATATTACGAAGCAACAAAAGAACACATCTTTTCCTGATCCAGTCCTCAGCATTATCATTGGAATGAAAACGTAAGAAAGTGCAATCAAATTTGGTGGGCTTCACATCCCAGATGGGAAACAAAAGTAGACCATTCCACCATTTTTGAATAAATACACAGGACCAGAAAGCATGGCACATATTCTCAACATAAGAAGTGCAATGTGAACATCTAATACCATGCACCCCATGTTTACTTAGGAATGCTCCCAACGTGAAATGCCCAACAAAAACTCTCCACATGAAGAGTTTCATTTTATAAGTGTAAGAGGAATCCCATATAGAACAAAATCTTAAGTGCCACCAGGAGACTGATTTTTTAAGTTCCGTCTTTGATTACATTGTTGAGCAATACTATCAGAAGCAATTGTACATGTTCGATTTGCCGACCCACCATCTAGTATGCTTTGCAAACAACCAATCTCTCCACTGATCAGATGCATCAAGCGAAAGAGGCATTTGATACTTTTGCAATAAAGATACCACTTGAAACCATTTAGATCTATAAGCTGCTCCTACTGCATAAAATCTTCGAACCTCTGGGAAGGACCGGATCGCCCATTTAGAATTATAGCATTTTGCGATGGAATCGATTCCTTTATTATTAAAGTATCTTGCCACAACTCCCAAAGAGAAAGCAATAGGTGGATTGGACAAAAACGACTAGAATGGAGACAAGGAAGCGAGGGAATTGCCAACATAGCGCTGTCTGCCATTCCATTTCAAAGTGGAGAGTGCAAACTTGAAATGATGAATCAAAAAGTTAATTGTGTATGATGCGGTTTGCAATGGAGCGTGAGAAAAAAACTTATTCCACACATCAAGTTTCCAGCGACCCTTGAAATTTACCTCCGCATTTTCTACAAGTTTCCAAAAAAAGGGAACCCATAATGGTCTTTGAGAGGAGGTAATACGCATAAAGAATGCTGCTCTTCTAGCCATTAAGTGAGTGCGTAAATTCAATATTCCAAGCCCACCTCTATCTCTTGGTTGACATACATACTCCCACGACGAGAGCACGAATGCCCGTGTATGCTTTTTGTTCCAAAGAAAATTCTTTACCAATCTGTCAAAGGCATGTAAGTGATTCTTCTTCCAATCCATCAACAATAAATAATACATAATGTAGGGTTGCATGAAAGTTTGCACAATCCTTATCCTTGCATGCAATGGCCATTGCGAGGAAAACCACTTATCCATTTTTCCTTCAATTCTGTGTAGTACCCAATCCCTTCTATCTTTAGCAGGAACTCCAATGCCTAAGGGGTAACCCAAATGTCTGAAATAATGCCTCCTTCAATCTTAGGACCATCCCACTTAAGAGATTGGAAATGTGGTGCCGAAATATTTATAATCTCTGATTTTTTCATATTAAACCTCAACGCACAGGCTTCAGAAAAAGGAGCTAAAGAGTCCAAGATATTTCGAATATTCCCCTCTTCAACCTTCGCAAAAATAAACGTATCATAAGCAAAACCTACTGCAATTTGTTGAATGCCATAGAGAAAAGAAAGAAAGAAAGAAAGTGTTTTTACGTCTATTAGGAGGCCGAACTCGGCCTATGAGACAAATCGATGTACATGGGTGTATCTTCTGTCTATCAGAGAAGATAAAAGTGCTGAAAAAGAAACTGGTAAAGCTGATACATATCTCCGTGAAATGCGTGTGGAGATACCCATGAAAGGGGGGGATGTATGGAGTGCGAATCGCGATATCTATGACAGTCTATATGCAAAGGGGTAGTACAACAAGCATGGGAATGCATCTGAAACGACTAACTAGCTCCATCCTGTGCTAGTGGGCGGGTGTAAGATGTGATACATAGGTGGAGGTGGAGTCAGGGCCATCGTGAAAGCTGCAGCGGGATCAGCCATCATCTGGAATCGTCTCTCCTCCATGGCGCGATGGTGACGAGCCTGGATCTCTGCAATCTGATGTCGGTGATGTCTCGGGGCCCGATATCCTCTAGCACGGGGAGGGCTGCAGCACGTCGTGGAATAAAGAACTCAGTGAGATGACTCTGTCTCCCTCCTGTATGGGCTGCTACAGTAGGCTGGAGTAGGGAATCTCTGTGACTCTGTATCTCTAGTAGGAATCGCCCGAGCTGTCGCTGGTCTCTAGAGTCCATGATCTCTCGGAGGGTGGGCTGCCCTGTAAATAGAGTCCCCTATCTACCTCTGATGCCATCATATGCGCTACATCTGCATACAAAGTGCTCCTCATCCTCTATCTCTACTCTGCAAACCCTGCATATCCGCTCCTCTCTGGGAATGTCTGCGGCTCTGCCCGTCTCAATCTCTAGTCTATGTGATGAGACTCTCAACTGGCCAATCACTACCCTCGAGCTATGAGGCAGGTAAGTATCCATGTAACATGGCCGCCGGATGAAACCGTCTGCTAGGATGTCTAAGAACTGGTCTCGATAGTGCAATAGTCTCGATCCCATGTGTGGTGTGTGCCATGTCTGACTAATGTAGCGCTACCAAAGATCCTGTCTCAACACAACATTCCTCTCATGACGAGAGAGGTGGATGTGAGGTGAGTCTGGGTCGTACTGAAAAGGCGGCAATCTGTCCATATCAAGCCCATGACTATCAAACCATACTCTAACCTGAGTGTACCAAGCTCTCTCATATCCTGACTCTGATATCTGTATAGATGCCTCAAAAGCTCTGCGTGTGAGTCTGTCTGTAGGGAGCTCCCTCATCCTCTGAATAAAGTAGATAGCCTGGAATAGTGCATCTACTACCATGGGTGGTGCAGCTAGCTCTGCCCTGATGATGTCATGTGGTACCGACTGTTTCCCACGAAATAGTCGCGAGATCATACGTACCTCTGGCCTCTCGATCACACTCCACTGGGTGGCTGTGAGGCCTGGGGCCCAAACTGTCAAAGCATACATCATAGCTGGTCGGACTAGTGTGTCAAATAGCCACCCCTGCGTGCGGGGCTCCTGGAAGTGTGCCTGGTGACATCTCCGCTCTAACATGGCTAAAGCTGCATATCCTCGTGTGAGTCTATCGGTGGCTGCCTGTCTCATGCTC
This sequence comes from Ceratopteris richardii, assembly GCA_020310875.1. Lineage (NCBI taxonomy): Eukaryota > Viridiplantae > Streptophyta > Polypodiopsida > Polypodiales > Pteridaceae > Ceratopteris > Ceratopteris richardii. The sequence goes on along the minus strand of CM035434.1, from coordinate 37,926,098 downwards.
AAGGGGCCAGGTAAGCTCGTGAATGTGACTCCGAGGTAGACATAGGAAGTGACCACCTCAATCTGTCCACCGCCGGCTGTGAATCCTGCTCCATTCCTCACCAAGGGGGAGGTGTGGAAGATCATGACCTTGGTCTTGCCAAGGTTTACTGTCAAGCCCTTCTGTGTACAAAACTCATCGAGGGCATCCAAGTGGCGCTATAATCCATCGGGTGACTTTGAAATCAAGACAATGTCATCGGCATATAATAAAATGTGGATAGGTGTACCTGCGAGGTCTGCACCCTCTCCTCCCGCTCGGAGAATGTAGTCCTCAATCTCATCGATGTAGAGACCAAATAGAGTGGGAGAGAGCGGGCAGCCTTGCTTAACACCGATGGTGCTAGCAATGACCTCAGACATACCTCCTGGACACTGTACTCGCCTGGTCACCTGCTCATAGAGTGCATAGATGGCCCAAATCATCCTTGATGGTATTCCCAAGCTCTGAAGGCGTTGGAAGAGCCTCTCTCGTGGCACTGTATCGAAAGCTTTGCGGAAGTCCACAAAGCAACAATATAGTCTCTTCTTCCGCACCCTTGCCCCATCAATGAGGCAGCGCAAAATGATGTGATCAATAGTAGAGAAAGCTCGCCGAAAACCTGCCTAGCCTCGTGCTCGTAGCCCCTCAGTCTCTCCATATGAGCTGCTCTGCCTCAAGTATGGCACCGTATAGTTTGGCCATGGTGTGGCCAATCATGATGGTCCTGTAATTCCCTGGATCCAGGGTGTCGCCAGATTTGTGGATAGGCACAATGGTGCGCCTAGTCCACTCCTCTGGGAAGCCCTCCCCTATAGCCCGATTGAAGGCATGTGCAATCAACGGGGCTATAGTGGAGGATGCATATATGAGGTGCTCGCTTTGCAATCCCGTATGGTCTGTCGAACGTCCATGTCGAAGTCGTCCTATGGCCCTCTCAACCATCTTTGCTGTGAAAAGAGAAGAACTAGTAGGGCGAGGCTCAAGTGGCTGGGGAATGGGAGGCTGCCAGGCACCTCATATAATCTCTGAGCATAATCATGCCATGTGTGTAGGTCCCCAATAGGTGTGGTCGGGCGTGGCTCTCGTAGGGTACGCCATGCTGCAGCACTGTCCATACTCATAAAGAGATGATATAGCTCAAGCACCTGTGCCTCCTCAAAGGCTCGCCTCTTCCGACGTGTGAGTCTTCATCTGTCCCGTGGCCTGTCTCTCTGTGATCTCTCCCAATGCTCGCTGAGCTCGTAGTCGGCGGTAGGTATCTCTACATTCCTCATCATACCAACGATGTTGTGGCATAGTCCCGGGAGGAGGTGTGTGACCAGAATGGATGGTGTGTGGGAAGGAGCTGATGGCGGATGTCTGAAGAACTGATGCTATCTGTGAGGTGAGTAGGGATAGTGGAGTGTCAGGGTGAAGCAAGAGAAGACCCTTCTCGACTTGGGCCACATATATGTGAGCTAGCTCGTGTGTGAAGTGGATGGTGGTGTGTGGGATGCGTGCTGCGGGTGTGCGTGTAGGGGTGTCTCCCTTGAGGGAGAGAGCGAGGTATGCGTGATCGGCCCCAATGGGTATAGGTGGGATGGTGAATGAGGTAAGTAGGTGAATGGCCTCTCTAGATCCTATGACGTAATCTACTGAACTTCCCCTTCCATCTGTGACTGAGTGTGGCATGCATGTCAATCCTCCTGAGGTAGGCCACTGAGCCATCCCGTTATAGATAACGAGATTATGTCGAGAGCCTAGTCTGAGTAAGTGAGTGCCATAATGAGTGTGTGTAGAGTCAGCTGAAGCTCGAGCTGTAGACTCATCCTCTATGGTACGTAGTATCTGTGGGTCTTCTGGGTCAAATATCTCACACTGATCATTGCCTATCCTGGCATTGAAGTCTCCCATAAGGAAGACTTCCCCTAGTGCAGAGTACTCTGTAATCTCTTTTGACAAGCAAGTGTATGGTGAGTCCTCCTCTCGATCTATGATAGCGAATCGCGAGCTAGAGGGAGCAAAGTAGCATAAAGCTATGAAGATGATCCGCTCCTGTGAGAGCTGGAGTCGAATCCAAAGATATCTGGCCTGTGAGTCACGTGTGACTATTTGTATCCTTCTCTGAAGTCCATCTCTGAAGAGTATGGCTACTCCTCCTGATCCTCTGGTGGTATGCTGACGTGTACACTCTCTGTATGTGGACTCCCACTGGAAACCGTGGACTCGAGGTAGGCCCCGGTCCGGGCTCTCATGTGTCTCTGTGAGCATAATGATGTCTTTGCCTTTGCGCACCTCTTCCAACCTCTCTGGGTGTGTCCATAGATCTCCATTGCAGTTCCAAACTACAAGGTGTATCTCCTCGAGTGTCTCACAGACCGCGAATCCCTATGGGATGGCCTTGCCATCAATGATGACACGACCATCTCTGTATGAAGCCTTCTTTCTTTCTTTGCAAGCTTGGTGTACTCTCGGCGAAACACCATGAATGCATTGCGAATTCATCTTTGCTTCCAAAAGATAAAACATTGGTGACGAAGCTAAAGGATAAAAAAGCGGGCTTAAAGGACACCCTTGACGCACAGAGCGCTCAATAGGGAATGGTTCAGAAAGCCTTCCATTTATCTCAACCTGAGAAGCACCACCTTGAGCTAGAATGTAAATTAACCTACAAAATCTAGCTCCAAAACCAAGTTTTTTTAGCACTACGGCGATGAAATCCCATCGAATTAGATCGAAAGCTTTCTCAAAATCAATTTGCATCCCAATTGCTTCCTCATTAGTTACTGCTGCATGTTCCAATAATATTTGCATAAGAAAGATATTATCATAAATAGATCTTTGATGTATAAACCCAATGTGCGCTGGATGAACCACCTTATGAATAATATATTTGAGCCGTAATGCAAAAACTTTAGCAAAAATTTTATACATAATGCTCATCATTGTAATCGGTCTCCAATCTCCAATACATTTAGGAATATCCCTTTTCGGAATGAGTTTAATCTTGCCCATCTTAAAAGAATAATGCATTTTTTGGTCTCTCCATATTTCATTGCAAACCTGAAGAACCAGATTTTTGAGTGAAGGCCAAAAAGCCATAACAAATTCTTTCGTGATACCATCCAAACCTGGTGCTTTACCATTTCTTAGAGATTGAAGCGCTAAATACACCTCTTCTTCTGAAATATTCTTTTCACATGCAGCTTCCATATGAGAGGTAACATTTTGAAGGGTGTATCTCAAAGACTCATGAAGGGAATCAAACCATGCCTCATCTGATTTATATGAAGCTCCAAACAGCTTCCTGAAATGCTCTGAACACGCTATGGCCACGGAATTACCATCATTGAGAACCAATCCATCTAAGTGAAGTTGGGAAATCATATCCTTGAAACGCTTGACTCGTAAAAATTCAAAGAAGCATTTAGAGTTCGCATGCAAATCATTAACTTCCGCACATCTTGCTTTCACTTGGGAAGCCTAGATAGCCTGATTTTCAATGAATTCTAAACATTTGTACGCCTTACAAAGATGAACATATTCATTATCCGAAAGTACAATTGCAGCATCAACCTTTTCTATCATAGTATAGATAAGCTGCTGAGCTTCACATTTGGCAGAATTAAGAACTTTAGAAAAAAAATTCCCACAGTCTCTCATCACTTCCTGCAATTTTTCAACAAAATATTCCCATTTCATACAAGCAGATACCTTCAGAGAAAGCACATGCTCAAGCAGATCTTGCACCTTAGACTTGAATAAATAAGTTTGCATCCACGAGTGATTTACTCTCAATGGAATTCTGGGCAGATTTCTTGGAATACAAGAATTCCAATCTACTTCTTCAAGTGATATCAACAAAGGGTTATGATTTGAAAGAAGCACTGTAGCATCTATCCACATTTTGGATATCGCATTTATAGTATATATATGTGAATAATAACATCTGTCTAGTCTGCTCATGGCTTTTCTATGTGATCTTGAGTGAAAAGTATAACGAAGTGTATGCCCACCAATGTAAACCCCATAAATCTTTGCAATTCAACATACTTAATATCTCATTCCATGAAGTACTTTCTTGCGAGGACATGACCGAAGAAGTAGTTGTACAATCTATCTCTGACTCCACCATATTAAAGTCCCCACATAGCAAAATACAAGCTTCCTCCCAGATTTGAAGTTGCATACAATACTAAATAGAAAGTACCATTTCCTTCCAAGTCTTCATTCTTTCCACGGGAGAATTAGGAGCGTAAACATTAATACACACATATGATATACCATGCAATATAAGATGCAATATAATAAACCTACCCTGAGGATCATCAAATAACACCGTGAAGTTAATATTCTTCCTTATAATAAAGAGACACCCAGAATAAGGATACCATTATATCGCAACTGGAAATCTTTGGTATGTACAAGCATTCTTGCACTATCATGCTTCTTATGCTCTTGCACCGCTACCAAGTCAAGCTCATGTCTAACAATCCATCTCCATAATCTTGTCCATTTTCCAGGTTGACCCAACCCTTGAATATTTCAAGTAGCTATTTTCATGATGTCAACGGTATTGACAAAGATGAGTCCACATGAGCCAATGCTGGAGCAAGGTCTTACAAAACAATGTCCATATTATCGAAGCACTCTGGCATATAATCCCCAGCATGCGGTGCAAAGTTAGCCTCATCTGAAAGGAATGTTGAGAAACCAGATTGAAATTTACCTCTCTTACCACGAAGGAGTGCTTTCTTATAGCTAACTGGGGTAAAGCCTTCATTATCCATTGTCCTTTTGCTGCGTTGACCTTCCTTTCTGTTTAGAATTTCTTTACTTGTACCTTCCCCATCTCTTCGCTTATATACATTTAATTTCAATGGTGTGATAGGGGCAGCGGGATGTACCTGTTTCTCTGCCTCAACATCCTTTCCCTTATGGCTGACATCATGAAGACTAGAACCTGACATAGGCTTAGGCAAAAAAGTAGAATGAGGAGTAGCCTTCTGTTTACCAAAAATTTGTTCCTCTGGAACCATACCGCAGTGGAAACACGAACCAGCCATATTGCACCACTTTAAATAAATGACAATGTTTCCCACATGAGGCACATTAATACCTAGTGTTTTGGGAAAGGGCCTCGATGTATTCCACAATACACATATTCTATTTTTATTAGGAGCAGAAAAAATAGATGGCGTATATAACACCTTGCCTAACACCTTAGCCACATGTCCAATATTGGTCCATAAAAAGGATGGTAAATCCACAAGTTCAACCCAAACAAGGCATTTATACAATAGTTCTTCCTTCATTGCTTTGACCGGCTTCCAAGGAAACACATGTGCCACTAATCCACAAAGGAAAAGAGTCTTCTGCTCCAAAAACTGTAGCTTGACATTATTGTCATTGAAAATAACCTCAAAGAGGCCATGCCCAGACTAAAATACCTTATTTACGACATCTTTTCCCACATTTGCATTAATTGCATATGCTACATCCACTGCCAAAGGTAAACGACCTGTAAAAAACAGCAACAACCCTTTTTCATGGAACATGAGGGTTGACTCCCAAATTACAGCAAGATCAATGTCAACGCTCAAATCCCCTTTCACATTTTCATCATGGGTGAGAGCATCGTCCATCATACATTTTAATTTGCCAATATCTATCTGTTTCAAGCAGGGGGTTTGAGGTATCGCCATCTCATCCTCATAGCCTTGTTTCAACGAGGTGGAGGACACAACAACAGTGTCCTGAATTTTTACCAGTAGAAGTCATTCTAACGCTAGAAATAGATTAACTCCTAACAAGCTAGATAATAACACGATCTGACCAGGTTCCTTCCTCAGAAATTCTGATCTACTAAGGTCATCAACCGATCTGCTCAGGTCCTCAGAAATTCTGATCCGTCGAAGTCGCCAATTCCCCTATTAGATTTAGGCACCAGCGTCAAGTGTGGGGCAGGTCAGCCTCAAGTGTCGGGCTCCCCAGAAACCCTAATTCCGCAGAAAACGGCACCTAAAGATCACTTGCGCAAGCTTCTTCTACAAGAAGTGTACCTGCAAACCCTAAGAAAACCTATGTAGAGACGAGCGCGGCAGCATCTAGACGAGCGCAGCAGCTCGACATCCTTCCTCCATATATATATATATATATATATATATATATATATATATATATATATATATATATATATATATATATATATATATATATATATATATATATATATATATATATATATATATATATATGTGTGTGTGTGTGTGTGTGTGTATATATATATATACATATATATATATATATATATATATATATATATATATATATATATATATATATATATATATATATATATATATATATATATATATATATACACATACATATATATATATATATATATATATATATATATATATATATATATATATATATATATATATATATATATATATATATATATATATAAGTGTGTGTGTGTGTATATATATATATATGTATATATATATATATGTATATATATATATATAATATATATATTTTTTTTTATTTTTTATTTTTTTTTTGATAACGTTCCTTAATGTTCCATATCTTGGGATTTGGTATGGCACCTCATTTCGTACGTGCCGTACCAAACGTTCCGTACCACCTTGATATACACACACACATATATAAATAAATAAATAAATAAATAGATTATATACATATATATATATATATATATATATATATATATATATATATATATATATATACACACACACTGTACATACACTATGAGTGTGTACTAAGATGCACATATATACTGTCACAATAACTATGTATGAGTGCATACTTTGTGTATAGCTACCAGCACAATGAGATCAGACAACAGAATGAAATCAGAGCTCATACAAACAATATATATTTGTTATATGTGTGATTCCATACATGCAATCGCACACATTATATAGTATGTGTGATTGCACATAGATAATATACAGTCACAATCAACTTGATGTTCAAAAAAAGAGAGTTAAAAAATAAAACTATGTGATGTTTGAACAGTACAGTACAAATACGTACCGTACCTAAAACCCATACTGAAAGGATCAGTACATACGTACTAATCCTACCTTGAATCATATAATGCTTTGATAAGCTTGCATACTATATGCTCTTTACTTCTCTCTTTAAAAACCTTTTGGCTTCTGAATGTAGAAGTTTTCATGAAGATCACCATTAGGAAAGGTTGTTTCGATATCTAATTGGTATACATTCTAACCAAAAAATGCAACAAGAGGAAGTATTGTTCTGACTACTGTCGTTCTAAGAGTAGGTACAAAAGTCTCATCATAGTCAATTCCTTTCTTTTGTGCATAACCTTTGACAACTAACCTTGCTTTATACATATCAAAAATAAGAATCAAACATGGAAGCTTTCTTATCTTTTGCTAACTTACAAAGCTTCCATGTTTGATTCTTATGAATAGAATCAATCTCTTCTTGCATAGCTTTCTTCCAAATAGGACTTTGTAGTGTATCTTTAACATTAGCTGGTTCATTCTCAACCGAAGTTAGTGCTAAAATGTTATGAATCTCAAAATTTTCAGCGTAATTTACATGATCTACTTGTTCTTTCCTCGTTTGACTTCATGTTCTACCTGTGAAGTTCTTTATACCACTATCCTTCCAAGTTTCATATAATCACCTCGGAGTATTCTTGAAAACTGGTACAATGTCTTCTTGTTCTTCAGTATCTCTTTCTTATGGAATTGTGGAACTTTCTCCAACTTCATAAGTTGGAACTTCAAGAGATACTAATGAGAGTCTCTTGAAAACTGGTACAATGTCTTCTTGTTCTTCAGTATCTCTTTCTTATGGAATTGTGGAACTTTCTCCAACTTCATAAGTTGGAACTTCAAGAGATACTAATGAGAGTCTAGAGACGAGATATAAATATACGAAATGAAACTTTCTCTTTACCTTTATTAAGTACAACTTTTAGGGTTTGAGAAGGTTAATCACCACCTTGTATATATACCTTCATAAGTTCAGAGTTATCCAAACTTACGAACTCAGGATAGAGAACACAAACACATACACATTGGAAAAAATAACAAACAAACGCAAGAGACTTAAGATCAACATAAGACATAAAAAATACAAACAAGAAAGAAAACCAATACAAAAAGAGATGCACACACACACACACAAATTAAAAAAAAAAACAGAGAGAAGAAAGAAAGAATAAAATTTAAAAACACACACACATACAAAAAAAAAACAAAAAATAAATAAATAATAAAAATAAAATAAAAAATAATAATAAAAATAAATAGTTAAATAATGATAAAAATAATAAATTTAAAAAAAAAAAAACAAATTAAAATAAAAAATATAAATATATATAAAACTAAAAATTAAATTAAAAGAAAATAAATAAAAAATAATCATTCCATAAATAAATAAATAAATAAATATATATATATATATATATATATATATATATATATATATATATATATATATATATATATATATATATATATATATATATATATATATATATATATATATATATATATATATATATATAAAAGCAAATTAAACAAAAACAAAACGAAACAAAAAGTGCATCATCAACTTCTATGTCTGTCCTCAACAAGAAGTATCAAAATTAAACTTTATCATGCATAGCTTGGACAAATAGCTATGACATCCCTACTCACGTCATCAGTGCCTTAGAGAAGGTGGAGACTTTAATAAAGAGTCTTTCTAAATCAAGATCTCTAACAAAGTCAACGAACAGAGTTTCTATCACTTCCGGAAGTGAAGGGAAAACTTAGCTATGATAAAGTCTTGCACAAAGAACAAACAAAGAAAAATTAGCAAGAAATTCCTCCCTAAAGCTATATCAACCTTCATAGAAACTTTCTTCATTACTACTGATTTCCAATGTGTAAAAATTCCACGAATACCTAAAGATTCTTCAAATTTTAGAATGAAATTATCAATGCCCTTTTCTATATCTTTACAGATTCAAGCATCATTAGAGATATGAAGTCTATATTTTGCTCCTCTAGAAAAAAGTTCTTTCAAGCTACTAGTAGGAAGAATAGAACAATCGGCAGAAACTATATACCCAAATCCTTGTTTATGAAAGAGGAAAAGGAACCATTATTGCAACAACAAGATCTTCTAGAAATCGACAATCTATCTTGCTCTTTCATATTTCTTCCAATATCATTGTAATTGAAAGCTTTTTGACCCAAAGTTTTCAAATATTTGTATGTAACCAAAGGATGGACCCAAAGCTTTCTAACATAAGAAGGAAGAGATTCTATCACTTCTTTTGATTTCAAAATAGAGTTCAAACCAACTTTATCCATTTCTGGAGAAGTAAAGATAGTAATTAGTAGATTATGAGAAACACAAGAGGATTTTAGAAATTTGGATATGAGAATTCGAAGTTGAAAACTAAGGGATTTTCTAAGACTCAAATCCTCATGAGAAAAATTTTCCAAGATATATAGAAGTTTAAAGAGGACTCTTTTGTTATACTTTTCAAAGATTTTGAAAGAAAAAGACCCCTCTTGCATAATTCTATCCAAGAAAATTAATCTTCTTTTAAAATCACTAAACTTAAGAGATTGATCATCCAAAGAGCTAAACAAATGTTCCATAGAAGATGATGATGGGAATCCTTATCAAAAGAGTCTAACCTATAGCATGAACTAAGGAACCTATGGGGAGAGGAAACAGAAACATTAATATTACGATGTGGAACCCAAATTTCTGTATGTCGAGAAGATTGGATGGTTGAGGAAAGTTTTGGGTATCTACGCCATAACATAGGAGTTTTCTTATTGATAGATCTACTCTTACAAAAGTTAGATTTTCCTTCTAAATTGAAGCCTTTAGGAAAGAAGGCATGTAAAGTTCGCATCCAAAATAACTCCCTAGTCAAAGTTGCTTCGTAAAACTCTTTAGAGTTTCTAAAATTACCTTCTATGTGTTCAATAGGAAAACAATGAAACGATTCAAAACCATATTTTGCTATGGATGCATAAAGAGGTTTTACTTTTTCAATTAAAATTCTTTTGGAATGAATTTTCCTAGCTTCTCTAACATGCTCTTGAAAACGAATAAATGCAGTCCTAAAAGTTTGACCAACATATAAAAATGAACTATCGTAAATATTATAGATCACATCAATGATTTGTGAACAATGAATTGGACTTAATGGATTATCTTCATGCAAATGCTTTTTTCTTAAACGTCTTAAACGAAGAAGAGCTTTTATTGAATTATTAGTGTAATGAGTATTAACTAAGGCCGTTTTGAAAGAAGACCAATGAATATGACCATTATCTAAGCAATGCAAAGAATTTAAATTAGATCTAGCTAAGAATTTGAACCTTTCTCTTCCACTACTATAAACACGATAAGGAACAAGATTTGAAGAAGAGGTTGAAGAACGTACCTGGTCAAAAAAAAATTCTTTCTAAAAAATGCATAGTCATCTTCTTTTATGAAATCTGGAATCTCTGCCTTCTTATCATAAATCTTACTTTCTGAAATATATGCCTTGCATGCATAGTACAAGAAGAGGTTTAAAAACAAGATTTAAATCGGGATTTAAATCGTTTAAATCGTAGAGGTTTATAAAATCCAAAATAAAAATCGGGGTTTTTATTCCCTATGAGAGATTTTTATTTTTTGTGAAACAAAAAGCTATGTACCAACAGTTTTCAAATCCATTTTAAATAAAGGTATTTTTTTAAAATCGAATTTTTTTCAAAAAACTCTCAATAAAAATCGTAAAATCATTTAGAACGTTTTTGCGATTTAAAAAACGTTTTTTATTTAAAAATCGACGATTTAAATGTACTATGCTTGCATGAGAGTAGGATATTAGCTATTTCTAGAATATAGACTCTGTATCCTTTGCTTTCAATTGCATAACCAATAAAAACAACTTTGATGGCTTTTACATCAAGCTTACTACAATATTTTTTCTCAATGTGAACAAGCTAGAGAATCAAATACTTTGAAGTAACTCACATTGGGTTTCTTACCATAATAAGCTTCATAAGGTACGATGACCTTTAAAGCTTTTGTGGAAGACCCATTCAAAATGTGATTAGATGGATGTAGTGCATCAAACCAAAATTTAGGAGAAATATTTTGGATGATATCATGTTATGCATCATCTCAACAAGTATCCTATTCTTTCTCTCTGCAACGCCATTCTCTTCTGGAGTGTCAGCAATAGTGAATTGATGAGATATACCTTTGTCTTCAAGAAAGGATTCGAAGTCCTTTAAGATGTACTCTACTCCTCTATCACTTCTTGAAATCTTTTATTTATCTGACTTCTATTTTCAACCATAGCTAAGAACAACTTGAAAGTAAAAAAGACCTCTAACTTTGCTTTAAGACCATAAATCCATGAATATCTCGAAAAATCATAAATAAATATGACTAAATACCTGTAACCTTGAATGGAATTTATTCTCATAGACCATTTACATTTGAATGCATGATTTGCGACTTCCTTGTGGCCACGATGGATCCATGTTTCTTGAAAGGAAGTTTGTAAAGCTTTTCTTCAAGACATCCTTCACATGATTCTGCATCATATGGTAAAGCAAAAGTAGGCAAACTCTCCACCATTTCTTGATCTTTGATGTGCTTGACAATTGTGTAACTCATATGACCAAACTTAGCATGCCATAACTTCATGTTCCCCTTAGGTGTAGAAGACCTGGCAACATTAGCATGATAAATTTTCGACAAAGAAAACATGCTACTTTTGTTTTCACCTTGAAGTAGGCAATGCTTCTCATTAGGTGAGAGGATCTGACATGAATCTTTCTTACAAATAATTTTATATCCATCTGTTAAGAAAGTAGATATTGAGAGAAAATTCTTCTTCATTTCTAGAACATAAAGAACATTAGAAATTGTGAAATTTCCATCTTCTCTTGACTTTAGGTTTACTTCTCCAATACCTACAACATCCAAATCATGACCATCTACAATGGTCACTCTTCTACTTGAAGAATTAGAAAGTGAAGCAAATATCTTTCTACAACCTGCCATATGCTTAGTAGCTCCAGAATCAAAAATCCAAGGAATATCAAAGATTGCATTAAATGCTTCACGATCAAAAGCTAATTCTTCAATACTGACACATGCATAAGATTCTTCCTTTGAAGACTTAGGTTTTAAATTATCTTAAGCATTTTATCCGATGCTTCTTTCTTCTCATTATAAATCCTAATTTTTTGCATTATGCTATGAAATGACCCGCTTACTTGTAGTAGCGGCCAATTCTTTTCTTTGAAGTAGATATAGTGGAAATAGACTTCTTTTTTGGTGTGGTAGTAGTAGAGGTAGATGTGGTAGAAGATGAAGTGGAAGACTTACTTTCCTTCTTACTTCGCTGACTCTTCTTCTCCTTCTTTGTATCTCCTTCTTCTTCTTACCCTTTGATGATGATAACATGGCTTCATCATTCTCTTCCATACTCTTTTGTTGATCTTAATCTTGAATTAAGAGGAGTTGCAACTCTTCAAATGAAATTTATTTATCTCTTGTAGAGAGAGATAAAGAAGTAACAAAAGAACAAAATGAAGATGGAAGTGAACTTAAAAGTTTGTTTACCATCTCCTTATCCGAGATAATGACTCCAATATCAAGTAACTGATCATGTAAGTTCTTTGAGCTTTAAAATATGTGACCGAATTGACTCACCAACTTTCATCCTTGTGTTGGCTAACTGTCTTCTTAGATAAGCTTTCCTAGTAGGATTTCTACTTCGATAGAGATTCTCTAATTCCAACCAAGAGTGACGAGAGATTTTGCATGGCCTCATTTGGGATATAATATGCCTCTTGACTCCCATAGCAATGAATGAAAGTGCTTGTGCATCCCTTGAATCTCATCTGGGTTGCTCTTTTGTAGGAAGTAATATGGTAGTATCACAGACTCTAGATGATGAAATAGTTTCTTCTTCTTCTACAATAACTCCGGTTGAGCAGAAATTGGGGCAACATGTCTTTTGGAAGATGAGGCAACATCCTCTCCTCTTTGTCTTGGCCTTGGGTACTTGCCATTGACAATATTCCACAAGTCTTTAGATACTAACAAATTCATCATCATAAAACTCCACATTGGATAGTTAGACATTCCTTCAAGCTTATCTTCATTCTCAAGTTTATAATCACTCATCTTGTTAAGGGTGTATGTCAACTATGCTATGATACCAAATGTTGGAATTGAGGTGGGTCCTAATAATAATATTCACAGGTTTACACGATCTTCCAACATATGAACCTTAGCATGCACACCTTAAGACTCAAAATTAGATGAATGAGAGATAGAGAGAGAATACACAATTTGTCAAAGTGGTTAAGTAACCCGAATGCTTACTTACACACCCTATCTAATATGAATGTCAAATTACAATGTGTGTAATGATACAAAGCTGAATGTATGCTAATGCAAAACTCAATCTAGACTGAATTTAGGATTTTGGATAAAGGAAATTGTGCACGAATTCCGAAATTAGTGTTTCAGAAACCCTAAATCAAAAATTGACCTAAATAGCAAGATAATCTCCTCCTTGTGTTGAAGTTAAAGGCACAAGCCTTGAAATAGCAGCAACAATAGAAGAAGAATTGAAATACTTAAAGAAAACCACGCTGATAAGTGTAAAACCAAGATTGAATTTCAGTTTTCAAGCACAGGGTCATACACACCCATATGAACTGCTAACCGCACTGCAGTTTTAAGTATATGACAATAAGATGTTTATTATAACATCCTATAGCCAAAAAAAAAAAAGGGGGAAAAATTAGGCCTAGAAACGGTGCTTCTCGACGGGTGCGTTTCTCAGAAACGGCCAAACCGTTTCTGGGCACTATGCTACTTAGAAAACTCAACAAAAGCTTATGATTGGCTGCCAAAATCTCTTCCAAATCTGCCCCAAAAGTTGGAAACAAGTGAGGATTCATAATATGCAAAAAAAAAAAGCATTTTGAGCAGAAATTAGGGTTAGGATTTTCTTCCATTTCTGGACCTCTGATGACAAAGTGTTATATACCAAATGAAAGCTCTCCTCAAGTACTATGTAATGAGCTCATAATAACTTTTTACCTTCTGTGACCAAAATTTGGCTAAGTACCAAAAATTAGGGTTCCTGAAAATTAGGGTTTTTGTGCTATTTTGACATTGTTTCCAACAATGACTCACGTCACTCACATATTCTCAAGTTAAAAGATATTCTTGATCCACTTCTCGATGTAGTGTGAATATTTATCATGAAGAGATGATAAATACCCTTATCAGTTAACTTCCATCTATATATGATTCTTTTGTTACATCTGTTTTTTTCCGATATGAGACACAGAAACTCTAGTTGAAGAGCTTCAGTTTTTATAATTTATAGACAAAAATCAATAGAAAAACAAGGAGAATGATGCAACTATGGTTTCTTCAAAAAAAGGAAGCAAAAAGAGGAAAGAAATAAAAAAGAAAAACGGAACTTAATCATAATCTAAGGAGAAAAGTAAGTCTTCTTCCTCCCAATGCACTTCCATATCTTCTACTACCTCTACATCAACTACTTCATCTACATGTAAGGGTCACTCTACTTCATGCAAATCTACTTCTACAACACGGAAAGGAATTTATCACTATTGCAAGAAGCCAAGTCATCATACTACGGAGTGCAAGAAACGAATTTACAATGAAAAGAAAAAACTTCATGTAACAATGCTGAAGAGAGTTTAAAAGATAAATCTTTTTCAAAAGAGGATATTTTTGCATGTGTTAGCATAAAAGAAGTATCTTCTGATCAAGCAACATCGCATGCAATATTTGAGAATCCATGGATACTTGATTATAGAGCTACTAAATATATGACATGCTGCAAGAAGACATTTTTCGCTTTTACGAATTCTTCATGTAGAAGATTGACTATCGCACATGTTCATGATTTGGATGTTGTTGGTGTGGGAGAAGTCGCATTGAAGTCGAGTGCAAATGATAATTTCAAAATTTCTATTGTTCTTTATGTACAGAGATCAAGAAGAATTTTCTCTCTATCTCAATGCTTCTTATAGATGGTTATAAAGCTATTTTTAAGAATGATTCATGTCGAATCATCGCCCGAAATGAAGGGCCTTGTCTTTTACAAGGTAAAAATAGAAGTCGGATGTTTGTATTGTGAAAAATCAATCATGCTAGTCTTGCTGAGCGAACTTCATCACATGGCACTGTAGCATGCAAGATTTAGTCATATCAATTTCAGCTTTTGTGCACATAAAAGACAAAGGTATGGTTTAGAACTTTCCTACTTTTGCTTTACCATATGAAAAAAAAAAAAAAAAATTGACGTAAATTACATAAATTACCTTCAAGAACCATGGATTTATTACAACTAGATGTGATGGACCTACGAGCGCGGACTCAATTCATGGCCAAAGGTATTTTGTTGCAATCATTGATGAATTTACGAGATATTCTCCGGTTTTTGGTATAAAAGAAAAGTCAAAAGTCCTTTCTTCATTCAAGAAGTTTCCAACTATGGCTGAAAATGAAACTCAGCAGCAAATTCAGATTTTAAGGTCAGATAGAGGTGGTGAATATATGTCTAGTGAATTCAAGTCTTACTTGGAAGCTGTTGCAGAAAGAAAAAATCGTACACTTATAGAAATGGAACATAGCATGTTATCTTCAAAGAAAGCTTTCTCATAAGTTTTGTTTTGATGCTATTCATAGGGTTCACCATATTCTAAACAGGGAAACTACAGAAAAGCTTTGAAGATTATTACATCTTATGAAGTTTATTATGGTAAGCAACCCAGTGTAAACTACTTGAGGGTTTTTGATTCTCCATCAAAAGTAGGCTCCATAATAAAGCAATTAGAGTTGTTTTTGTTGGTTATCGTATTAAAAGCAAAGGTTATAAGTTCAATGTACTAGATACAAGTAAAAAATGTTGATCTCCCACCATAGTTAGATCCGGATTCGTCCATAATCTTTTTTCCTAACCTTTACCGAACTTCCATAGCTAACCCGTTAGCATCACCTTACTAACCTTCCTTTTTTTTCCCTACCGCGGTCCTCGACTTTTCTTGTCCTCTCTCTAATTATGAGACATTCTAAAGCTTGTAAACATACATTTTCTAGTTATTCAATGACGATGAACATACTAACTCACGCAAAGAGATTATAGAGACTATATAGTATAAAGTACAACTAGTGTCTCGCTTCCGCTCATACACAATTGTAGACTGCCATCTTTAACCTATACACACAATTATATATATATATATATATATATATATATATATATATATATATATATATATATATATATATATATATATATATATATATATATATATATATATATATATATATATATACACACACACACACACATATATATACATATATAATATGAGACTTTGGTCATGACTTTAGCTTGCAAATGTATACTGAATGTATGTAATAATATATGTATTTGTTCGTGGGAGCGAACATGTATACGTATTTGGAAATGTTACTCGTCCTCTACTTAAATCTAGAAAATTGTTTTTTGTCATATCCAGTAATATCTTTACGAGGAATGATTTATCCATAGCCATGTTTGCACGTTCATTTTATATACGAATCATGTTCTAAAGGCCAAAATGATTTGTATGAGAATGTAAGAAAAGAGATCTTTGCTCAATATCTGATAAAGTCCAAAATGACCTACAAGATCAAAAAGTTACACCTTAGTGAATCTAATACAAAAATCCTGAGAAATACAAAGAATTTAAGCAGACAAGAAACTCTACTAGAGGTGTAGACGATGGTATCCAGGGATTGGGGGGTACAAATATAAGAAAGGGACATGTATCCCAGGTGGATAAAGGTGTATCTAAATCCCAAAAATGGATCCAATCAGTTGTTCAAGGATTCTCTCCATGCGCTTTACTGTGAGGGTATGTACACGTCTAGGGTTTAGGGTCAAAAGAGCAAAGCACAACTACTTGTGCCAAGAGACAGCTTTGTGTGGGTGGGCATTAGAGAGAGAGCATGCAAATTGATGCATAAAAAGACAGTGAGACCAGCTATATGTATACCTTCTAAAGCACACAGTATTTTGATCTTATGAAAAGAATAAAAGGATAATGGGCCAAATCAATACCATTTTAGTTATGAAGCAATATCAGCACAAAATATTTTGTAGTGTATGCACCACAGGGTCAGATCCAAAAACAAGGATTAAACAGATATACATACAGAAGTCACTATCACATGGCTTGCTCCATTGTCAATATACATTTGTGCATTGTTGGGAGTGACACCACCCCCTATTTGCAAGCCACCTGCAATACAAACATCATAAGATTTTATCCAGTTGGAAAATAAAAATCATTTGAAAACTAAAAACCTTTCTGCTTTACATGTGAAAGTGTGAACACGAATGTGACTGAAATGTTACCCTGCCTTCCAGGAACAAAGGAAAAAAGTATCAATAAACAACATTCTATCCATAGGCAAGTTCTATGCATTTGGAAATTTAAAACTGCTCTGCCTACATGTGAAAGTGTGCACATGAATGTGACTGAAATGTACCCTGCCTTCAAGGAAAAACGTAAAAAGACATCAACAAAAAAATTTTAAAAGTATAGATCTTCAAAAAAGAAGGCCTATTCTTTAAAAAGAGGAAAAATATGATGTTCTAGTATCCTTACTGCAAGGCCAAGATGTCTTATAATATAGTGACCATACAAAATCATTATATGCTAATTCATACCTATTACAGATAACAGCACAGATTCTATTTTAAGTCCACTGATCAGAATAGAATATGAACAAAGTTACAAAGCAACCCCATTCCCACTAGCAACACTCCCATACAATGGTAAATGTTGTTGAGTTTCCCCTTTCATTTATCCTACACATTCATAACCCTATTCGCAATACAAGTTACAACCAGTCGTTATCCGATATGACCTTTCAGATTCTAAATGTGCACCTTTCTGACTGCACTTGACTTGCTCCCACTCACCATGTGTGGGTCCAAGGAAATGAGAACCAGAGAAGTGACATGCCTCCATCCACATCCACTTCCTGCAAGCTTGCTGCCTTTTGTCATCCTGAGCCTCCAAAGCTGGAATCATTTCAAAAGATTGTATACAACATCTGTTCCTCTGGCAACTCTAGCTGCACTCTCCTACCGGGAGGGTAGTACCCTAAACTGGAGCCAGCTTCACTCAATTTTGAAAGCTATCCATGCAATTCTTTGCTCTTATTTGCATGCTTAAGATCAATACAAGGTGCATTTCTTCCACTGTTCCAGCTGCTCAGGTGTGGACTTTCTTTTGGCAGTGTAATCGTTGTGCAGTCTGCAGTGATTACAGGTTCTATTTGTTGGAAGTGTGGTAGGCCCAAAACAATAATCACAGGTTTAATCCAAGATCTTTCCAACACTTGACCTTAGCACATTACACGCAACTTGATCGAGAGAGAGAGAGAGAGATATATATATAAATGACAATAGAGTGAGAGATGACAAGACAACTATAAAAGTGCAGCAGCGAGAATGCATGAGCTGTACTCGCTGCTGCAAGTGCTTTCTCCCCCCGACTGCACTTGCACCCCCCCCCCTTTTCGTCTGTAGCTGTTCAGCCAGCCCCTCCCCCCCCCCCCCCCCCCCCCCGCCTCCCGTACTCCTTACTCCACCCCCCCCTCGCCCTTCCCTGACCAGCGCAGCCTCCCTCTCTCCTTTCCCAGCCCCCCCCCCCCCCCCCCCCCCCCCCCCCCCCCGCCTCCCGTACTCCTTACTCCACCCCCCCCTCGCCCTTCCCTGACCAGCGCAGCCTCCCTCTCTCCTTTCCCAGCCCCCTCCCCCCCCCCCCCCCAGCACCCCTCACCCTCCCTGCTGTTGCCGCAGCCCGCCCCTCTACCCCTTCTCCTCGGTTTCAGGCCTGTCAGCAGCTGCCTCTTGCTCGTTATGTTTCAAGCAGTGCTTCCTGATGATCTGATCTGAGGTAAAAGGTTCTCTCCCCTGCTTCATGTTGGAAACAATGTCAGAATAGCACAAAACCCTTATTTCCAGCAACGCTAATTTTTCGATACTTAGCCACATTTTGGTCAGAGAAGGTCAAAAAATTTTATTGGCTTATCACATAGAGCCTGAAGAGAGCTTTCATTTGATACATAACATTCAGTCATCAGAGGTCCAGATCAGGAGAAAACCCTAGCCCTAATTTCTGCCATAAAATGGATTTTTACCTCATTTGAACCCTCTCATGTTCTAGGTCAAGGAAAGCAAGTTCCCATATGTATCCGATGACTAAAACATGAAATTGCAGCTGATTTGTCAAAGTAAAGCTAATTTTGGCGAAGAAAATTAATATCGCTATTTGAGAGCTTTTTTCGTAAAAACTTACATTACAGCAGCTTTTGCACATGCTTTTGCTAAAGCCATCGTGGGCAGCTCCTAAATCCTATAAAAGGAAGGTCTAGGCTCATTGTTTGGCATCATCTAAGGACACAAGCTCATTGTTGGTGATCAGATCAACTAGGACGAGTGTCCTTCTACACTTGGAAGAGGTATGCTCTACCTTTGGTAGAGCTATGAAGAAGATTCAGCCAGCCAACCATCCGCATCCTTGCTGATTTACTGTGAGTAGCAACTCTATATTAGTTCCTTACTTGTTAGGTCACTAGTTTCTGAATCAGGGTTTCTGAAACTCTAATTTCAGAATCAGGGTTTGCTGTAAAATAGTTTTAAATTGTTCATATTCTCTACATTTTCACACACACACACACTCTTCATACTTCTTAGGCACTTTACACATAAATTCTTGTATCTAGTTACCTATTTCTGCCTAGATTCAGATTTTGCATCAACTACACACATTATAATTTGATATTCAATATAAGATAGTGTACGTAATTATTCTAGCTTACCGTACACCTTGGAAAAACTTGTCTACTCTCTCTCTATCTCTCACTCATCTCTTTCTGAGTATTAAGGTGTGTATGCTAAGGTTCATGTGTTGGAAGATCCCACAAACCTGTGATTAATTGTTATTGAGGGCCCACCCCACTTCCAACATTTGGCATCAGAGCATAGTTGACATCCTAGTTGTTTCTGACGTGTTTCTAACTTCTGACTTCTGACTTCTGACGTTTATCTGTCTTCTGACGGATAAGGTAAAAGGTCTCTGACGGTATCTGACGCCGACTAAATTTTGTCAAATTAGTTGAAAATATATATATAGTACATACTATAGATATTCAGAATATCATATTAATAACTAGAATGTATCGTATAACAATATTAAATTTGAATACACCAACCTCGTATCATAGTTCTTGAGGCTGAATTTGGGGTTTGCCTTGATTCATTCTTGTAATATATCTATACAATTCAAGATATAATCTCACCTCCTCCAATTAATGTACTTGAATATTCATGGCATATTCTTCACAGACCTGAAACAATCTATGCATCAAAACAAGACCAGATGATGTGCACAATGACCATGAAGAAGTATTGTCCAAAACAATGCAGACATACGGAGGGGCCAGGGTCCAACTTCTTGCTGTCCAAATCATAGAAATGATTCAAAACAATACAAAATCCATCTTCCAACTATCTACTGATTTATCATTCTATTGTTTGATGATAGAAATTCCATCTTGCTGAATCAAACTGAAAATTTGAACCTCTTTTTTGCTGCACCAAATTGGCATATTGAAATCATGGATGCAAATGACAATGCTGCTTGTCTATATGGTAGTTGAATTTCGGTGCACATTGAACCTTAGGCATTCTACTTTATTGTTTGAACTTGAAAATTGTTATTGTCTACCTTTTTTATGATGATAATGATGTTGATGATGGTTCTCCATACTTTTTTAAGGGGCTTCGGTGTTTTCTGAAAAAGTCTCGTCTGCTACCCGTCAAGAACAGCTGTCAGAAACGTAAGATATTGTTTCCTAACACATCAAGAAATAACTACGACTGACATACATGCTTAACAAGATGAGTGATTATAGACTTGAAAATGAAGACAAGATTGAAGGGATGTCTAACTATCCAATGTGGAGTTTTATGATGATGAATTTGTTAGTATCTAAGGACTTGTGGAATATTGTCAATGGCACTTTATAAGGCGAAGACAAGTTGGAGAAGCTCTTGCATTGCAACATCTTCTAGAAGACCTTTTGTTCCTATTTCTGCTCAACAAGAGGTTGGTGACGAAGAAGGAACTACTTCATCATCAAGAGTCCATCATACTACTACCAGATTACTTACTACAAAAGAGCAAACTAGATGGGATTCAAGGGATGCACAAGCACTTTCATATATTGCTATGGGAGTCAAGATGCATATTATATCCCAAATCAGGTCATCCAGAACCTCTCGTCAACCTTGGTTGGAGTTAAAGAATCTCTATTAATGCAAAATCCTGCTAGGGAAGCTAATCTAAGGAGGCAACACGCCAACACAAGGATGAAAGATGATGGGTCAGTTCACTCACACATTTTGAAGCTCAAAGACTAACGAGATCAATTACTCAATGTGGGAGTCAATATTTCATATGAAGAGATGGTAAACACACTTCTAAACTCACTTCCACCTTCATATCATGCTTTCGTTACTTCTTTATCTCCCTCTACAAGAGATAGAGAACTTTCATTTGAAGAGTTGCAGTTCCTATTATTTCAAGATGAAGATCAACAAAAAAGTATGGAAGAGAATAATGAAGCCATGTTATCATCATCAAAGGGAAAGAAGAAGAAGGAGACCACAAAGGAGAAGAAGAGTCAGCAAGAAGGAAAGTAAGTCCACTACTTCTAAACCTTATAGTCCTACACCTAATGCTTCCTCTACACCCAAAGAAAAATCCGCTACTATATCTATATGAAAGAAAGGAATTCTCCATAATTGTAAGAAACCATGTCATTTGATAGCAGAATGCAAAACAAGGACTTTTAATGAGAGGAAGAAAGCATCATCAGGTAATAATGTTGAAGATGAGTCAAAACCTAAGTCTTCTAAAGAAGAATCTTATGCATGTGTTAGTATTGAAGAATTTACTTTTGATCAGATAGCATTAAATGCAATCTCTGATAATCCTTGGATTTTTTATTATGGAGCTACTAAGCATATGACAAGTTGCAAAAAGGTATTTTCTTCTTTTACTAACTCTTCACGGAGAAGAGTGAGCGTTGCAAATGGTCATGATTTGGATGTTGTAGGTGTTGGAGAAGTAAACCTAAAGTCAAGAGAAAGTGGAAATTTCACAATTTCTAATATTCTTTATCTTCCAGAAATGAAGAAGAATTTTCCCTCTATATCTACTTTCTTGTCAGATAGTGTTAAAGTCATTTTTAAGAAAGATTCATGTTAGATTCTCTCACCTAATGAGGAGCATTGTCTACTTTAAGGTGAAAACAAAAGTGGCATGTTTGTGTTATACAAAGTTAGTCATGCTAATGTTGCTAAGTCTTCTACACCTAAGGAGAACATGAAGTTATGGCATGCTAGAATTGGTCATATGAGTTTCACAGCTCGCAAAGATCATGGAATGGTGGAGAGTTTGCCTACTTTTGCTTTACCAGATGATGCAGAATCATGTGAAGGATGTCTTGAAGGAAAGCTTCACAAACTTCCTTTCAAGAAGGATAGATATATAACGGCCACAAGGAAGTTGGAGATCATACATGCAGATGTGAGCGGTCCCATGAGAGCAGATTCTATTCAAGGTTTCAGATATTTTGTTACTTTCATTGATGATTTCTCAAGATATTCATGGATTGATGATCTTAAAGTGAAATCATAAGTCTTTCGTACTTTCAAGAAGTTCGTAGCTATGGTTGAAAATAAAAGTCAATCAAAATTTCAGATTTTGAGAAGTGATAGAGGATATTTGTCAAAAGACTTTTAAGTCTTTCTTTGAAGACAAAGGTATCTCTCATCAACTCACTATTTCTTACACTCGAGAATAGAATGGTGTTGCAAAGAGAAAGAATAGGATACTTGTTGAGATGATTCATAGTATGATGTCATCCAAAAAGCCTTCTCCCAGGTTTTGGTTTGATGGAGTACATACAACTAATCACATTCTGAATAGGTCTTCCACAAAAGCTTTGAAGATCATTACACCTTATGAAGCTTATTATGGGAAGAAACCCAATGTGAGTTATTTCAAAGTTCTTGGTTCCCCAACTTATGTTCACATTGAGAAAAAGGATAGTGGTAAACTCGATGTAAAAACCATTAAAGCCATCGTAATTGGTTATGCAATTGAAAGCAAAGGATACAAATTCTATGTTCCTGAAACAGGTAATATCTTACTCTTACGCAATGCATATATTTCAGAAAGTTGGATTTATGATAAGAAGACAAAGATTCCTAATTTCATGAAAGTAGATGATTATGCATTTTCTCGGAGGAATTTGGATTCTTATATTCAACTATACAAAGGGGTGATGAACCTTCACAAACCCTAAAAGATGCACTTGATAAAGATGAAGAAAGAGTTACATTACCTACATCAGTACCTAGTCCATCATCACTACCACTTGATGTTCCAACTTATGAAGTTGGAGAAGGTTACAGAGTTTCAAAAGAAAAAGATACTGAAGAACCAAAAGAGATTTCACCACTTTTCAAGAATACGTCGAGGTGGTTATATCAAACTTGGAAGAATAGCGATATAAAGAACTTCACACAACAAACCCAAAGTCTGACAAGGAGAGAACAATTACGCAAAACATTTTGAGATTCATAACATTTTAGCATTAACTTCAGTTGAGAATGAACCAATGAATGTTAAAGATGCACTACAAAGTCCTCTATGGAAGAAAGCTATGCAAGAAGAGATTGATTCTATTCATAAGAATCAAACATGGAAGCTTTGTGAGTTAGCAAAAGGTAAAAAAGCAATTGGTGTTAAGTGGATCTTCAAAATCAAAAGAAAAGCAAATGGTACCATAGACAGGTATAAAGCAAGATTAGTAGTCAAAGGTTATGCACAAAAGAAAGGATTGACTATGATGAAACTTTTGCTCCTACTTCTAGAATGACAATAGTCAGAATTGTACTTTCTCTTGTTGCATTCTTTGGTTGGAATGTATACCAGTTAGATATCAAAACTCCATTTCTTAATGGTGATCTTCATGAAGATGTCTACATTCAACAGGCAGAAGGTTTTGAAGAGATAGGTAAAGAGCATTTAGTATGCAAGCTTATTAAAGCTTTGTATAGACTAAAACATATACAAAAGCAGGCACCAAGAGCTTGGTATGAGAAGATACATATTTATCTATCTATTGATTTTGAAAACTCAGATGGAGCTTCCACTCTTTATGTTAAAGTTGCGAAAGATGTTTTGATTATTATTATCATATATGTTGATGATATGATCATGACAGGTCCCAAGGATATAGACCTTCAGTTTTTTAAAGCAAAACTTTAGCATACATTTGATGTAAATGATTTAGGTATTTCCCATTATTATCTTGGGATTGAGTTGAAGTAAAAAGATAAGTGTATCTATATAACAAAGCAAAAATACATTGAGAAATTATTGGAAAGGTTTGAAATGACAAGTTCCAAGCCTATGCAGACACCTATGAATGTTATTCCCACCTCTTCCGCCTCCCCTCCAGACCCTCTTCCTCACCCCCCACTACTCAGGTATCCTCCCCTGGGTCCTCCTCCTCGAGAGACCCCCCCCCCCCCCCCCCCCCCCGAGCACTTTGTACTAGTGCACTTGGCCCTCAACAATCCCTTGATAGTGACTTCTTGGTGAGTCGAGCGATTCATGAGGGTCAAGTCTCTGCCACGACCCCCTCTTTCGATGGACATGTTGCCTTTGACGACTATCCCTGCCGCTTTGGTGAGTTTCAACTACCACCTGCGGGCGAGAATTTGGTTTTGAGTTTCCGCGCTTCTTTGGCCGTCAAGAGGATCTTGTTGGGACCCCCGTAAGGGTCCATGCTTTGGCCCTTCCCTCCTTTAGTCAGTTTGCCTTGGAGTCGGCTATCGCATGACCTCCAAGGCTTGTAGTCTCTCTCAAGTCAAAGATTTGGTCACCTATGGAAGGACCTCCAACATTTGGGGTCACCCTTGTCACCAAGCTTTGGTCGTCAGGCACGAGGGTGGCCCACAAGTTGGTGGCCTTGATATTGTTGGTCTCCCCTGTCTCAGACAACCAAAAGATTTTGGTCTCCCTTGCCTGGTGCAAGCCTAAGCATTGGTCACCTTGGAGATGAGAAAGTATTGGTCTCCCTCCAGATGACAAAATGTTAGTTTCCGCAAATACTCGTTCCAAGATTGTGGGTTTGTTGGTCTCCCTAGAGAAAATGTCCCAAGATATCGACCACCTAGCTAATCCTCAAACATATGTTAATGAATTTGGTCACTCTCTCTACCCTTAAAATGCAAATTTGTCCTCCCATGCTACTTCAGCCACAACATTTGCTCGTCCCAACATTGCTATCAAGATAGGAAGTTTGGTCTCCCCTCCATGTTGGTCTCCCTTGGTACTATGAACTCAAATATTTGGCCGCCCCAATTCAAGCTCACAAGGTGCTTGCCTTGAGAAGCTCCTAAAACCTCTCACACATACAAGGCAAGGACTCATCAAAGTCCACGTGTCAAAATCCACCCGGCATAAGTCCAAAGGGGTGTGTGTGTGTCTGTGTGTGTGTGTGTGTGTGTTATGTATGTATGTATGTATGTATGTATGTATGTATGTATGTATGTATGTATGTATGTATGTATGTGTATATGTGTATATGTATATGTATATGTATATGTATATGTATATGTATATGTATATGTATATGTATATGTATATGTATATGTATATGTATATGTGTATGTGTATATGTATATGTATATGTATATGTATATGTGCATGTACATATGTATGTGTATATGTATATGTGTATATGTATATGTACATGTACATGTACATGTACATGTACATGTACATGTACGTACATGTACGTACATGTATATGTACATGTACATGTACATGTACGTGCATGTATATGTACATGTACATGTACGTACATGTACATGTACATGTACATGTATATGTATATGTATATGTATATCTATATCTATCTATATCTATATATATCTATATATATATATATATATATATATATATATATATATATATATATATATATATATATATATATATATATATATATATATATATATATATATGTGTGTGTGTGTGTGTGTGTGTGTGTGTATGTGTGTATATATATGTGTATATGTATGTGTGTGTATACATAACACACACACACACATACACACACACACACACACATATATATATATATATATATATATATATATATATATATATATATATATATATATATATATATATATATATATATATATATATATATATATATATATATATATGTGTGTGTGTGTGTGTGTATGTGTGTGTGTGTGTGTGTGTGTGTGTGTGTATATATATATATATATATGTGTGTGTGTGTGTGTGTGTGTGTGTGTGTGTGTGTGTGTGTGTGTGTGTGTGTGTGTGTGTGTGTGTGTGTGTGTGTGTGTGTGTGTGTGTGTGTGTGTGTGTGTGTGTGTGTGTGTGTGTGTGTGTGTGTGTGTGTGTGTGTGTGTGTGTGTGTGTGTGTGTGTGTGTGTGTGTGTGTGTGTGTGTGTGTGTGTGTGTGTGTGTGTGTGTGTGTGTGTGTGTGTGTGTGTGTGTGTGTGTGTATATATATATATATATACACACACACACACACACACACATATATATATATATATATATATATATATATATATATATATATATATATATATATATATATATATATATATATATATATATATATATATATATATGTATGTAAATATGTAGTATGTACAATGGCTGCTATGTATCAATTTTAGATACTCATCAATGATCAATGGCAATGTGCAAAAAGCTTAAAAACTAAAATGCAAATTAGTCTTAACTTCATTATCCGTAAGACATGTCACAATGAAACATAAACAATGAATTGAAAAATGAAAAGTATTAAGTAGCGTATGGAGAGTCACCACTTCCACATATATTACCAAAAAACAAGTCATGACTCACCATTCATCATCTATGTATGACCCACTAACCACAATACATTGGAAGTATAGAAAAAAGGTGGATCATAGTCCAATGGTCACTCCTGAGTCATGCTTACAAAAATATAATATCAAGTGATAAGAAGATACAATGATGAAAATAATAGTAAATCTAGTCGTCTAAGCCGTGATGAAGATGATGAAGGAATGTCTCCAAATAATATTTCCTTCATCGTCAAACTTCGGTTCTCTAATAGTCACTGTCTGAAATGTATGAGCCTCTGACTCTCTAATATCATTATCATCCATCACTCCACGTCTTCATCGCGCACGTAGCTTATGGCCTCAGTTCTACTGCTGAACTAGTAGATGGAACATTAAATATATCTCGCTGCACCATGGCATGTGAACGAGCTTGTGTCACTCTCCTATCCACGGTTTCAAGCAGCATGCCGTGGATGTCCTCCTGTTCATCACAAATGCCAGCTTCGACATCCGTGTCTACCTCTACTGTGTCATCAAATAATGTAAGGGAAACCTATAATGGAAACAAATTTTAGCATTACACTATGTGACCATTAAAAAAACATACGTGAGTACTAAAATGGTAATGTTGAATGTTCATACCTATTTGGGACCATCCAACTTCTTTAGGTTTTGTACAAGGCACAAATTGGCCTTGCAAAAGACTACACGTTCCAACTATGAAACACTCAATCGATTTCTCAACTTTGTGTGCACAAGTGAGAACGAACTCCAATTCCACTCACATGCAAAAGCAAAAGCTTCGTAAACCAAATAGATTATCGACGATAAAAAATCAACACCAAATTTTGTTATGTTCCAATAGATAATTAAGTTGAATAAACCATTATACCTATGAAAGGACTTAAGGGCAATTGGTGCAATAGTTGGGTGACCATACCCCTAATGCTTCCACCACTATAAGGGTCGCATGGTCACCTCTGCATGAAGCGAGGCACTGTGGCCATAAGCAATCCTGACATTGCTCATGTACCTAGTGAACTCGTTGTAAAATGCTCTCTGCTCCTCGTGAAAATATGCTCCATATATTGATCCTTCATAAGCTGAAGGGAACCCTTTGACCATAATGCCGGCCCTTTGAAGAAAAGATATAGTAAAGCCTTTTCCTTCTACTATTGTGTCAAATTAGAACATTGAAAAGCTTTATCATCCATGGAAAATACAACTTTTCTCTTCCTACGATTGGAAGTTTGTATGACATTCACTTGTTTACTAGGCACTAGAGCTTAAGCATTTGGCTTCTTGAATCTTGTCCATGTTGTTTTCTGTCATGTAGATTGGGGTCGCACGTGTCGCCCATTCTCTAACACCAAGGCCAATTCTGCAACCTCATTCAAGGTATGGAAGCGCTCCTTGAGCACAAGTGGATGCAACGTCTTTCAAACACCAGCTACAAACTTATGGATCAAGAGAAAGTATGGCACTTGATCAAGAATCTTTAGTAAAATCTCCTTATATTTATTTCAATACTCTTGCACCACTGACCTTTCGCTACTGCAGAAAAAACCAGGCATCCAAAGCCTTCGTGCGTCCATATGGTGGAATGAAGTTACTAAAAAAGATAACTTTACATTCAGCCCAAGTGCTAGTTTTGTCTTATCATGCTCGATCTTCTTCCAATACGGTGAGCGAAGTCCATGAAACTGTATGTGCATGCTTGATCTTCTATTTCTCATCCACAATATTGCACAAGCAGAAGCAATGCTCCCACTTTCTTATCCACTATTCTATAATATCCGCCATCCTTGCACTGACCTATCCCTAGTACTTAGGTGGATATAAATCTTTAACTTTCCATTTAACGTCTCTACTGGAAGATACTCCAATATCAGCCATTGGAATTTGCATGCTTGAAGGTTCTACAAATGGAGATTCCATCTGCGTCGAAGTCCTTACCGATAGCACTTCTAGTTTTCTAATAAAATCAAGGATTATCCGAAGAGATCCTCCATGCCAGAAACTTTGGAGTTAAGAGCATTGATCTCCTTGGTGCATGGCCATTTAAGCTCTGCCTCGACAATTGAAGATCCACATTCCAGTCTCTTCAAGATTCATTCTAAAAATAAGATGTAACTAATAAGTTGTATGATCAGAAAATGGAATACCTACTTAATGAAATACTAACATTTTATTCTATAGAATGAAATAAAGTAATGAACTCAAATAATGTTTCCTAAATCCTCTCTCCATCCCAAACATCAAGGAAATGAAAGACCTCGCTCATCTCAAGTCCTATACAAGATTATATCGTGATTATATAAATTACTGAGGATTCTAAATTACATAAGGCATAGGAGCCATAAACAATCCTATAGAAGTTTATACATTTGTGAAAAAATACCACATGAATCTATATAAGTTATACTCCTAATACGTGTTAAATCCATCTATAACAAACCTAAAAATCAAGAATCTATAGCCTCATATAGCTCCCATGTTGCTCCTATCTTATTAATTGTAATACCTACAAAAAGACCAGAGAATTAAACCTACGTAGAAAACTCCAAAAATCATACTTTTTGGTAGCACGGTAGCCTTGGAAGATGGCTATAACCCAAAGTCATATGGGGATGCGTCCCTGAGTCCTATCCTCTTAAGCATAAACCTAGGGACGCCTATCCGAGACGGTTGTCATCCATTTCACCTGTCGTAAACAACAAAACGTCCCCAGAACGGTTTCTTGTGATTGGTCGATTTCGAGACAGAATACCACGATGATTCTTTCCTTGGACAATTTGTTAGCTAAAAACTTCAATGTTTTTTAGCCTCTCTTTTAGAGTTTTAAGAGCCAACTATAGGGGTCTCTAGAACCTTCTTAAGGGCCATAAGCAACCATAAATAGAAAACACGCAAGCTTACCTTCAGTTTTTCTCCATGATCTTATGTATATGGAGGCTTGAATTACCTTCATCCTTGCATATGCAAAAACCCTCTCCAACCCCTTATACCTCTCTTCACTCTTTTCCTCTTTTCTCCATAGTCATTACCTTTATGTTCTAGTCTTTATATTTTCTAGTTTTACTTTCTGGAATCTATGCTAGTGTTTTTTGTCGATCGATAATATGACGTAACATTTTTTGTTCCCAATGCTCATGATGCTACAATATGCCCATATCATATATGTGAGATAATCATTGACTCTTGAGTCTTAGCTCTTTTTTATGCATAGTTACCGAAAACGGCGTTTCCGGCCTTCGGAAACAGTTCACCGTTTCCCCGAACCGTTTCCGATTGGAAACGCATTTCCGAGCCATTAATTTTTTGGTTCATGTTAATGTTGCCTATTGTTTGTGTTTGGGTTTTGGCATTTTTGACATTCATTCCATCTAGAGTCTTTGTGCCCTTGAGCACCTATCTTCCTTCCTATTGTCCGCCTTCAAAGGTGAGCTCTTACTACCTAGCCTCCTTGCAAGTCAACCTAAGTTACCGGTATATTGTATGACGATAATGATTGATGATCATGTTGGTGTTTCATTATGTTATAATATATGATCATTGATGTTTTAATTTTTATCATTCTTGTTTGTCTACAATATTTATGTGATAATTGTTTCATGTAGTTTGACCATCATATGTGTTTTATCATCTTGGCTCAAATGTGAAGGGTTTATGAACTTTAGCTTTTATTCTTGATGTTTGAAATTTGAAGCTTAGATGGATATTGTCAATGGTAATACATTATATAACATCATATGATTCATATATCCTTATATGTATTATGTATATCAACACACACACACACACACACACACACACACATATATATATATATATATATATATATATATATATATATATATATATATATATATATATATATATATATATATATATATATATATATATATATATATCTATATATATATATATATATATATATATATCTATATCTATATCTATATCTATATCTATATCTATATCTATATCTATATCTATATCTATATCTATATCTATATCTATATCTATATCTATCTATCTATCTATCTATCTATCTATCTATCTATATATATATATATATATATATATATATATATATATATATATATATATATATATATATATATATATATATATAGGCACACACACACATATATATATACACATACACATTATATATATATATATATATATATATATATATATATATATATATATATATATATATATATATATATATATATATATATATATATATATATATATATATATATTACCGTTTCCCGTTTCCTACCGTTTCTAGATTTTTGGAAACTCGGAAACTCCGTTTCCTGCCGGTCCGAACCGAACGTTTCCAGCCGTGCTGGTAACTATGCTTTTATGTATATAAAATTTTTAGATGATGATGATGATGTAGATTCTTTTTTTTTTTAATAAAAAAAATAAAAAAATAAAAAACAAAAAAATAAAAAATAAAAAATAAATTAAAAAAAATAAAAAAATAAAAAAATAAAAAAATTAAAAAATTAAAAAATTAAAAAAAACGAAATAATGAAATATATATGACAAATTTGAATGTTTAAACTTCAATGTGCTTTGTAGTATGTACATGTTTCTACTTGAAAAAGACTTTTTTTCTTTAGGTTTGTTGTTATTGCTCATTTCATATGTTAACACATTCATTGTGCATTACTTTCATTTCATTTTTTTTTTCTAAACCAATATTTTTTTAGTATCGTCCCAAGGACATGTCCCAGAGACATTCTAAGCTCTGTCCGCGTCTTAGGGACACCACCACTCCTAGGATCTGTCCTCGTCCCATGGTGACTTTGTGTAATATGTCTCTTAAATCCACACAGAATGAGAGAATTCCGCACAACAAGATATAAGAGAGTATAACAGAAACAAGAAGAAAGAGAGTGTTTTATTATCTGGTCCAGATTTTACAAAGAGTTCTGTTCTGCGCTACAAATTCTATCAAGTAGCTTCAATGACAAGCCTCGTCCACCCAACCATCCCCAAGCTGATCTCAATCTCAATCTCAATCGCAATCACAATCGAAATCTCAATCTGAATCCCAATTTCATTCACGGAAAGAAAAATGATCGTGACCATAATCCATATCTCTAGCTCTCAATGTTCATCTCTAGATCTCCTCCTCGGAAGTGCACGACCATAATCCATATCTCTAGCTCTCAATGTTCATCTCTAGATCTCCTCCTCGGAAGTGCACGACGAATCATGCCGTTCTAGACATGCGCTCATGGAATCTCCATGCTCCAATATAGCGCCTTTTTTTGCATGTCTCATGCACCTCTTCCGGCCAGACCACGAGTTTACTTTTCATATCCACCTCAAAAATCGAATAGAGCAATCCCTACAACACATTCACACACACGTTGATCACCGCAAATAATCCACATATCAATCTTTGTTTTCTAAACCCGCAACCATGAATAAGATGAATCATGGCTTCTTCTCTCTTTTTTTTTTTTTAAGTACCAAAAATCAGCATTTTTAATGTAACTCAAAAATAGTGAGGGATTAACTTAAGCTTGTGAGACACAAAAACATTTGTCTTTTCGAGCTTCACAATCATGTTAGAGATGCCTTATGTCCAAAAAAAAACTTCTGTTTTGGAGATATTGGCCTTGTAAAATCAGAAATTCAAGAGAGAGATGAAATAACATGCAAAATCTCTTCATTAACCTACATTCATGCAATCAAATGAGACATAAAACACAAGTGCTACAAATTTTCAACGAGATAAAGTTTTTCTACTAAGTGCACCCTACCTTTTTCTCATACAACACTTTCTCTGATTCCTAGATCTTCATACTCAAATTAACATATAAAGTTCATGCGACAACTTCCTAGAGAGATAATGTAAAAACTTATTGCTAGACAATTTTGCAAACATGATCAGAATATCCTAAACATGATATTTCATTATTACCTACACATCATTTTTTGGAAAAGAACATCTACCTCAATATGGTATATTACGATTCTCCCCCTCTTTGAAGAACTCTGTCATCAAAGTTGGAAAGAAGGGTAATGTTCCATAAACTCGATACTCATCTATACCAACACATGTTGAATCTTCATGATTCCTAAGATGTCTAATTCTCCAAGTCACAGGGGGACGCGTCCCGGGACCCTAGGGACGCCGGGACGCCGTCCCCGACCCCAAAATCTCCGGGACGGAAATACGGGACGGAAAACGTCCCCGAGCATTGTTCTGATACAGGATCCCGTCCCCGGGACGCGTTCCCGGGACGGCCACATGTGATAAACCCGATTTGGGACGGGGACGGTTGATGGTGGATGCCAAAATTCGGAGAAAAACACTTCAAAAGTTTTTTATTTTTTTCACTAATGTTGCACCCTTTTTGGAGGGCTTCTTGCCATGAAGCAAGTTGATGATGAAAGGTTAAATTATTTATTTAATGGGAAATATATTATGGAGCTTATTGCTGAAGGAGAAGCTTGCCTCTCTTTCAAGATTGGCTTCCAAAGGGTTTGTTAGTGCACCTATTAGTAGGGTACTAGCCTCTTTAGCAGTTTAGGAGTAGAATATTCAAGAGGAAAAGAGAAAACTTTAGGAAGATTCCAATGAAGATATGGCACGCAATTTCTTTATAAGAATTGTTCAAGGATCTTTATTTTGTAACACTCTTGCAAGTAAAATGTTCAAACTTCAACTCCTAAAGATGGATATACGATATGGTCTCCGAAGCTCTTGACTATTTACATCTTTTATCCATGCATCATCATCGTGAGGTTTCTTTATATGTACTCAATATTTATTGGTCAATATTTGGTCCTGACCCTCTAAGGAATGTATATATGTATATATGCATGTAACAATTATTTAGGTTTCCATGACCCTTAGTTTGATGCCAGTGTTGATGTATTGGTAGTTAGAAGAAGACATTGCTCTCTAAGTGTCCATTGTTTATACTTAAAATAAACCTTTGTTCTATGGTTTTTTTGTTATAGGTCATTTCATATGCAAACAAATTCATTCTATATGACTTTGTTTGATTTTTTTGAAAATATGAGCATTTTTTTAGTGTCGTCCCGGGGACGCGTCCTCGGGACACCCCAAGCTCCATCCCCGTCCCGGGGACACCACCGTTCCCGGGACCCGTCCCCGTCCCCTTGTGACTTTGCTAATTCTTCTATCCAACATTGCTTCTAGTTCAAGCTCAAAAGTGGGATCTCCCTTCAACTTAGATTTGTTCTACAAAATGTGATCAGCATTAGGAACATACTTTTTAAGTAATCCAACATGGAAAACTGGATGAATTTTCAAGGTGTTAGGCAGATCAAGTAAATATGCAACAGAACCAACTTTCTTTAAGATTTTAAAAGGGCAAACATAGCGTGAAGACAATCATCGATTTTTTTCCTACACTTTCAAAAAAAACAAATCATTTGTTCTGAACTCCAAGGGTCTCTTTTTGAGATCATGATATAACTTTTGACGATTCTGTGCATCTTTAATGTTCTTTACCTTTTTCAGCTCCAAATCCATGTTTTCTAGCATCTGTTTAGATACCTTAACCCGACTTTGTGAATTAAATAGGTGAATGTGATACCAAACAATTATAGCCATACATTGCTTCTCGGTTGTGATGATGAAAGAGGCCAAAATCATAAGTCAACAAATCGGCAAGATGACAAGCTCACTCTTTGAGGTTCATAAAACTCACATACATATACAAAACAAGAGGAAGTTGATTAGGAAAGGCACCGCTTTATGTTTCACCCTTCTGAAGCACCACAATTGTTTCATGATACTCTATTTTGTAAGGCCCTCCTAATGGGAGAAGCCATGTAAGAGTGTTGGACATTGCTAGGTTCCTGACTATGAGGTTAAATGAGATCGAGAGTCAACCATAGAAGATTTAGATGATTGTTGTGAGCCTAACATATTTATTTGGAAATCGGTAGGGCATGAACTTTGATGTTGTTTGATAATCTTTCAAAGTAAGAAAATATCCTTGTAACAACCCATAGTCCCCCCTTAAGATCTTCCGATCTTCCTTCATGAAGGGACTTGGAAAAACTGTTCGGGGGGGGGGGGGGGGGCACCACATCCCCACCCTTAATTAGGGGATCTAGGAAGTGGTCCAACCCCAAGGGCCAACAATGATTCCTTCTCGGTCTCGACACATTTGGCCAAACCTATAAAAAGACCACCCAATTTAGAGTCTATATGCAGCAGTCAATCACTATTCTGGTATACAAGTCTAGCAGCAATAGCATTCATTAGCCCTTCATCTAGAATTAGTCCGGATCCCCATCTAAACTCCAATTGTAAGAAAGCACAGGTGAACGATGCCATCATAGTATCTTGCTTACGATAATATAATTTTTTCTCTCTTGCATTATCTTTTTTCTGCAGGTTTTCAAGCTAGATTCTGATGTATTGCATTGTGTCATATTTTCTTTCACTAGCAAGATAACAAACTCACACTCCACAGCTTATAAGAATTCAGACACATACACACATATTTTATGCACATGTGTGTGTATGCATAGACATCAT
>CM035434.1:37605432-37882932 GCA_020310875.1 Ceratopteris richardii | reverse complement strand
TACATGCTCCATAGTATATACAGAGCTCAAGATGATTGATCGGAGGGTAACTAGAGCACGCTCATGTGCTTTACAGCAGAGGCGGACTGACTGTCCTTCTGCTAGTGCATCTCCAGTGAGAGGTAGGAGGCACAAAATGCGCCCCCGATGCAGAGGTGCTCCTGCACCGTCGAGTGATCATGAGGATTCTACTACAGAGACGGTTCCTATTAGGGAACCAGAGTTCGACGATGATGGGAATGTCATTACACAAGGAGACATTCTACTCTCCTCTCCAAATTCTTCATCTGACCATTCCATCGACATGGATGAAGACGAGTGATTATGATTCACATGATAGGCATACATCATTTTAGGGCTTTTGTATCTAGATTCCATCATTTCAGGTTGATTGTCGGAAGGTGGCAAGGCTTTTGTCCATTATCATATTTCAGTATATTCGATGTGTCGTGTGCATTATGCCTATGTCGAGACTCAAATTGTTATTCTTGAATCTTGTCTTGTCTTTTTATATGAATAATGGTATTTTGAACTTGATACTTGAAGTTTAAAGTTTAGTATTTCAATTTCAAAGTCACAATTTACAAATGTTCATTGTTTAATGAATCAATGTCAAATGATGAATCATGAATGTATATGTAAAAAGTCAAAACACATATTAATATATATATATATATATATATATATATATATATATATATATATATATATATATATATATATATATATATATATATATATATGGTACAATACACCTTATGCACCTTACCTCTCCGTACCATTCGGTTCACGCACCTTACGCGCATCGAATTGAACGCACCTGACTTCCATGCTATGGTGTATGATGTCACATGCAGTTTGTAACTTGTTCCATGTTGTCTCACATATAAGTGATAGCTTGATCACTGATCAAATCATATGACATAAGTGAGTGCTCAATGTATATCTACAGTGCGACAGCAACATACCACATGTTTTTACATATTTCACTTTAAAACACTTATTTTTTCTATTTTTTTTTGTTCATTTGCGTTCTTATAAGCTAAGAAGATCATTATGAATGTTTTTCAATTAAAATTGGCCTTAAAATCAGCATATTTTGAGTGCCTTCCCGGTTTGAAGTCCACGAGACAGTCAGGGTCCCACTCCCGACCTCGGGACGTCACTATTCTCGAGACATGTCACCATCCTCGAGACACGTCACCGTCCCCTGGTGACTATGATCCTGACATCCCACTACCTATACTCACCTCACACATAGCATCCATCCTCCAAAAAACTTCCATCATTTCATTCCCACACACCATCCACTCTAGTCACACACCTCCCCCTGGGACCATACCACAGAACCGAGGTATGATGATGAGTGTAGGTGTCTCTATGGCTGACTACAAGCTCACAGAGCATTGGGAGAGATCATAGAGATTGAGAGAAGCAGCTTTTAAAAGGCAAAGGAGCTTGGTCTATATCACCTATTTATGAGCAACGATTATGCTGCAGCATGACGCACTCTACCTTGGGTTTGCGCTGAGGGAGGAGACATCGCCGATACACCTATACACATTCTATTATAGGTTGATGATCTTGTATTGATCTCGCAGTCCACCGAGGGGTTACAATGCCACTTGGGTGCATTGGATGAATTTTGTACATAGAAGGGGTTGACAATAAACTTGGAAAGACCAAGGTCATGATCTTCCACACCTCTCCTATGGTGAGGAATGCACAAGGATTCACGACAGCCGACAGAGAGATAGAGGTGGCCACTTCATATGTCTACCTAGGAGTCACATTCATCAGTCTATATGGTCCCTTCAATATGAGACAAGAAGCCACAAATAGGCTCACACCAAGATATGAAGCTTTGGCCATGTAACAAAGGAGATGTCGTTAGGCACACTTCTAGGGGCCTCGTATGAAGAGGTGTCTATTTGACACACTATTCATACCGGCTACGATGTATGCAACGATAGTTTGGGCTCCAAGTCTCACTGGCACCCAATGAAGTGCGATTAAGAGGCCGTAGGTACGCATGATCTCACAATTATTTGATGGGAATCCAAAGACACAACCCATGTACATTGATTCTATCTCATAGATCGAGCTATGCCTTCTAATAGACGTTAAAAATCTCTCTCTCTCTCTCTCTCTCTCTCTCTCTCTCTCTCTCTCTCTCTCTCTCTCTCTCTCTCTCTCTCTCTCTCTCTCTCTCTCTCTCTCACACACACACACACGCGCGCGCGCACACCTTGTGTATGTCAATGCAGGGCCGAAACTGGGGGCATTCTTTTGCTGATGATCTGCAGTCTACAGCTGGACATACAACTTTCAAAAAAGATTGAGAGAGAGAAGAAGAAAGGAACAAAATAAATAGATAGCTAAATAATGTCAAGTGTACAATGCATACATGCATGGCAGAAAACTCGTGTTCGAGGAGGAATGAGGTCAGTTTGGCTTCGACGAACAAAATGGACACTTCCGCTCAGTAATCCGTCAGTAACGCCAAATTTTGAAGCCGCCGCCATCATTATCGAATGTTGTCAGTATATATAATACTTATAATAATGATAGTTAGTGTATTAGTACGGCTAGTTTGCGCCTGAACCGGAAAGAGAATGAGGACGCTTCCTCCCCACAATTTGGAAATCGCAAGCTGAGATGGATTTCGAGCCAGAGTAGTATTTTTGGACTTCAATCATTTTTGCACCATGCACCCTCTACTCCAACTCCAATATTGACTTTGATATCTTTCCTTTCATAAGTCTACATGTCATCAGAATAGCACAACTCCATCATCATCATCGTCGTCGTCCTCATCTAAGTCCTATCAAAATGGCCCTCTTCACATCGTTGATTTTAGAGCATCGCAACTGCATGCCTATGGGCAATGTCGGATGCAAGGAGATTGGACGTGTTGCCGTAAGAAAGCATGTGCTATAAGTTTCTGCTCCCCTAAAGAAATTGATGTTGAGTATGGTATCTAGAGGTGTTGTGTTGAGGTAGTCTTTCTACCTTTGACCCTATTGAGAGGCTATAAAGATGAAGAAAGTGAGTGCTTTGCTCATGAAGGAAAAATTTTCCAATGCAACAGAATGCACCCTTTTTTTTGGAGAGTGTACAAAGTTCGATGTGATACCAAAATTTTGTAATTTAGTCATTGTTACTATGATGTAATGGCTTGGTCCAAAGGATGGAATGGGCCACATCCTTCATGCGAATGGAATTTTTTCGTCGAACTACTTCAAATTATGAAGTCTAAGTTTGTAGGTGAGGGATTTCGTGTTGTGAAAGGATAAATGCTCTATGCAATTTGACTTAAGAATACTTCATTTGGCTTAATATTGCAAGTATAGTCTAGTGGTAATGTGTGTGAACACACTTAAAATTGTTGAACCACTTGTTTCCCTCTTTAGGAGGTTTTCCACCCAACCTATGTATATGTTTATAACTGTAGTAGGCTACTTGACTTTGTACATTCCATAATTACTGATAAATTGTATGTTGTACTCTGAAGCTTCTTCTCTTTCCTTGTGTTGTTTGTGTCTATTCTTGCTCCTTGACTCCAACAACTAGTATCAAAATAGCTAGTGGCTTCGCAAGGTGCATTGTTGATAT
Organism: Ceratopteris richardii; assembly: GCA_020310875.1. NCBI lineage: Eukaryota > Viridiplantae > Streptophyta > Polypodiopsida > Polypodiales > Pteridaceae > Ceratopteris > Ceratopteris richardii. The sequence goes on along the minus strand of CM035434.1, from coordinate 37,879,317 downwards.
ATCCCACTCTCTTTCTTTGATTGCTACAAACTTGATGAGCACCGTCAAGAAAAAACTTTGATTTAAACTTCTTTTTGCCTCTGAATGCGCTATTGCAACAATTACGTAAGTAATTTTATCTTTTTGTGGCAATTTTGGTTCATGTTTTTATTCACAAATACAAGCATCCCAAAGTCTACTAGCAAGTGTAGTATAGCTCCAAAGATAGCTCTAATCAACTTTTTCAAGAAACAAATAATTTTTTTCATTAGGTTATAGTCAATGGCCATTGCTAAGAGCAATGATTTTTTTCATATATTGTCTATTGAGGATAAGTTGGATGGTTCCAACTACCCACTATGTGCATACATTATACAACATGTACTAGTTACAAAAGGGATTGTAGAATATTGTGCAAGGTGTTGAGATAAGTTCTTTTAAAACTACAAATGCTCAAAATGTGGTTGACGTAGGTGTTTTATATGATGTTGCACATTTTTATTATATAATTTTCGCTTCCAATCCTCTTGAAGCTCATATTTTAATTGCGTAAGGTGCAATACAAGCAGTCTTATCCATTACAAAGTAAACTTGATGGCATTGGAAAATATGCATAATCACATGCTTTTTATTTTGTCTATCAAGTGTGCCATTATCCCTCATATTCACTCATGTTGATTACCATTGAAAATGGTTGGAGAGTGAGTTTATGAATGTTATCATTAGTGTCTGTGAAAGACCAAATGGCCATCGAAAACTTTTGTACATGTTCTTTAATAAAACATATAGTGGTTTGGTCAACCACAGACTGTAAGTTCGATCACATTTGTAATACCTAAGAAATCTGTGTTCGTGCTCCCAGTGTAGTGTGTGTCTTCTGTGTATTCTATAGATGTATGTGGAATACTATCCATGGTAGCAAAGTGAGCAGTGGCCCACCCACCCAAGGCTTTCTTCAAGGCTTATGACTAAGGTGGCGGCCAAGGCATATACCTTGGCATACCTTGTCATGCAAGTCATCGAAGTCACAGTTGGCACCATTGGTTGAACGTGAGGGAGGACCTCAATGATCAAGGAAGACATATGTTCCCGGTACTTCACGAGAGGTCACCCATCCTAGTTTGTTCCCCCCAATGCTCTCTTAACCAACAATGTCTTGCCACTAAGTTACACTCTTGTGGTGCTCGAGAAAGGGGAAAGATTATGGTTCACATTACCTTCAACATGTTTTGGGCCCTCAAAGCTTCATTCTTTGCTTTCAAAACCTGTCTTTGAAGCATTTTTTGGGTGATTCTTGGAGACATTTTGGAGTACTTTCACGCATGATTCTCTTTACATAGGTTCAAGAACATCAAAAAGAGTGTTCTTTATACTTCTAGTCTGACAATGAATATTAAGTTTTGAAGCTATGTTGTCAACTACACCAGTAAATCTACAGGTTTCTTGAAAGGTTTTAGTTGTGGTGGCAGTAGCCACTGCAAGTTTATGCAGGTCTTTGAGCCTAAAGACTAGAATTGATAGACACTTACAGGTGTTGTTGGCTAGAGTTTGGGCTGTAAAGTTAGCCTTTTCAGTGTCATTTTGTTGCATATATTGAGCTCATACACACCATGTACACTTTTGTGGATACAACTTATGTACATCCATGTGGTCATTGATATAGCGATTACATATTTGCATAAAGCCTTTGACATTGATAAAGAGGGTTGTAGTGAGGTTTAGCTGGGAGACACCCAGATGTCAGGGTCTCTTCGGTGATGGAGGTGTAAGAATTACCTAGACTCCCATAGGAGATGTATGTTAGTTATTCATAGGTGCTCGATAAGCCTAGTTGGCTTCTTTCGGTTAACTGATTATATGCAGTGGAGTCAGGGATACACTATGCAACTTTTACATGTTAGTATTTGTGGTTTTATGATATTTTAACACTACCACCTATTGACCTTGTGGGCAGAGGACCACACACATCTGTATGATATAAGATCTAAAGGCTGAATTGAAGAGTCAATGTGCATCTTATGCACATTCCTAGTTTGCTTTCCATATTGACAATGCTCACAAAATGAAAAATGAGAGAAAGATATCACAAATAAGTAGCCAAAACGAGAAAGATTTTCCATTCCACTATGAGATATATGGCCCAAAAAGCCATGCTAAATACAAGCCATAGCCTATTCAATAACAACTAACAAGTTTTCTTTCTATGATACAAATAAAGGATAAAGTGATCCAACTTTGCTTCCTTTTGCAATAACCATATTGCCCTTTGATATGCAAAAGGACTAAGCATAGAAGACCACCTTGTAACCAAGGTCATCAAGTTGACCAACTGACATCATACTGCTTGATAATTGAGGTACATGGCATAAACTATGCATATTAAATTTTGAACCATCAATGAACTGCACAACCACATCTCCAATTCCAACAAGTCAAGTGTCAACACATCAACATAATAAAAAATAGCATTAATTTCTTCAATCTTCATAGTCTAAGTAGACGGTGTAGGTAGCTCTTTAACATGCCCATCAACATATTCTCTTTTACCTTTAGCATTCTTTAATGCATATTAGTCTTTCTTAATGTGTCCTTTCTTAGATAATAATGGCATTTGTTATCCTTCTTTCTTGATTTACTTATACTCTTATTCCATTGAGCATTCTTTTCCTTGTGCTTGCTCGTGCCACATTGCTGATTCTTTCCTTGGTATGAATCACGAACATTATATGCATCTCCACTCTGAAAGCCAACCATAGATTTTCTATGAATCTCCTCAGTTAAGAGTTCTCCACATATATCATCATAGAACATTTACAACTAGGTGCACTATTGCTAATAAATATGCTAAATGTATCCCGTCATGATGATAAGGTGCATAACAATAAGACTTCTTTCATTTCATTATCCATTTTCATTTTTTGAGCCTATAACTGAGAGAATATAGCATCAAAATCATTTAGATGAGAAGCAATACTATTTGTGTCCTTTGTGCAAAGAACATATAACTTTCTTATCAAATACACTTTAGTCGATGTTGTTTCATTTTCATATGTATTGCTTAGCTTCTTCAAAAGCTCCTCTACACTTTCAAAATCCAATACTATAAAGTAAACATTAACTGCCAGGTGCAATCCAATGGTAGACCTAGCCATTTCATCTGACTTGTCCCAATCATCTTCATCCATGTCAACATGCTTCTTTGAGATTCCATTTAGTGCTTCCACTACCTCCTCTGAATTAGCACATCTTTAATGTGATTCTTCCATAGAGAAAAGTTTGTGCCATCAAATTTTTAGATCTCAAAATGGTCTTTGCCTTGCAAGTTATAGCTCCTCCTTGGAACACTAGCACTAGACCTAGATCCACCACATGTGCCTAAGATTTCTGATGCCATGATGATAGAGAACTGACTGGAATGAAAATGGAGCAAGAATACTCCACACAACACTAAAGCTAAAAAAGGATGACCACCGGTTAGTTTTTGGGAAAAATTCAACACAGTCTCCCCAAAAAAATGGATTAATGAATAGTAATGATCAACCAAAAGGATTATGTGAGAATGTATGTGCTCACATCAATAAGTGTATCAAGAAGTAACTTGACCATTGTATAGTTGAAAAGACAAAAAATGAAAAATTTTGCCAGAGTCTCTTCTAGAAAATGAGCATATGTTTGTCACTTTCATAGATGATGCTACTAGAATATTCTAGGTATATCCTATCAAATCAAAGGATGAGGTACTCCCTACTTTCAAAAAATGGCTTGCTTTGATTGAGATTGAAAAAGGAATTAATCTTAAGGCTTTATGTTTGGATAATGGGGGTGAGTATACCTCACATGAATTCAACCTTTTCTCTCAGTCTAGAGGAATTTGTAGAGATTTTACAGCTCCTCATATCCCAGTACAAAATGTTGTAGCTCAAAGGATGAATAGAACTATTCAGGATACAATAGTTTCTATGCTACATCATGCAAACATTTCACAAGGATTTTAGGCAAAAGCAGTATTGAATGAAGTTCATATGATTAACCTTTCACCTAGTACTACCAAAGTTCTTAAAGTGGCACAAGAGTTATGGACAAGGAAACCACCACATTATGATCATATTCGATTTTTTGGGTCTGAAGCATATGTTCACATACCCAAGAATCTTAGATAAAAGTTGAACCATAAGTCAAGGAAATGCATTTTTCTTGGATATGGTCGAGAAAGCCAATTTGGATATCGCTTATGGGATCTTGAAACATGGCCAGTGATAAAAAATAGTAATGTCATTTTCAATGATTCTAAGATGCATAAAAAACCCATTAAGGAGGTTGAAGTGAGAAGATGTTGATATATTTAGCTAGTGATGTGTGTGAACACTCTAGGACCACCTAGGCACTTTTTTCCCTCTTTAGGAGGTTTTTTTCCCTCGGCTTGTATATACGCCTATTGCCCTAACGGGCTACTTATCTTTGTACATTCTAGTGGCAATACATTCAGTATTGTGTGTTGTGCTCCAAGCTTCTTCTTCTTCCTTGTGTTGTTCACGTGCTCTCATAGATGTCTAACTCCAACAATTGGTATCAGAGCAGGTTGCGGCTTCATCTAGGGTGTTGTCGACACATCTCTAGTTGCAGTCTCGAAATCGCACAAAATTTGGTGAGCATACTTAGGGTGTCCAAAGATCAAAACGGCTTCGCTCTGTCATGTTGAAATCGCGATCTGAGCTCGTTTCGGCCTCCGAACGCATTATTGTAGTGCTTGTGCAGGTTATTTTGTCTTTTTGTGCCAAAGATATATACCAATTTTGGTTCGCTAGTATAAGCGTCTCAAAGTCTGCTATAGGTCTAGCGAAACTCGTTTGGGTAGTTCTGTTCAGCTTTTTTAGAGACAATCATTTTTTTGCATCAAGGAGTTTTAGTCAGCGGCCATGGCTCAAAGTAGTGATGTATTCTGTATGTTGGCTGTTGAGGATAAGTTGGATGGTACCAACTATCTGTTGTGGGTTTATATGATGCATCATGTATTGGTCGCAAAAGGATTATGGAATATTGTGCAGGGTGTTGAAAGACGTCCTCTTATACTTGCGAATATAGGTACTCCAAATACATGTACTGAAGCTGATGCAGATGGTGTCAAAGATGGTGATATTCTGTAGATTCCTATTCGTGCTACTGTTTCTGTTACACCTAATATAAAGAAAATTTGTTGGGATGGCAAAGATGCTCAGGCACATGCATTGATAGCTTTGCCTGCCAAACGTGCCATTATTCCTCACATTTTCTCTTGTAGAATAGCTAAGGATGCTTGGGATACACTTACCACATTGTACCAGGCTAAGAATGAGGCTCGTGTTGCTTACCTCCAAAAATAGTTGGAGAGTGAGCACATGAATGAAGGTGATTTTATGGACAATTTTCTTACAAAGATCAAGGATTTGAAGGAACAATTGATTTCTGATGATGAAGTCCTTCCTGATAGTTCACTTGTGCAGACTGTTTTGAATGGTCTTCCTGACTCATATCAGAGTTTTGCTTCTACTCTTCATTTGATGATGAAAGGCAATCCAAATTCCTTAACATTTGAAGAGTTAGTTTCTGTTCTATTGCAGGAAGATCAGTGTATGCAGAAAAGGTCTATTATGTGTGTTGTAGATCAAGCTTTCCTGGCCAGTGAGAAGGGCAAAGGAAAATGGAGCTCTTCTACTAGTAACCAAAAATCTGCTAATTCTACACAATCAAAGAAGGAAGACAAAGATGAGAAGAAATCAGAGAAGCAAAAGTTATTTTGCAAATACTGTAAAGCAAATGATCATGTCATTAAGAGCTGTCCAAAACTGGCTGCTAAAGAGACAAAGAAGAAAGAGGCCAAAATGGTTGTTGCAGAGGCCTCTACACCAACAACAGAGTATGCTAATCTTGTGCAGGATGAAGAATGGGCGTTTACTACTGTTTGCAGTTTTGACCCAACTTCTCATGAGCAATGCATGTCTGTAGTAGACTCAGATGTTTCGTACTTTGATAGTGGGGCGACCAAACATATTACCTCACAGCGCAATTTCTTCTCTTCACTCAAGCCTACCCCTACAGGGAATACTGTTACATGTGCAAACAACTCCTCTTATCCTGTTATGGGAGTTGGTAAGATCATTCTGACTACTGTTAATGGTAGTTCTTTCACTTTGTCAGATGCTTTATTTGTGCCAGGGATCAAGAAGAATCTGTCATCAGTTTTGGCTTTAGCCAAGATTGGCTTGGTTGTGAAATTTGTTGATAATAGGTGTATAGTTCAAGATCTGTCAAATGGCAACGTGATTATTGCTTCTGGCATTTTATCTCATGGATTGTATAAGCTCATAGATTATGAAAAATGTGTGAATGATTCAGCATGTGCAGTACATGATTCTCAAGCTATGTCAGATGCAAAGCTTTGGCATGCATGCTTTGTTCATCTGAATTATGCTAGTTTGCTACACCTATAGAAATCGAAAATGGTTTCCTCTTTGCCCAAACTTGAGGCACCCGAAAAACATGTATGTGAAGGTTGTATTTTGGGCAAAATGCAACATTTCTCCTTTCCAAAAGATGGTTCAGTTTGAGCTACTCAAAAGTTGAAGCTTGTACATAGCGATAGCTGTGGTCCTATGCAGACACCTTCTTTTGGAAACTATCTTTACTTCGTGACTCTCATTGATGATTTTCCCACACATGCATGGGTATATCCACTCAAAGAAAAGTCCGAAGTGTTTATGTGCTTCAAACAATTTTTTGTTTCGGTTGAAAATCTGTCAGCATGTAAAATGGGCACCGTCCGTTCTGATCGAGGGGGGGAATATATGTCTTCTGACTTTAATGCATTTCTGGTTGCACATGGGATAAAACATCAATGTACAGTGCCATATACACCTCAACAGAATGGAGTTGTTGAACGAGAGAACACGTCACTCATGGAGATGGTGAGGTGTATGGTCAAGAGTCAGGCTTTACCACATAGTTTCTGGCTTGAGGCTATTATGTGTGCAACATATGTACTTAACATGTGTCCCACTAAAGCGCTATAGTCTATCACTCCATATGAGGTTTGGCATGGTCGCAAGCCATCTATTGCTCATCTACATGTTTTTGGTTGTTTGGCATATGCATCAGTGCTTGAACAACATCACAGAAAACTAGATGATAAAGCAGTAAAATGTATTTTTGTTGGGTACAGTTTTGAAAGCAAAGGCTATCATATGTATCATCCATAGATTAAATGCATTTTGGTTAGCCGTGATGTTGTTTTTGTGGAAGATGCTATTCAACCCTTAGTTTCATGTACTAAGGAGACATTTGTTAGCGCCAAAGACATGTATGATACTTTCCTGTCTCTTTTTACAAGCGGACAGTCTTGTGCAAGTCCTAATGAGGCAACTTCTCAGCCTTTGTAGGTTTCATGTGATGATGAAGATCATTCCATTTTTTATGCAGATTCACATGATGCACTTGTTGATGAGAGAGCTGATATTGAGCAGGAAAAACTATGCTAAAATGGTTGGTGCAAACTTTGTGTGACAACAAATTAGATGCACCTTTGTCATACCATACTCGTTCAAGCTCTCATAGTGCCTCTTTTGCATCAGATTGCTATGCTATGGCTACATCTAGTCTCTGTGATAGAATGAGCCTATTTCATTTGATGAAGCACAAAATTGAGAAAATTGGATGGTTGCTATGCAATCTAAATATGATGCTATAATGAAGAATGGTACTTGGTCTTTATGTGATGCCTCCTTGCAAGAAGGCCATTGTCACTAAGTGGGTTTACAAGCTGAAGCATAATCGTGATGGAACAGTTGACAGGTATAAGGCTAGGCTTGTTGCAAAGGGTTATGCGTAGGAAAGAGGCATTGATTTTGATGAGACCTTTGCACCTACATGTTGTATGACTACTGTTCGTAGCATATGTGCACTTGCAGCCCATCATGGTTGGAATGTACATCATTTGGACATTAAAATTGCATTTTTGAATGGTGACTTGCATGAAGAAGTGTATGTTTTTCAGCCCCATGGCTTTGTGCAGAAAGGGCATGAGAACCAGGTGTGCAGGTTAAAGAAGGCATTATATGGTTTAAAGCAAGCAACGTGCTTGGTATGAAAAGATACATGCCTATCTGATTGCACATGGTTTTGAGAACAGTCCAACTGAAAGCACCTTATATGTTAAGCATGCTAATGATGTGCTTCTGATCATTGTTGTCTATGTTGATGACGTGCTACTCATTGGTCCTATTGAGAAGCATATTGATGATTTTAAGGCTGATTTGCATGCCTCATTTGAGATGTCTGATTTGGGGCATTTGCATCATTATTTGGGCATTCAATTTATGCAAGTTGATGGTGGAATAGCTTTGTGTCAAATGAAATATATTGACACATTATTGCAGTGTTTTGGCCTTGAAGACTATAAACCTATTGCCATTCCCATGGAGACAGGTATACGATTGAGTCTTCATGATGCTGGAGATGCATTTGATGTTGTTCTCTATCAGTAGGCTGTTGGATGCTTGATTTACTTATGCATTACTCAGCCAGATATTCAGTTTGCTCTCTCACAGATGACCAGGTTTATGCATTTCCCAGGTGTCAAGCATTGGCAGGAAATTAAGCGCATCTTTCGCTACTTGAGTGGTACCCAACAACTTGGATTGTTTTATCCCAAGGGGGGATCACTACCACCAGATTTGCATGCTTTTTGTGGCAGTGATTGGGTTGGTGGCTATGACACTCGTGTGTCCACTAGTGGCTTTTGCTTCATGCTTGGTAGCTCATGTATATCTTGGTTGAGCAAGAAGCAGCCTATTGTGGCCACTTCCAGTTGTGAGGCTGAGTATAGGGCAGCTTTGATAGCGATTGTTGAGTGTGTGTGGCTCAGACGCCTTATGGTTGATTTGGGTGTTGGCCAATCTTCTGCCACCACCATCTTCACTGATAGACAGAGCGCATTGGAAGTTGCGAGGAACCCTGTGTTCCATGCTCGCACTAAGCACATTGAGGTGCATTATCATTATGTCACGGAGAGGTTCTCTATTGGGGAGATTAGTGTGCCATATGTGTCCATGCAGGAGAACATTGTAGACCTTTTTACGAAGGCTCTGCCTAGGGAGAAGTTTGAAGCTTTCCGCAAAGCTTTGGGCTTACTTCCTTTTGTGGATTGATTCCACATAAATTGGCACTTCGTTATACATGAGTGCTATCTCCTTGTTCACCACATCACTCCCAGGGGAATTTGTTAATATATTTAGGTAGTGATGTGTGTGACAGTCTAGGACCGTCGGGGCACTTTTCCCTCTTTAGGAGGTTTTTTTTTCCCGAGCTTGTATATACGCCTATTGCCCTTAGGGGCTACTTATCTTTGTATATTCTAGTGGTAATACATTCAATATGGTGTGTTGTGCTCCAAGCTTCTTCTTCTTTTTCCTTGTGTTGTTCGCGTGCTCCCGTAGACGTCTAACTCAAACAGAAGAGTGGTGTTTGAGGATACTAGTCCTCCAATTAGCATGCATAAAAATGTCGCACATAGGGATGTTCAAGAGAATGTCCAATCAGATCACTCCACAAATGTTCATGTTCAGCTACCATTGAGACGTGCATGTGTCTCACATCCATGTGATAGTTATGTTCCATGTTTGGATTTTGTTATGCTAACATATGTTAGTGAGCCTTCTTACTACAAAGATGCTATGCGGACAGAGGATCATGTCAAGCAAAAGCATGCCATGAAGAGGGAGTTGGATTCTATTTACAAGAATGGTACTTGGGATTTAGTACCTTTGCCAAAGGGCAGGAAAGATTTACCATGTAAATGGGTATATAAGCTGAAATTCAAATAAGATAGTGCTTCTCCAAAGTATAAAGCACAACTTGTTGCAAAGGGTTTTAAGCAACAACATGGTGTTGATTTCAAGGAAAATTTCTCTCCAGTGGTCAAGATGACTACCCTGTGAATGTTGCTTGAATTTGTTGCAATGGAGGACTTAGAGCTAGTCCAAATGTATGTGAAAAATTCTTTCTTGCATGGAAATCTTACGAATGACATCTATATGAAACAACCAAAGGCTTATGTAATTCCTAAAAAAGAAGGTCTAGTTTGTAAGCTGAAGAAGAGCTTATATGGACTTAAACAGTCCCCTAGAAAATGGTACCAAAACTTTGATGCTTTTATGAAGTCTCAAAGATATTCTCAAAGCAATGAAGATCATTGTCTCTACACAAAGAGATGCTCATGTGGAATCCTGATATGCTTGATACTTTAGGTCGATAATATGTTGACTGTTGGAAAGTCCTCAACACTTATGGCTCATCGTCGTGATAATGCACGGTACGCATTGCTTTTATGTATATATATGTGAATATAAGTATGTGTGTTTATGTATGTATGTATGTATATGAGAGAGAGAAAAGAGTGTGACTAGAGGTAATAATACACGCATACCCACACATATACATCATACATGCACATTTTTACACACACATACATGCACATTTTTACGCACACATACACATGCATGCAGTTACACACATATAATGAATACACACATAGACATGTACACATACTCACATACACATACACATACACATACATAATCATATGTACATACACATAGACTCACATAATCATATTTACATACATATATACACATACACATGCATACACACACACAACACATGCATATGCACATATAGATACACATACATACACACACATGCATATGCACATATAGATACACATACATACACACACACACACACACATATATATATATTCATAAATATATATATATACACACACACACACACACACACACACACATATATATATATATATATATATATATATATATATATATATATATATATATATATATATATATATATATATATATATAAATAAATAAATAAATAAATATATATATATATATATATATATATATATATATATATATATATATATATATATATACATATACACATGCACACACACACACAGCTATATATATATATATATATATATATATATATATATATATATATATATATATATATATATATATATATATATATATATATATATATATATATATATATATATATATATATATATATATCCTAATTCAAAACCCTATTATAAATATTCTAATTTAGAAATCCTATTTAAAAAATCCTAATTTGGAAACACTAATTTTGATATTAGGGTTTTACAAACCCTAATTTAGAAACTCTAATTCAGCCTTTTGGCCATATGATTGAAGTATATGTACACATTGCATCTATTCCTCTGACTTCCTAGTAGAGAGATGTCTCTCCTCCCAACCTTAAGCCTCTATATATAGCTACTCGAATTAACGAGGATCATAATATATATAAAGATATATACACATCATATAGATACACATACATAAATATAAAATGGAGTAGATACATTATGCATCACACATACATGCCTATATGCACACATGTATATATATACATGCATACATATTTACATGTACACATTTATACATAGACACATATACATACATACATGTACACATCACATATACATGCCTACATGCACACATGTATACTTATACATGCGTACACAATTATAAACACACTTGCATATATTACACAAATGCATATGCATACATACACGTGTGCATACTAACACATGTATACATATATCACACACATGCACATACATACATATACATGAAACACATATATCTGCATACTAATACATGTATACATATAATACACATGAATACACACACATATGGATACATACATGAGAAAAATTTGCTTGTCGAAGATAAGGCTATATATAAAATAATTAGGCATACCCTCGAGCTTCATGTTCTAACTTAAAAGAACATGAGTTCATCTCTCTAGTAGGATTCATCGATATTCTAGTTGAATAAAGAAGAATGTATTATCTGACATTCAAATGATTCAAGTTATTGATCGATAACTAGAGTAGAATTTACTATCTAATCTGCTCATATGTTTTCATTATTGTCATCATTTTGGTAAGACATCAATATAGCCTCATCTTCATTATCCTTATTGATTTCATTTATTTCTTCAATTGTTAAATCTGTGTTCTCATGAATGACATCATCTATTGATGGATTAATATCAATTTCTAGTAAATCCTCTTCATCATCAGTAGAATTAGCATGTAGAGTATTATCCTCTTCATAAAAAAGATTAGTATCATTATCATGTATAATGATTCTAATTTCTCTTTCAGATGTTGATGTATCAGTATCTGATGGTGAATCATCAAGAGACTTTCTTCAATCTCTCTAACAATAAGCTGTTCAAATAATGACCTTCCTCTAGGTTGAACATGAATGACTTGCCACCAAGGATGAGCATATAGGTTTTTATAAAAAAAATCTTGTTCAATATACTTAGGAAGAATATATGGTTCTTTAGTAGATTGAATTACCTTGGAAGAATCAATTGCCCAAAACCCAGATAATTCCTCTCTCAATGTGGAATTACTACCTTTATACTCGGCTCGAAACCATTCAACCTTCAAAATCACCTATCAAAATAAATAAAAACAAAAAACCATTATTGTGTGCTTAAAAAAATAATAAACTCTATCATAAAAAAAATAAACTTTTTTCTACCTGTTTGAATGTACGAAATGATATTTCGTAGATACATAACCAAGTTCGCCATCTATAAGGTTCGTGTCTTTTGAGCTAGCACGTGATAGTTTCTTGAAAGAAATAATAATACTAGAATCCTCTATTTTACGTAAAGAATCAATGGCTTGGATTCTAATATGCTGTCCAAAAGCCCTCATATTAGTGAACATTCGAGCCTACAAAAGAAATTAAATTAGTAAAGAGAAACTAATATACATATATGAAAAAAACTAAATATTATTAAAATAAAATTACCTTTCATTCACAACCTATCATTAACTCTCTCTGCTCATATGAGATTTCTTCATTATTTGTGTTGGCGCATTGCAAACGACTATCTAGCCAATCTGTGAAAGAAGATATATTTGTAATCTCATTATTATCAAGAATATGTCTATATCTTTTGTTTCTCTGTCTTTTACTTCAGAGATTTTGAAGTTCCTATTCATACTCGCTAAGAAATGCTTGCATGCATTCTCTATTATATGCTACAAAAGTAGAAATATCATTTTTTTCTTGAAATGTAAATAAAAATGGAACTCCTTTACATGATAATACCTCATCTGTTATTTTTGAAGGACTCGTTGGTCCATGCACATGGAGATTCTTCATGAACTCTTTCAAGCTACTCACTAACATAGTACATGAACTCTTCAAGCATCCAACCCTTTGCCATGGATCCTTCTGGTTTCGCTCTTTGTCGCAGATAACCTTTTAATATTCCCATAAATTGCTTGACCCAAAACATCCATCGAGTGTTGACAACACCTGCAATCTCTATTTCATCTACAAGATGGACTAATAAATGAACTTGAATATCAAAAAATGAAGTAGGAAGCTCTTTCTCCATCAAATATAGTAGCCCTTTGCATTCATGTTTTCTTTGTGGGATCGAGTTTTTGTCAATCTCTTTTGATGTAATCTACCTATACATATCATAAAAAAAATTATAAAGAAGTGAATCCAATAAAAAAAAATATCAAATATTAATATATATTAAATATAAAAGTATCATAATTACCTTATATGCGATCCAAGACGATATATCGCATCTCGTAATCCTTTCGTTGTACATCCATCGATAACCAAAGGTAAAATATGTTTCAAAAAGTTATGTGAATCATGGTTCTTTAACCTAGATAAGCTCTTATCATCCATAGTAAACATGTTCTGGAAAGATGCTCCATATCCTGTAGGAGTCCGAATCAATTGAATCCTATTGTTGATAGTCTGTATCTCTTTTGTCATAAGTACCCAAGGAGCAAGTGCATAAATCATTTCCTGTCGATGTCTATAAAAAGGTGGCCATAACTTTGGTTTTGAGTTTTGATCCTTCAAATCATTCCTTGATGCTATGATATCTTTTAGTCCAAGAAGATGTTGCCATAATGAATAACCAATATTCTTGAACATATGCATAGGATCAAGAAGATGACATACTTTTAACTCTTTCCAATACTCCAAAGAATACCGTATTGATATCTCTTCTACGAGTGCCAATTTTCGTTTACCTCTTTTCACATACTCATTATCTTCATCATCATTGAAGATTTATGATTCTGCATCTATTAGAGATTCATCTGTCCATTTTTTATACCAATCCATAGGCGTCATAAGTTTTGGACATTGACCTGTTTCAAGCTTTCCATTAAAATGTATCGCTTCTCTTTTAGATCTTAATGGATGATCATCAGGCAAGAATCGTCGATGTCGAAGATAAATATTTATGTTGATATTATTAGTATAGATTGATCTCAATCAATCACCATAATATGGACAAGCTTTATAACCCTTAGTAGATATTCGTGCGTCATGAAAATGATAAAAATATAATTAGATTCACTCACATTTATTGTATTCATATTGAATAAAAAAATTACATCAATACCTGAACAAAGACCATATCATGGAAAATTGTGAATAGTCCAAGCCACGATACCAGATCATCAATGAGAGGAGCAAAATATATATTCATATCTTTAACTTGTCTTTTTCTTGGGATTAAAAGTGAAAGCATTAAATGTTCCTTTTTAATGCTAAGATATGGCGGAAGATTGTAGTTTCTGACTACCACTGGCAGTTTGACCATTTATTGGATTTCATGGAGAATGGATTAACCCCATGTAATGCAACTCCTAACTTTAGATTCTATGGATTTTGTGCAAAATCAGGCCATGTAGAATCAATATGCTGAAAAGCAACACTATCATGAGGAATTCTGATTATTCCATCAATAGTTTTATGATCATGTCCCCATGTCAAAAGCTTTGATAATTCGGGGGTGTGAAACATATGTCTAATCCATGGAGCCAATGGAAAATGTCTCAATACCCTTTTTGGGATTTTACCTTCTACGTCCTTATATCGAGGAGATTGACATTTTGGACATGTCAAAGAGTCTACATATTCACCTCTATATAAAATACAATCGTTAGGACATGCATGTATACATTGATAATCTATACCAAGATTGTTGATTATCTTCTTCATTTCATCATGTGAGGTAGGAAGAATATTATGACTTGGTAAAAACTTTTCAGATAATAACCTGTAAGTTCAGGAAAAAAAGACATATTAATAATATATATATATATATATATATATATATATATATATATATATATATATATATATGTGTGTGTGTGTATGCTTATGTGTATGTGTATGTGGATGTGTATATGCATGTTCATGTGTATACGTATGTGTATGTGTATATGTATGTATGTGTGCATATGTGTTTTATATGTGTATATGTATGTATATATACGTATGCACATGTGTATGCATATATGTATGTGTATGTGTGTATATATGTGTGTGTATGTATGTATGTATGTATGTATATGTATTTATGCATGTGTAAATGTGTATATTTGATTTCATTTTTAATCTTTTTTTTTATTATAGTTTACAGACTTTCATATCTAGACCACTGAATCATTTGGTTGTCTCCCATTTTATAGTCAATCTATTACCTTCCTTTCTAACTAAGACTTACACATTTGTTTACAAGGATTAAGTATCAGTTAACTATGGAGGTATTAGGTCGTTTGGAAAATAAGACAAGCAAATTTCTCTCGATGATTTTGGAAGATGGATGAATAGTTTTAAAGGATGGGCATACATAAAGTGTTCATTCAATGCAAGTTCTTGTTCTTACCGTAGCTAAGGTAAAAACAAGAAGTTGCACTGAATGGACACTTTTTGTCCTCCCATTCTTTATAATTATTTTTCCATACTTCAAAATCTTCGAGATAAATTTACTTCTCCTAACTTATACTTAATATTTGTATGCAAAGTTCACAAAAGAGTTAGTAGCACATGTATTAGGTTGACTAGAATAGGAGAAGCAGATGTGTCAGGAAGATTCTAAAGGTTGGGTAGACAAAATATCTTCATTCGATACATGTATGTATAATTTGACTTTACTCTCATAACATGTGTATGTGCGTATATGTGTGTGTATGTTTATATGTGTGTATACATTCATGTATAGATATGTGTATGTCTATGTATGCATGTATTTATATGTATATATTTATGCATGTATATATATATAAACACATACAAAATTAAAAATTATACCTCAATAGTGATGGAGAATGTTAATCTCCAAAAGAACAACTTATTCTTGTGATTAGAACACCTCTATACCAAGAACAAGTCAAACACTCCACTAATTTAGAGGATCAATTGCTAATTACCAAAAGATTAACAAATCTGTGAAGAAGATGAAACACAGAAAAATCTGCTGCACTATTTTTCACATTGACCTATCAAATGTGTAAAGTTTTTGATGAAACTTTGTACGAAGTATCTCCTAGAGATTGCGCATCTACTCCAAGTTGAATCACTTCAAAAGATTAAGTATAACTTGAGAAATTGATTTCACAAGTTACCTATGTCAGAAACTGTTACTCAGAACAGTCAACTTTACACCTGTAACTTTTAAGACTTGGTTCTCCGTGAATAGAACCCGTTTTACAAAATGCTTCTAGACATAAGTAGCTTATCTTCCAACTTAAAGATTAAGCCCTCACTCATGCAAAACTTTAAACTGTGCTGGGAGAAATGACTAAAACATTGACTTCGAAATATGCGCCTGTTTTAGGAACCTGTGAATGCACTTCACATATGAATGTTCCTACACTTAATTCACTCAGCCTGATTACAATTGGAAGCTGAAACTTTGCACAGAGGTCAAGCAACTCTCAACTTAGACTTGTACAAAAGCATTCCACAATTGATCTACTGTAGAAGGAGAACACGCAGAAGCATCGGGCGCAAAATTTTTCATTTACTCAGAGAAAAATACAACTGAGTGATGAGGGCTAACTCAAATTCACTTTCCTCTATCTTATGACTTCTATCTTCCTCATTCTTGACTTCTAACTAATGTCACATAAGCTCTCATACATGCCCCGACTTTTCTCAAGGTATTTATAGATAATTTGTACATAATTCTTACTGAACAAAATGATCTAAGTCATCTATGACTATGCTAATGTACATATGTGTACACTTCTCTTGTCCTCTGAATATGATCTTCTTCCATACTTTAGGAATTGATTCTTCCTTCATCATTTGATCTTCCAAGCCTTCAATTGCTGATTGGTCTGCACCAACAGCTCCCCCTCAATCATCAATTGAGGTCTTCTCTGTCTTCTTGATACTTGCCATGTCTTTGAACCTTTGTAACTTAGGTCCATCCAAACTCTTTGTCATCATATCTGCCACCTGTTCTTTTGTTGGAGTGTACATCACTTCAATCTCTTTATCAAGTACCTTTTCCCTCAAGAAATGATACTGAATCTCTATATGCTTAGTCCTGGCATGAAAAACAGGATTAGCTGCCAAATACAAAGAACTCATGTTGTCTCCAAAAATTATTGGAGTACTATGATCAAACTCAAAACTTTTCATCAAGGTCTTCAACCATATGACTTCTTTTGCAGCTTCTACCATTCCCTTATACTCAGCTTCTGTGGAAGATAAAGCAACTGTATGTTGCTTCTTTGAACACCAAGACACTAACTTGTCTCCAACATAACATAGATATCCATGAGTAGACCTTCTATCATCTGAGTCACCTGCCCAATCTGCATCACTAAACACTTTAATTCTTGTGTCAGAAGTGAAACCATAGTACAAACCTTCACTTAGGGTTCCTTTTATATATCTGAGTACCCTTTGGGCTGCAATCCAATGAGTCTTCTTTGGACAATGCATGAATTGTGATAACACACCTACTGCATATGATAGATCTGGCCTTGTCAAGGTAGCATAGATTAGACTACCTACCAAACTCTGATATTTCTTCATGTCATTGAACTCTTCACCTCCATACCTGCTTAATTTATGATTTACCTCCAATGGTGTAGTTGAGGTCCTGCAATCTTCCATGTTAAACTTGACTAGAAGATTCTTCAAGTATCTCTCTTGTGAAACATATACTCCATGTTGAGTATACACAATCTGCATTCCTAGAAAATAAGATAAGTTTCCCAAGTCACTTATCTTAAACTCCTTCTCTATTTGCTTCTTGAGTTCATTGATTCCTTGAGCATCTGTTCCTGTAACAATAATATCATCAACATAAATGCACATGTAAATATATCCATTTTCACTTGCCTTCACTAGCAAGCTACTATCTGCCTTTGATGCTTGAAATCCACATTCATTCAAGAACTTGACCAATCTGTAATTCCAAGCTCTTGGGGCTTGCTTCAACCCATATAAAGCTCTCTTGAGCTTACACACATAATCTGATCCAATTGATTCCATGAAGCCTTCTGGTTGCTCCATATATACTTCATCTGCAATGTAACCATTAAGAAATGCATTCTTCACATCCAATTGTGACAATTTCCATCCCTTGCAAGTAGCAATAGTAATCAATGTCCTAATTGTAGACATCTTAGCAACAGGACTAAAGGTCTCATCATAATCTACCCCATAAGTTTGGGCATAACCTTTGACCACAAGTCTAGCCTTATATCTAGACACCTTACCATCTGCAAATCTCTTTGTTTTATATACCCACTTGCATCCAATGACTTTCTGATTCTTTGGTCTTGGTACTAGTTCCCAAGTTTCATTTTCAAGTAGAGCATCATACTCTTCTTGCATTGCCTTCTCCCAATTCTGTTTACCTTTGGCTTCTTCATAAGTGGTTGGATCTTCTTCTGTTTTCACAATGTAGGCATAATCTTTTGTTGTTAGGAAAGATGTATCATAACTATACCTTATAGGCTCTTTCCTTTCTCTTGTAGATCTCCTGATTTCTGCACTTCTTGAAGTTTCAGCCTCATTTGATTCTGGATCAAATCTTGGCCCTTCTTCTACATGATCCTGCACTCTACATCTAGAGTCAACTTCATCAACAATTTCTTCACAAACTTTTACCTTTGCCTTTCCTTTCCTTTGTATTTCTTCAACACCTATATACTCATTTGGTGATCCTGAATACCACACATTTTGCTCATCAAATGTCACATCTTTAGAAACAAGAAATTGCTTTGTGGATGGACTCCACAACCTGTAACCCATTTGTCTATCATCATATCCAATAAACACATACTTCTCTGCTTTTGGTTCTAGCTTATGTCTTAATTGTGAAGGAACATAAGCATATGCAATGCATCCAAATACTTTGCAATGATCAAGACTAGGCTTCTTACCCCACCATGCTTCATAAGGGGTTCCTCCATCCAAAGCTTTACAAGGCAACCTATTCACAAGGTATGTTGCAGTGTTAATGGCCTCTGCCCATAAGTAATTTGGACAATTCTTTTCCTTCATCATGGCTCTTGCAAACTCTACAAGAGTCCTATTCCTCCTTTCTGCTACTCCATTTTGTTGAGGGGAGTACCTGCAAGTCACTTCTCTTTTGATACCTGCATTCCACAAATAATCATCAAACTCTTTTGAGAAATACTCTCCCCCTCCATCTGATCTTAACCTCCTTAACTTTTGTCCTGTGATCCTTTCTGCATAAGCATGGAAATGTTTGAATGTCTTGAAGACTTCTGATTTGTCCTTGATTACATACAAAGTAATCCACCTGGTTGCATCATCAACAAACAACACATAATATCTGGATCCATTTATGCTATAGTCCCTTGAGGGACCCCATACATCTGTATGAACCAATTCAAGCATGTTTGAATACTTGTACCCTGATTTGTTATAAGAACTTTTATGTGCTTTACCTAATTGACAAGCTTCACACTTGTACACCATATGTTGCCCTTCAATGTTTGGCAATCCAAGCACCACCTGATTCTTTGACATCTCCTTTATAGCTCTCTCATTGAAATGACCTAGCCTCTTATGCCATAGGTCTAATTCAGATACCTTTTGACCTCCATAGGTAAACAATGCATGTCCCACATTACCTTGGACTTTGAGAGTAAACAATCTTCCTTCCTTTTTACCTGCAATTATGTTTCTATATCCCTGATTTGGATCTTGTACATAGACACCATCATTTGTGAATCTTACCTCATATCCTTTCTCCACAATTTGCCCTACACTTATCAAATTTTTAGGAATAGTAGGAACATAAAGTACCTTGCTCAGAAGTGTACTTCCACTCTTTGTCTTCACTGATCCAATGCTCTCCACTTTATGTTTGGTATTGTCACCTGTTTGGACTGTATGTCCATTCACCCTTGCTTCCATATCAGTCATCAAGGATAGATTCCCACTCAGATGGTTGCTGCACCCTGAGTCAATATAAAACACTCTTTGATCTTCTCCCATTGATTCATGAGTTGCATTCAAGATAAGAGTCATGTCATCCTTCTGATCTGATGCATAATTGTAATAATTATTGTTGTAGGACTGAGATTGGAAATTTCTTCCACCTCCTCTACCATATGATGTCCTACCACCTCTTCCTCTGAAATTGCCTCTTTGGTTTCTGCCTCCTCTACCTCTTTGACTATAATTCTGATTGTTGTATCCTCCACTTTGATTATTATACCAACAATCATTTGCCAAATGATTTGTTCTGCCACAAATCCAACAAGCTTTAGCATTATCTTTGTTCTTACCTCCTCTTCCTTTACCTCTGAAATTTGTCTTCCCTTTTGTGAAGTTGGCTTGATTTGAATTTCCTTCATCATCATTTGATTGCTTTCCTTTGCCATTCTTTTTCTTGTCTTTGGAGTACATAGCTTGACTTGTACTTCTATCATTGTCTCCTTTAAGATCCTGCTCAAAGGTTAGCATGTGTCCTAGCAATTGATTAAGGTCAGGAGTAAAGTGATCAAGTGACAATTCTATGGACAAGATAAAAGGCTTCCACTTCTCATCACCTCTTAGACCTGTAAGTATTTGTCTTACCAACTTTTCTTCTTCAATATCTTCATCCACTGCTCCCAAGCTATCTGCAATATCTTTCATCCTTGCCACATAATCTGAAATTGATTGTGAGCTCTTCTTCTTGAAAGTTGTGAACTCAGCCCATAGTGAAGACTTCCTTGACTTAGTTGTATTTTGGAAATGCTCTTCCAAGGCATTCCAAACATCTGTGGCACTTTCCAAACCTCTGATGTGAGGTAGAAGGTAATCATTTACAGACATGTAGATGATACTCCTTGCTTGAGCATCCTTTCTCATCCAAGTCTTCAACATTGCAAGTTCTTCCCTAGTAGGAATACTTGGATCTACAAATTCTGGTCTTTCTTCATCTCCTGTAATAAATGATATAAGATCTTTGCTCATGAGGTGTGCTTCCATCCTCATGGACCATGCTGGATAGTTCTCCCTATCTAGCTTATCAATCTGCAAGCTTTCTCCCATCTTGTATCCACCTGTGTATTGAAACTTCAAGCTTTACAAACAATGTATATACCTTTACTTCGAATTGAACTCCTTTTGCCTTTCTTGATGTCAATTTGTCTTCTCCTCGAGCTTTGACTCCAAGCTTTCACTTCTTAGTCCTTCAAGTGTTGAATCTCTTGAATCTGCAGCAGTCGGGATCCTCCTTTTCTTGAAATTGATGTCTCCTGCTCTGATACCACTGATGGAGAATGTTAATCTCCAAAAGAACAACTTATTCTTGTGATTAGAACACCTCTATACCAAGAACAAGTCAAACACTCCACTAATTTAGAGGATCAATTGCTAATTACCAAAAGATTAACAAATCTGTGAAGAAGATGAAACACAGAAAAATCTGCTGCACTATTTTTCACATTGACCTATCAAATGTGTAAAGTTTTTGATGAAACTTTGTACGAAGTATCTCCTAGAGATTGCGCATCTACTCCAAGTTGAATCACTTCAAAAGATTAAGTATAACTTGAGAAATTGATTTCACAAGTTACCTATGTCAGAAACTGTTACTCAGAACAGTCAACTTTACACCTGTAACTTTTAAGACTTGGTTCTCCGTGAATAGAACCCGTTTTACAAAATGCTTCTAGACATAAGTAGCTTATCTTCCAACTTAAAGATTAAGCCCTCACTCATGCAAAACTTTAAACTGTGCTGGGAGAAATGACTAAAACATTGACTTCGAAATATGCGCCTGTTTTAGGAACCTGTGAATGCACTTCACATATGAATGTTCCTACACTTAATTCACTCAGCCTGATTACAATTGGAAGCTGAAACTTTGCACAGAGGTCAAGCAACTCTCAACTTAGACTTGTACAAAAGCATTCCACAATTGATCTACTGTAGAAGGAGAACACGCAGAAGCATCGGGCGCAAAATTTTTCATTTACTCAGAGAAAAATACAACTGAGTGATGAGGGCTAACTCAAATTCACTTTCCTCTATCTTATGACTTCTATCTTCCTCATTCTTGACTTCTAACTAATGTCACATAAGCTCTCATACATGCCCCGACTTTTCTCAAGGTATTTATAGATAATTTGTACATAATTCTTACTGAACAAAATGATCTAAGTCATCTATGACTATGCTAATGTACATATGTGTACACTTCTCTTGTCCTCTGAATATGATCTTCTTCCATACTTTAGGAATTGATTCTTCCTTCATCATTTGATCTTCCAAGCCTTCAATTGGTGATTGGTCTGCACCAACAAATAGTGTTGAAACAGATACATTACTCCATCCAAAATGATTTTGAAGATTGAGAATAAGTAAGTTCGCACTTAGTCGTGTCAAACGACTTCCTTCATATACATGCTTTAGACATTCCTCTCGAAGATATTTCTCATTTTTTGAAATATCAATGCTCTCACTATCATTTTGATACTAGTCCTCAATAAAATCTGCCATGCCATCATCTTCATCATTGTCGCACAAATCTTGTACTTTATCTTCTTTTGAATATAGGTCTTTCAACCTTGCATATTCCACATGATCACTTTTGCATAGCCTCTTCATAGAAGCTTCTGATAAATGAGGTCTTACTGGCAATTGTGAATGGTGTGGAGGAATATCATCAACATCATACGTTGGATTCTACACACGTGAATAAAAATAATTAATATTCCATAAATGAATAAAAAAGTAAACTTTAAACATAAAATTAAATATATCAGTTATTAAATATGGATAGAAAATTTTCATTCTCTCTCTAGCTAAAAGGTGCTCTTGGAGGTCTACGCCATCCATAATTCACTAATAATTCATCACCAGCATGTAATGTAGTAATAGCATTGACAACTATGTATCTTGATACATCTCTCACTACGAGGAATACGGGCGCATAGCGACGGTTAAGGCGAAACAATTTCGTCGCTATAAAATTGTAAAATGCATCACAATGAGCGTCGAGCACAGACTGTCGATTAAACGACGAGCCAAATGACGTTTTTTTTGACGTGTGATGCAACGGGGTGTGCAACGCTCGCATAGAGCATCGCTAACGTGACGGTTTAAAAAAGCGTCGCATAAGTGATGCTTTTTGCGTCGCATAAGCGACGCTAAAAAATGTCTCTTATGCGATGTCAATTCCAGTGGTTTTTATCACGCGTTACCATGGCTTACACGACGGTCTGTTGATAAAAAAATTAAAACATTGGAGGCTCTTCGATCAGCATTTTCATGCATCTGATCGAAGAGCTCTCCAACGTTCGCAATTGCGCTACGCTTACGAGCTGAAACAAGTATATGCATAATTGTTGTTTTGCCTAAGCTCTATCTTATTGTCTCTCTCTGTCTCTGTTTCTCTCTTTTTATGTCTTTCTCTCTTTGAATTCTCTCTCTCTCTATCTCTGGTTATTCAAGAAGCTAACCAAGCAAAAAGTATGGCTAACTATTGTAAGTACAATTTGTATTCTTTGTATATCATTTGCATTGTGTTATTTTCATTAGATAGCATACTCACACTTATTGATATGCACATATACACTTATACATGATGAAGATGCATGTTCACACATATACACATATACACATATACACATGCACATACACACACATATATACACACAGGTACATGTGCACATACACTTAGACATACACACACATACACATGCATATGAACAAACATTTCTACAACCACATAAAAAGCCTTACATGCATGCATTATTGCATATATATATATACACATACACACATGAACATATACCTAAATACATGTATATGCACATCCACATGCATGCACATTCACATGCATGCACGTGGATGCAAATGGAAATGCATCCACATACACATGCATGTTTCATATATATACACATGCATATACATACATTATACACATATATACACATATATATGCACATACGTACACACACATATACACATGCACACTCACATGCACATACATACATATACACATATACATGCACATACACACATATACACATAGAGTTACACATATACATGCACATACATATACACACACATACACATGCACATGCACATGCACATGCACATACTCATATACACACATATACACTTACACATGCACATGCACATACATACATATACACACACATACACATGCACATACATACATATACACACACATACATATACACTTACGTACACACATATGAATGAATTATATAATTAAAGTATTAAAACACATGCTTAATATAAAAAATAATAAGAATCAATAGAACAAAACTCTTCATTACTTAATACCATACAAACAATTAAAAACATAACTGAAATGAAAAATATATAGATAATACATGTATATATATATATATATATATATATATATATATATATATATATATATATATATATATATATATATATATATATATATATATATATATATATATATATATATATATCAATGAAATGTAAATACATATAATCCAATGTCATAATCAAGAATCCTAATCATCATCATCATGATCATCATCATCATCAGCAGCATCATGATCATCCTCATCCTCATCATCATGATGATCCTGTGACGATCGAGATCGTCCCTCCTATGTCTGTCTCTCTACCTCATCCATATCTTCCTCTCCATAATAATCTTGTATTACATATAACAAACATAAATAAGTAAAACAATTAAACCATTCATAAAAATAAAATAATTATATAAAATTTAAAAATACTCACAAAGGCATCCGGATGATCTCGCATATACTCGCTCAAATGCCGATATCCAAAATGTGTAGCATACTCGATCTCATGTTTCATAGGATATCGGCCATAATCCTTTCACTGCATTGAAACAAATAAAAAAGATTAGTTTCTTGGATTTTAACTAAAATAAAAAATATACTCACAATAACACATATACTTATAAATGTAGCTACAAAACCATGATGGCCCATTTGGCCTAGGTGCGATGTGTGGCCCGACTCAAATCTCTTCTTTGCAGCAGTTTGTTTATTTAAGAAAAAAGAAATACATAAATTACATGTAAAAAATTACTAAATATATGAAAATTATAAATATAAACTATTAATTTGTATACCTTTTGCTGAGGAAATGACTCCTGAAGATGTAGCTGTCTATGAAAAAACTGCCACGTCTCACGTGGTATGTTAGGTTGCCTCTTATTTTTTTCCACCATACAATATCTCCTGTTAATTTAATCTCAAACAGAAAATAAAATCAGAATACATACACATATATACACACACATACACATACCCACATACACATGTACATGCAAACATATATGCATACATATATGCATACATATACACATATACATACATATAACATAAACACACATATACATATCCACATATATACCTACAGACACATGCATGCATATACACTCATTCATACAAAATACATGCATTTATCCCACAATAATGTGTATTTGTGTATATGTGAATATGTGTGTATGTGTAAATGTGTATATGTGAATATGTGTGTATGTGTAAATATGTATATGTGAATTTTTTGTGTATGTAAATAATCAGAGTATTAATATCAAATACCATTATTTGTAGATTCTAATCAATAAGATGGATCTCCACCACTGTCTGCTCATCGTGCAACGACTATATACTGTAAGTATATCAAACATTTAATTTTAAATATATTTGATGGATACATAACTTATATATTTTTTTGTTTCTTATTATAATCATTTTCTGATCAATCAGAGGGTACTCCACCACCTCCTACCCATGCAACAACTTCACATGTGTCCTCCGATAGGAATGATGATGAATTTTACTATCAAGAGCATATTATATGTTGGTGTAACTCTTGTTATGGCACGTATCCAAGACCACGATTGGAATGTATTGAACATGAGGCAGAGTATGATACTTTTGAGCATGCACCATCACTTGGTCAACGTGATAATGCTTGGTTATGTATTTTTTATATAAATAATGTCATTATTTTATTTAAAAACCATATACAAAATCAAATTATTGTTGATATACAGGAATACTTTCTTGATGATGATGATGATGATAATTTTTCTCATAATGTTAATATACCTCGTACACGTCATGGACTTGTTGTTCATCAATTACAAGCAGAGGTTTCTAGAAACAAACATATGATAGAAAAAGGTATGAAGGATGGAATAGAGGACCACTTCCTTTAGATGGAGAGGTTTTCAACTTTTGGGGTAATCGCTATATGATTGCTCCATCCACTATTACTAATGCTGGTCATGGTCTCTTTATTGTAGAGGATTTGTATATGCCTCCGAACTCTCAAGTCACTCTTATGTCATTTTGTGGTCCTATATATGGATGGGGAGATTGGCATCGACTTTCACGTTATGTTCAAAGCATGAGTACTTATGGAATATTCTTGAACGCAACATCCCTTACTAGTAGAAGGATTTTACATGCAGAAAATGAAAGATTATATATTGATGGAAGACCTTACACATACGAAAATGTAGCAGGTTTAATAAATAGTAGTCGAGGGTTACATAATAGTTCAAGGACTAATTGCACATTTGAGGAGCGTGAAAATAGTCATGAATCACCATACATGAGTAGAGATGTATCAAGATACATAGTTGTCAATGCTATTACTACATTACATGCTTGTGATGAACTATTAGTGAATTATGGATGGCATAGACCTCCAAGAGCACCTTTTAGCTAGAGAGAATAACTTTTATATTTAATAACTTTTATATTTAATTTTATGTTTAAAGTTTACTTTTTTATTCATTTATGGAATAATGAATTTTATTTATATGTGTAGATTCCAACGTATGATGTTGATGATATTCCTCCACACCATTCACAATTGCCAATAAGACCCGATTTAGCAGAAGCTTCTATGAGGAGGCTACGCAAAAGTGATCCTGTGGAATATGCAAGGTTGAAAGATCTATATTCAAAAGAAGATAAAGTACAAGATTTGTGCGACAATGATGAAGATGATGGCATGGCAGATTTTATTGAGGATTGGTATCAAAATGACAGTAGAGCATTGATATTTCTAAAAATGAGAAATATCTTCGAGAGGAATGTCTAAAGCATGTATATGAAGGAAGTCGTTTGACACGACTAAGTGCGAGCTTACTTATTCTCAATCTTCAAAATCATTTTGGATGGAGTAATGTATCTGTTTCGACACTATTAAGGTATAATTTTCAATTTTCTATCTATTTATATAAATATATGCATAAATAAATAAATAAATAAATAAATAAATAAATAAATAAATAAATAAATAAATAAATATATATATATATATATATATATATATATATATATATATATATATATATATATATATATATATATATATATATATGCATATATAAACATACACATAATATACATGAATGTATACACACATATAAACATACACACACATATACACACATACACATGTTATGAGAGTAAGGTAAAATTTTACATACCTGTATTGAATGAAGATGTTTTGTCCATCTAGCCTTTAGAATTGTCCACCCAATGTTTAGAATGTTCTTGACACATATGTTTCTCCTATTTTAGTCGACCTAATACCTATGCTGCTAACTCTTTTGAATACAAATATTAAGTATCAGTTACCAATGAAGGTATAAGTCATATGTAAAATGGGAGGAGAAAATTTATTTTGAAGATTTTGAAGGATGGAAAAATAATTTTAGAGGATGGGCGGACAAAAAGTGTCCATTCAATGCAGGTTTTTATTCTTACTTTAGATAAGGTAATAACAAGAACTTGAATTGAATGGACACTTTCTGTCCGCCCATCTTTTAAAACTATTGATGCATCTTTCAATATATTCGCGATAAATTTGATCCTCCCATTTTACATATGACTTAATACCTTCATAGGTAACTGATACTTAATATCTGTGAACGGCTTAGCAAAACATGTAATAGATTGACTATAAAATGGGAAACTGCCAGACGATTCAATGGTCTAGATATGAAAATATGCAAACCACAATATACAAAAAACAATTAAAAACGAAATCAAATATACACAGCTACACATGCATACATACATATACATACATATATACACATTCATACATACACATACATACATAAATACATACATACACATGTATATACACATACATATACATATATACATACATATACACATACATATATATACATACATATACATCTATAAAACACATATACATACATATATACATATACACATACACATATGTATACACATGCACATGCATATACACATCTATATACACATACACATAAGCATGCACATATATAAAATTATATGCATATATATATGCATATTTATTTATTTACTTTTTTTAATATATCTTTTTTTTATGAACTTGCAAGTTATTATCTGAAAAGTTTTTACCAAGTCAGAATATTCTTCCTACCTCACATGATGAAATGAAGAAGATAATCAACAATCTTGGTATAGATTATCAATGTATACATGCATGTCCTAACGATTGTATTTTATATAGAGGTGAATATGCAGACTCTTTGACATGTCCCAAATGTCAATCTCCTCGATATAAGGCCGAAGAAGGTAAAATCCCAAAAAAGGTATTGAGACATTTTCCATTGGCTCCACGGATTAGACATATGTTTCAAAGCCCTGAATTATCAAAGCTTTTGACATGGGGACATGATAATAAAAGTACTGATGGAATAATCAGAATTCCTCATGATAGTGTTGCTTTTCAGCATATTGATTCTACATGGCCCGAATTTGCACAAAATCCACAGAATCTAAAGTTAGGAGTTGCATTAGATGGGGTTAATCCATTCTCGATGAAATCCAGTAAATGGTCAATATGGCCAGTGGTAGTCATAAACTATAGTCTTCCACCATATCTTAGCATTAAAAAGGAACATTTAATGCTTTCACTTTTAATCCCAGGCAAAAGACAAGTTACAGATATGAATATATATCTTGCTCCTCTCATTGACGATCTCCAAGAGTTATGGAGAGGCATTAATGTCATTGATGTATCGAAAAGCATCAATGAAAGACATATTACGGTTTGTGGTATTGTGGCATGGACTATTCACGATTTTCCAGGATATGGTGTTTGTTCAGGTATTGATATAATTTTTTTATTCAATATGCATATAAATAAATATGATTTAATCTAATTGTATTTTTATCGTTTTCATGATGTAGGCATATCTACTAAGGGTTATAATGCTTGTCCAGATTGTGGTGATTGGTTGAGATCAATCTATATTAAGAATCTCAATAAAAATATTTATCTTCGACATCGGCGATTCTTACTTGATGATCATCCATTAAGATCTAAGAGAGAAGCAATACATTTTAATGGAAAGCTTGAAACAGGTCAGTGTCCAAAACCTATGATGCCTATGGATTGGTATAAAAAATGGACAGATGGACCTCTGATAGATCCAGAATCAGAAATCTTCAGTGATGATGAAGATAATGAGTATGTGAAAAGAGGTAAAGGAAAATTGGCACTCGCAGAGAACATATCAATATGGTATTCTTTGGAGTATTGGAAAGAGTTAAAAGTATGTCATCTTGTTGATCCTATGCATATATTTAAGAATATTGGTTATTCACTATGGCAGCATCTTCTTGGACTAAAAGATACCATAGCATCAAGGAATGATTTGAAAGATCAAAATCAAAACCAAAGTTATGGCCAATTTTTGATAGACATCGACAAGAAATGACTTATGCACCTGCTTCTTTGGTACTTACAACAAAAGAGATACAAACGATCAACAATAGAATTCAATTGATTAAGACTCCTACAGGATATGGAGCATCTTTTCAAAACATGTTTACTATGGATGATAAGAGCTTATCTGGGTTAAAGACCCATGATTGGCATAACTTTTTGAAACATATTTTACCTTTGGTTATCGATGGATGTACAATGAAAGGAGAGCTACTATATTTGATGGAGAAAGAGCTTCCTACTTCATTTTTTGATATTCAGGTTCATTTATTAGTCCATCTTGTAGATGAAATATAGATTGCAGGTGTTTTCAACACTCGATGGATGTTTTGGGTTGAGCGATTTATGAGAATATCAAAAGGTTATGTGCGACAAAGAGCGAAACAAGAAGGATCCATGACAAAGGGTTGGATGCTTGAAGAGTGCATGTATTACGTTAGTGAGTACCTTGAAAAAGCTCCATGTGCATGGACCAACGAGTCTTCTTCAAAAATAACAGATGAGGTATTATCAGGTAAGGGAGTTCCATTTATTTACATTTCAAGAAAAAAAATGATGTTTCTACTTTTGTAGCATATAATAGAGAATGCATGCAAGCATTCCTTATCGAGTACGAACAGGAACTTCAAAATCTCCGAAGTAAAAGGCAAAGAAACAAAAGATATAGACATAATCTCGATAATAATGAGATTATAGATATATCTTCTTTCACGGATTGGCTATATAGTCATTTGCAACGCGCCAACGCAAATAATGAAGAAATCTCAGATGAGTAGAGAGAGTTAATGATAGGTTGTGAATGAAAGGTAATTTTATGTTAATAATATTCTATTTTTTTCATATATGTATATTAGTTTCTATTTACTAATTTAATTTCTTTTGCAGGCTCGAATGTTCACTAATATGTGGGCTTTTGGACAACATATTAGAATCAAAGCCATTGATTCTTTACGTAAAACAGAGGATTCTAGTATTGTTGCTTCTGTCAAGCAACTATCACGTGCTAGCTCAAAAGACACAAACCTTATAGATGGCGAACTTGGTTACGTAGGAACTATTGTTGGTATCTACAAAATTTCATTTCGTACATTCAAATAGGTAGAAAAAAGTTTATATTTTTTATGATAGAGTTAGTTATTTTTTTAAGCACCTAATAATGGGTTTTTGTTTTTATATATTTTGATAGGTCATTTTGAAGGTTGACTGGTTGCGAACCGAGTATAAAGGTAGTAATTCCACATTAAGAAAGGAATTATCTAGGTTTTGGGCAATTGATTCTTCCAAGGTAATGCGATCTACTAAAGAGCCATATATTCTTCCTACGCATATTGAACAAGAATTTTTTTATAAAAACCCAGATGCTCACCCTTGGTGGTAAGTCATTCATGTTCAACCTAGAGGTAGGTCATTGTTTGAATAGTTTATTGTTAGAGAGATCGAAGAAAGTCCTCTTGATGATTCAACATCAGATACTGATACATCAACATCTGAAAGAGAAATTAGAATCATTATATGTGATAATGATACTAATCTTTTTGATGAAGAGAATAATACTCTACATGCTGATTCTAGTGACGAGGAAGAGGAATTACCAGAAATCGATATTAATCCCTCAATAGATGATGTGACTCATGAGAACACAGATTTAACAATAGAAGAAATAAATGAAATCAATAAGGATAATGATGTCTTACCAAAATGATGGCAATAATGAAAACATATGATCAGATTAGATAGTAAATTCTACTCTAGTTATCAATCAATAACTTGAAGCTTCTGAATGGATATCAGATAATAGATTTTTAATTCAACTTGAATAACGATGAATCCTACTAGAGAGATGAAATCATGTTCTTTTAAGTTAGAACATGAAGCTCGAGGGTATGCCTAATTATTTTATATGTAGCTTTATCTTCGAGGAGCAAAATTTTATCATGTATGTATGCATATGTGTGTGTGTATGTGTGTGTATATGTTTGTATGTCTGTGTATGCATGTAAGTATGTATGTATGCATATGTGTGTGTATATGTGTGTATGTCTGTGTATGCATGTAAGTATGTATGTATGCATATGCATATGCATTATGTATGCATGTATGTGTATGTCTCTTTACGTGCATGTGTATGTGTGTGTCTCTCTCTCTTTACCTGTGTGTGTGTGTCTATGTGTGTATATGTATCTGTGTATATGTGTGTGTATGCATGTAAACATGTATGTATGCATATGCATATGCATTATGTATGCATATGCATATGCATTATGTATGCATGTGTGTGTATGTGTGTGTGTATGTCTCTCTACGTGTGTATGTGTGTATGCATATGTATGCATGTGTGTGTATGTGTGTGTATGCATGTAATTATGTATGTACGCATATGCATATGCATTATGTGTGTATGTGTCTGTGTGTATGTGTGTGTAAATCTGTGTGTATATGTGTGTGTATATGTCTATGTGTATGTATGTGTCTATGTGTGTGTATTTGTATGCATGTGCATTATGTATGCATATGTATGCATATGTGTGTGTATGTGTGTGTATGTGTCTATGTGTGTGTATGTGTATGCATGTATCTATGCATATGCATGTGCATTATGTATGCATATATGTGTGTGTGTATGCATGTAAGTATGTATGTATGCATATGTATATGCATTATGTATGCATATGCATGCATGTATGTGTGTGTGTGTATGTCTCTCTATGTGTGTATGCATATATGTGTGTGTATGTGTGTATGTGTGTATGTGTGTGTGTATGTGTGTGTGTGTCTATGTGTGTATGTGTATGTGTGTGTATGTGTGTGTATGCATGTAAGCATGTATGTATGCATATGCATGCATGTGTGTGTATCTATATATATGTGTCTGTATGCATGTGTATGTGTGTGTGTAAATGTGTGTGGATGTGTGTGTGTGTAAGTGTGTGTGTCTATGTGTGTGTGTGTATATTTGTGTGTATGTGTATGTGTGTGTGTGTGTATGTCTATGTGTCTATGTGTGTATATACGTGTGTATCTATATATATGTGTCGGTGTGCATGTGTATGTGTGTGTGTAAATGTGTATGGATGTGTGTGTGTAAGTGTGTATGTGTTTATGAGTGTGTATGTGTTTATGTGTGTGTGTATGTGTCTATGTGTGTGTATGTGTCTATGTGTGAATGTGTATGCATGTATGCATGTATGCATGTATGCATGTATGCATATGCATGTATGCATATGCATGTATGCATATGCATGTATGCATATGCATGTATGCATGTATGCATGTATGCATATGCATGTGCATTATGTATGCATATGTGTGTGTATGTGTTTGTATGCATTATGTCTGCATTATGTATGCATATATGTGTGTATGCATTAAGTATGTGTATGTATGCATGTGCATTATGTATGCATATGTGTGTGTATACATGTAAGTATGTATGTATGCATATGCATATGCATTATGTATGCATATGTATGCATGTATGTGTATGTGTGTGTATGTCTCTCTATGTGTGCGTATGCATATATGTGTGTGTGTGTATGTGTGTATGTGTGTGTATGTGTGTGCATGTATGTGTGTGTGTATGTGTGTATGCATGTGTATGTATGCATCATTATGTGTGTATGTGTCTATGTGTGCGTGTATGTGTGTGTGTCTATGTGTATGTGTGTGTGTGTCTATGAGTGTGTATGTGTTTATGTGTGTGTATGTGTCTATGTGTGTGTATGTGTGTATGTGTATGCATGTATGTATGCATATGTGTGTGTATGTTTGTGTATGTGTGTGTATGCATTATGTATGCATATGTGTGTGTATGCATTATGTATGTGTATGTATGCATGTGCATTATGTATGAATATGTGTGTGTATGCATGTATGCATATGCATATGCATTATGTATGCATATGTATGCATGTATGTGTATGTGTGTGTATGTCTCTCTATGTGTGTGTGTATGCATATATGTGTGTGTATATGTGTGTGTATGTGTGTGTATATGTGTGTGTATGTATGTGTATGTGTGTGTATGCATCATTATGTGTGTATGTGTGTACGTGTGTGTGTATATGTGTGTGTGTGTATGTATGTGTGTGTCTATGTGTATGTGTGTGTGTCTATGAGTGTGTATTTGTTTATGTGTGTGTATGTGTCTATGTGTGTGATTGTGTCTATGTGTGTATGTGTATGCATGTATGTATGCATATGTGTGTGTATGCATTATGTATGCATTATGTATGCATATGTGTGTGTATGCATTATGTATGTGTATGTATGCATTATGTATGCATATGTGTGTGTATGCATATATGTGTGTGTGCATGTATGTGTGTGTGTATGCATGTATATGTGTGTGTATGCATCATTATGTGTGCATGTGTGTATATGTGTGTGTATGTGTGTGTGTGTGTCTATGTGTATGTGTGTGTGTCTGTGTATGTGTGTGTGTGTCTATGTGTGTATATGTGTGTGTGTATGCATATGTATGTGTGTGTGTGCATGCATACCTGGCTTCAACGAGTGCACTCTTGCTCTCTCTTGCTCTCTCTCTCTCTCTCTCTCTCTCTCTCTCTCTCTCTCTCCCCCCCTCTCTCTCTCTCTCACTCTTTCGCTCTCTCGCCTGTGCATCCAAATCCCGGCACATTTAAATCGATTTTTTTTTTAACATTCGAGAGCGTCGCTTATGCGACGCTCTAGAACACAGGAGGTCGCTTATGTGACGCTCAAACGTCGCAGCTAGTTTGCCAACGTCGCAAATAGCAGCATTATTTGGCGACACTATTTGCACTGCATAGTTTTAGCATTGCATAAGCGACGCTAGCATCGCTTATGCGACAACCGCTCGTAAAAAAAAAAACCAAAAAGAGGACCGTCGCTTATGCGACAGTAGTGTCGCATAAGCAATGGATCCCATTTTTTTTTCAATTCAGGGGCATCACTACACCCACTATTTCTTGTAATGTCTACTCATGTATGGTGATTCATGACTATTTTGACGCTCCTCAAATGTGCAATTAGTCCTTGAACTATTATGTAACCCTTGACTACTATTTATTAAACCTGCTATATTTCCATGCATGTAAGGTCTTCCATCAATATATAATCTTTCATTTTTTGCATGTGAAATCCTTCTACTATAAGGGATGCTGCATTCAAGCATATTCCATAAGTACTCATGCTTTGAACATAACATGCAAGTCGATGCCAATCTCCCCATCCATATATAGGACCACAAAATGACATAAGAGTGACTTCAGAGTACGGAGGCCCATACAAATCCTCTACAATAAAGAGACTACGACCAACATTAGTAACAGTGGATGGAGCAATCATATAGCGATTACCCCAAAAGTTTAAAACCTCTCCATCTAAAGGAAGTGGTCCTCTATTCCATCCTCCATATCTTCTTCTATCATATGTTTGTACTAGAGAATGATCAAGAGTTGGCAATGGATAATCTCCAGCCATTTCAATCTCTAAACCAGGAGGTAGAGGATTTCTAGAAACCTTTGCTTGTAATTGATGAACAACAAGTCCATGATGTGTACGAGGTATATTAACATAATGAGTATGAAAATTATTATCATCATCATTATCATCGAGGAAGTATTCTTGTATATCAACAATAATTTGATTTTGTATATGGTTTTTAAATAAA
Organism: Ceratopteris richardii; assembly: GCA_020310875.1. Taxonomy (NCBI): domain Eukaryota; kingdom Viridiplantae; phylum Streptophyta; class Polypodiopsida; order Polypodiales; family Pteridaceae; genus Ceratopteris; species Ceratopteris richardii. The sequence goes on along the minus strand of CM035434.1, from coordinate 37,843,509 downwards.
ATAATGACATTAATTTATAGAAAAAATACATACCCAAGCATTATCACGTTGACCAGGTGGTGGTGCATGCTCAAAAGTACCATACTCTACCTCATGTTCAATACATTCGAATCGTGGTCTTTGATATGTGCCATAGCAAGAGTTACACCAACATATAATATGCTCTTGATAGTAAAATTCATCATAATTCCTATCAGAGGACACATGTGAAGTTGTTGCATGGGTAGGAGGTGGTGGAGTGCCCTCTGATTGATTAGAATCTGATTATAACAAGAAACAAAAAATAATATCAGTTATGTATCTATCAAATATATTTTAAATTAAACGTTTGATATACTTACAGTATATAGTCCTTGCACTATTAGAAGATGGTGGTGGAGTTCCATGTGATTGATGGGAATCTACAAATAATGGTATTTGATATTAACAATATGATTATTTACATACATAAACATTCACATATACATATTTACACATACACACATATTCACATATACACATTTACACATACACACATATTCACATATACACAAATACACATTATTGTGGGATAAATGCATGTATTTTGTATGAATGAGTGTATATTCATGCATGTGTATGTGTGCATGTATGTATGTTGATATGTATATGTGTGTTTATGTTATATGTATGTATATGTGTATATTTATGCATATATGTATGTGTATATGTTTGCAAGTATATGTTTGCATGTATATGTGTATGTGGGTATGTGTATGTGTATGTGTGTGTATATATGTGTATGTATTCTGATTCTTTTTTCTGTTTGAGATTAAAATAACAGGAGATATTGTATGGTGGAAAAAAATAAGAGGTGACCTAACGTACCACATCAGACATGGCAGTTTTTTCGTAGACAGCTACGTCTTTAGGAGTCATTTCCTCAACAGAAGGTATACAAATTAATAGTTTATATTTATAATTCTCATATATTTTACTACTTTTTTACATTTAATTTATGTATTTCTTTTTTCTTTAAATAAACAGACTGCTGCAAAGAAGAGAGTTGATTCGGGCCACACATCACACCTAGGCCAAATGGGCCATCATGGTTTTGTAGCTACATTTGTAAGTATATGTGTTATTGTGACTATATTATTTATTTTAGTTAAAATGCAAGAAACTAATCTTTTTTATTTGTTTTAATGCAAGGAAAGGATTATGGTCGATATCCTACGAAACATGATATCGAGTATGCTACACATTTTGGATATGGGCATTTGAGCGAGTATATGCGAGATCATCCGGATGCATTTGTGAGTATTATTAAATTTTATATAATTATTTTATTTTTATGGATGTTTTAATTGTTTTACTTATTTATGTTTGTTATATGTAATACAGGAGTATTATGGAGAGGCAAATATGGATGAGGTGGAGAGATAGACACAGGAGGGATGATCTCGATCGTCACAAGGTGCTCACACAAATACATCAGATCATGCAGATGATCGTGATGATGAGGATGAGGATGAGGATGAGGATGATCATGATGCTGATGATGATGATGATGATGACGATGATGATTAGGATTCTTGATTATGACATTGTATATGTATTTACATTGATATATATATATATATATATATATATATATATATATATATATATATATATATATATATATATATATATATATATATATATATATATATATATATATATATATATATAGTTCATTTCAGTTATGTTTTGAATTGCGTGTATGGTATTAAGTAACAAAAAGTTTTGTTCTATTGATTGTTATTATTGTTTATATTAAGCATGTGTGTTATTACTTTAATTATATAATTCATTCATATTTATGTGTGCTTGTGTGTATATAAAATGTATATATGCACATGTAGGTCTATATCTATATGTTTAAGTGTGTCTATATGCATGTATAGGTATGCATCTATGTATATATGTGCATATATGTATGTGCATATGTATATGTGTATATGCATGTATCTGCATGTGCATGTGTAAGTGTATATGCATATGTATGTGCATGTGCATGTGCATGTGCATGTGTATGTGTGTATATGTATGTATGTATGTGCATGTATATATGTGTAATATGTGTGTGTACGTATGTGCATGTATATGTGTGTGTATATGAATGTATGTACATATGTATATGTGTATATGCATGTATGTGCATGTGCATGTGTAAGTGTATATGTGTATGTGCATGTGCATGTGTATGTGCATGTGCATGTGTATGTGTGTGTATATGTATGTATGTGCATGTGCATGTGTAAGTGTATATGTGTGTATATGTGTATGTGCATGTGCATGTGTATGTGTGTGTATATGTATGTGCATGTATATGTGTAAGTGTATGTGCATATGTGTGTATGTGCATGTATATGTGTATATGTATGTATGCATGTGTGTGTGTATGTGTATATGTGTGTGTACGTATGTGCATATATATGTGTATATATGTGTATGTGTGTGTATATATACATATGTGCACATGTATGTGTATGTGTATAAACATATACAAGTGTTGTATATGCATGTGTATATGTATGAAACATGCATGTGCGTGTGGATGCATTTCCATTTGCATCCATGTGCATGCATGTGGATGTGCATATACATGTATTTAAGTATATGTAATGTGTGTATGTGTAAGTGTATGTGCATATGTATGTGTGTGTATATATGTGTGTGTATGTGCATGTGTATATGTGTATATGTGTGAACGTGCATCTTCATCATGTATAAGCGTATATGTGCATATCAATAAGTGTGAGTATGCTTGGTTAGCTTCTTGAATAACCTGCAATAGAGAGAGAGAGAGAGAGAGAGAGAGAGAGAGAGAGAGAGAAAGAGCGAGAATTCAAAGAGAGAAAGACATAGAAAGAGAGAAACAAAGACAGAGAGAGACAATAAGAGAGAGATTAGACAAAACAACAATTCTGCAAGCGATTGTTTCACCTCATAAGCACAACACAATTGGGAATGTTGGAGAGCTCTTCGATCAGATGCATGAAGATGCCGATCAAAGAGCCTCCAATGTTTTAATTTTTTTCGTCAAAAACCCATCGTGTAAGCGATGCTAAGGCATCATAAAGGCCTGTCCAATTAGCATCACATAAGCGATGTTAATCAACATCACTTATGCTATGCTAATTAGCATCGCTTATGTGACGCTTTTTTAAATCGTCTCTTTAGTGATGCTCAATGTGAGCGTCGCATATCCTCTCACACCACACCTCGATAAAAACATCGTATTTCTTGTCGTTTAACCAATGTTCCACGCTCGACGCTTCTTGCAATGCTTTATGCAATTTTATAGCGACAAAATTGTGTCGCGTTAATTGTTGCTATGTGCCCGTATTCCTTGTAGTGTCATAGGATAAGCATCATTTGCAAATTACAAAAGTCAAAACTAGAACTAAGTGCAAGGAGTGGAGCACTTGCAGGTAGGGGTGGCGCAACAAAGATCACACAGCTGTGCATCTTCTCTGCAACCATTACTATAGTCTGTTACATTTGTGATAACACTCTTGTAGGAGATTTCATTAATACTACAGAGAACAAGAGAGCAGGAGATTTGGGCAGCAGTCGAGCAACCATAGATGCATGCCAACTCTATCCTTTGTGCATCATCTGAGCGCAAACAAAAGCAGGGAGACAAAATACTTGTTTTCATAGAAGAGGCATCAGAGAGAGAGAGAGAGAGAGAGAGAAATAGAGAGAGAGTCAGACCCCATAACTGCTTCTTCGATGATAAACACATAGATTCTTAGGTTACATGTCCCGACTCCATAGCTATTCATCTCATGCATAGAAAGGCAGTGCTGCATAGGCACTATAATCACCATCTACATCTTATTTTTTGAACTACAGTCAAGCTTGGAATAACAACATTGGAATATTGATACAAGAATTCCACCAATTTGGGATAGATTAGCCTACAAGGTCAGCACCATTTAGAATACATATGATGCACAATAGGCTTGTTGCCTGCTACACACTATGCTCGGCTATGGATTCCATGACAACAAGCGATAGGGATTGATGATCTCACAAGATATAGACAAGTGCTTAGAGATCCATTCATTTTGTTCTAGCTAAAGAGGTATTCGGACTGAGGCAAACAACGTATTACCCTCACACAAAGGGAAGTTCCAAGCATGAGATACATGCCTCATGAATTCTCTTCAAACTCTGGTCGACAGTGAGAGAGAAAGAGAGAGAGTATTCTCTCTTTGTCGTGGTACATCTTTTCAGGACCTAAAACCCATGCAATACAGTGTTTCACATATCGAGTGAGCATCTACCATGTCACCACCTGCTCAACAGTGCCATCTCTCTAATGAAGAGAGAGTGAGGTAGATAAAACAAAGACTGTGCTCCTCGAATAAAACCGAGTCTCTATACATGCCATAGTGCCTGAATTAGTTTGATTACAAAATTAATTTCATAACACTTTGATATCATGACTAATGTCAAAGTGCACAACCTTCTCCATATTCATGTGGCCACTAACCATCAAGTGTGACTCTTCCAAAGTGACTCATCGGTGAAACTCTTTGCACATGTTGATATATTTAGGTAGTGATGTGTGTGAACACTCTAGGACCCCCGGGGCACTTTTTTCCCTCTTTAGGAGGTTTTTTTCCCCCGGCTTGTATATACGCCTATTGCCCTAATGGGCCACTTATCTTTGTACATTCTCTAGTATTACATAGAGTCTTGTGTGTTGTGCTCCAAGCTTCTTCTTCTTCCTTGTGCTGTTCGCGTGCTTCCGCAGACGTCTAACTCCAACAATTGGTATCAGAGCAGGTCGTTGCTTCTTCTAGGGCGCCGTCGACACTCCTCCGTTTGCAGTCTCAGATTTGCACAAAATTTGGTGAGCATACTCAGGGTGTTTTCGAGATCAAAACGGCTTCGCTCTGTGGTGCCGAAATCGTGATCTGAGCTTGTTTTGGCCTCCGAACGCACTATCGTAGTGCTTGTGCAGGCTATTTCGTCCTTTTGTGCCAAAGGTATATACCAGTTTTTGTTCGCCAGTTTAAGCGTCTCGAAGTCTGCTACAGGTCTAGCAGAACTCGTCTGGGCAATTCTGTTCAACTTTTTGAGATACAGTCAATTTTCTACATCAAGGTATTTTAGTTACCGGCCATGGATGAAAGCAGTGATGTATTCCGTATGTTGGCTGTTGAGGATAAGTGGATGGTACCAACTACCCATTATGGGCTTATATGATGCGACATGTACTAGTTGCAAAAGGATTGTGGAACATTGTGCAGGGTGTTGAAAGACGTCCTGTTACACCTGTAACGACAGGTACTGCAAATACAGGTGTTGGAGCTGATGAAGATGGTGTCGAAGATTATATTCCGCAGATTCCTGTTCGTGCTGCTGTTTCTGTTGCACCTACTGCAGAGCAGATTCGTTGGGATGGCAGAGATGCCTAGGCACATGCATTGATAGCTTTGTCTGTCAAACGTGCCATTATTCCTCACATTCGCTCTTGCAGAACAGCAAAGGATGCTTGGGATACACTTACCACTTTGTACTAGGCTAGGAATGAGGCTCGTGTTGCTTACCTCCAAAAACAGTTGGAGAGTGAGCACATGAATGAAGGTGATTCGATGGATAGTTTTCTTACAAAGATCAAAGACCTGAAGGAACAATTGATTTTTGCTGATGAGGTTATACCAGATAGCTCACTTGTGCAGACCGTTCTGAATGGCCTTCCTGATTCATATCAGAGTTTTGCCTCTACTCTTCGATTGATGATGAAAGGCAATCCGAATGCCTTGTCATTTGAGGAATTAGTCTTTGTTCTGTTGCAGGAAGATCAGTCCAAGTAGAACATGTCCATTATGCGTGTTGCAGATCAAGCTTTTCTGGCTAGTCAGAAGGGCAAAGGAAAATGGAGCTCTTCTACTAGTAAGCAGAAATCTGCAAATGCTGCACAATCGAAGAACCAGGATAAAGATGAGAAGAAATCAGAAAAGCAGAAATTGTTCTGCAAGTACTGTAAAGGAGATGATCATATTATAAAGAACTGTCCAAAACTGGCTGCTAAAGAGGCAAAGAAGAAAGAGGCTGGAATGGTTGTTGCAGAGGCCTCTACACCAAAAATAGAGTCTGCAAATCTTGTGCAGGAAGAAGAATGGGCGTTTACTACTGTCTGCAGTTTTGACCCATCTTCTCATGATCAATGCATATCTGCAGTAGACTCAGATGTTTGGTACTTTGACAGTGGGGCGACCAAACATATTACCTCGCAGCGCAGTTTCTTCTCTTCACTCGAGCCTGCCCCTACAGGGAATACTGTCACATGCGCCAATAACTCCTCTTATCCTGTTATGGGAGTTGGTAAGATCATTCTGACTACTGCTGATGGTAGTTCTTTCACTTTGTCACATGCTTTATTTGTGCCAGGGATCAAAAAGAACCTGTTATCAGTTTCTGCATTAGCCAAGATTGGCTTGGTTGTGAAATTCGTTGATGACAGGTGTACAGTCCATGATCTCTCAAATGGCGATGTGATTATTGCTTCTGGCATTTTATGTCGTGGGGTGTATAAGCTCATAGACTATGAAAGATCTGTGAATGATTCGGCATGTGCAGTTCATGATTCTCAGGCTATGTCAGATGCAAAGCTTTGGTCATATGAATTTTGCTAGTTTGTTACGCCTGCAGAAATCTGAAATGGTATCCTCTTTGCCCAAACTTGAGGCACCTGGAAAACATGTTTGTGAAGGCTGTATTTTGGGCAAAATGCAGCGTTCTTCCTTTCCAAAAGATGGTTCAATTCGGGCTATGCAGAAATTGCAGCTTGTACATAGTGATGTCTGTGGTCCTATGCAGACACCCTCTTTTGGAAATTACCTTTACTTCGTGACTTTCATTGATGATTTTTCCAGGCATGCATGGGTATATCCACTCAAAGCAAAGTCCGAAGTGTTCATGTGCTTCAAACAGTTTCTGGTTTTGGCTGAAAATCTGTCAGCATGTAAAATGGGCACCCTCCGTTCTGATCGAGGGGGGGAATATATGTCTTCAGATTTTAATGCATTTCTGGCTGAACGTGGGATAAAACACCAGTGTACAGTGCCGTATACACCTCAGCAGAATGGAGTTGCTGAATGAAAGAACAGGTCAATCATGGAGATGGCGAGGTGCATGGTCAAAAGTCAGGCTTTACCACATAGTTTCTGGCTTGAGGCTATCATGTGTGCAGCATATGTACTGAACAGGTGTCCCACCAAAGCGTTGCAGTCTATCACTCCATATGAGGCTTGGCATGACCGCAAGCCATCTGTTGCTCATCTGCGTGTTTTTGGTTGTTTGGCATATGCATTAGTGCCTGAACAACATCGCAGAAAATTGGATGATAAGGCAGTAAAATGTATTTTTGTTGGGTACAGTTCTGAAAGTAAAGGCTATTGTCTGTATCATCCACAGACTAAATGCATTCTGGTTAGCCGTGATGTTGTCTTTGTGGAAGATGCTATTCAGCCATTGCTTTCATGTACTAAGGAGACATCTGTTAGCTCCAAAGACATGTATGATACTTTGATGCCTCTTTTTACAGGTGGACAGGCTAGCGCTGGTCCTAATGAGGCAACTTCTCAACCTTTGCAGGTTTCATATGATGATGCAGATCATTCCATTTCTGATGCAGATTTACATGATGCACTTGTTGATGAGAGAGCTGATATTGAACAGGCAAAAACTATGCCAAAATGGCTGGTGCAGACTTTGCGTGACAGCAAATTAGATGCACCTTTGTCATATCGTACTCGTTCAGGCTCTCATAGTACCTCCTTTGCATCAGATTGCTATGCTATGGCTGCATCTAGTCTCTGTGATGAGAATGAGCCTGTTTCTAGGCTGCTATGCAATCTGAATATGATGCTATAATGAAGAATGGTACATGGTCTTTATGTGACTTGCCTCCTGGCAAGAAGGCCATTGGCACTAAGTGGGTATACAAGCTGAAGCGTAAACCTGATGGTACAGTTGACAGGTATAAGGCTAGGCTTGTTGCAAAGGGTTATGCGAAGGAAAGAGGCATTGATTTTGATGAGACCTTTGCACCTACATGCCGTATGACTATTGTTCGGAGCATTTGTGCACTTGTAGCCCATCATAGTTGGAATGTACATCAGTTGGACATTAAAACATCATTTCCGAATGGTGACTTGCATGAAGAAGTGTATGTTTTTCAGCCCCGTGGCTTTGTGCAGAAAGGGCATGAAAACCAGGTGTGCAGGTTAAAGAAGGCGTTATATGGTTTAAAGCAAGCACCACGTGCTTGGTATGAGAAAATACATGCCTATCTGATTGCACATGGTTTTGAGAACAGTCCAACTGAAAGCACCTTATATGTTAAGCGTGCTAATGATGTGCTTTTGATCATTGTTGTCTATGTAGACGACATGCTGCTCACTGGTCCTCTTGAGAAGCATATTGCTGATTTCAAGGCTGATTTGTATGCCTCATTTGAGATGTCTGATTTGGGGCATTTGCATCACTATTTGGGCATTCAGTTTATGCAAGTTGATGGTGGAATGGCTTTGTGTCAAACAAAATATATTGACACATTATTGCAGTGTTTTGGCCTTGAAGACTGTAAGCCTATTGCCACTCCTATGGAGACAGGTTTACGATTGAGTCTTCATGATGCTGGAGATGCATTTGATGCTGTTCTCTATCAGCAGGCTGTTGGATGCTTGATTTACTTATGCATTACTTGGCCAGATATTCAGTTTGCTGTCTCACAGATGAGCAGGTTTATGCATTGCCCAGGAGTCACGCATTGGAAAGCGGTTAAGCGCATCTTTCGCTACTTGAGTGGTACTCAGCTACTTGGGTTGTTTTATCCCAAGGGGGGATCACTACCGCCAGATTTGCATGCTTTTTCTGACTCAGATTGGGCTGGTTGCTATGACACTCGTGTGTCCACCAGTGGTTTTTGCTTCATGCTTGGTAGCTCATGTATATCTTGGTTGAGCAAGAAGCAGCCTACTGTGGCCACTTCCAGTTGTGAGGCCGAGTATAGGGCAGCTTTCACAGCGACTGTTGAGTGTGTGTGGCTCAGACGCCTTATGGCTGATTTGGGTGTTGGCCAGTCTTCTGCCACCACCATCTTCACTGACAGTCAGAGCGCATTGGCAGTTGCGAGGAACCCTGTGTTCCATGCTCGCACTAAGCACATTGAGGTGCATTATCACTATGTCAGGGAGAGGTTCTCTGCTGGGGAGATCAGCTTGGCATATGTGCCCACACAGGAGAACATTGCAGACCTTTTCACGAAGGCTCTGCCTAGGGAGAAGTTTGAAGCTTTCCGCAAAGCTTTGGGCTTACTTCCTTTTGTGGAGTGATTTCCACATAGCTCGGCACTTCCTTATACATGAGTGCCAGCTCCTTGTTCACCGCATCACTCCCAGGGGGGATTTGTTGATATATTTAGGTAGTGATGTGTGTGAACACTCTAGGACCGCCGGGGCACTTTTTTCCCTCTTTAGGAGGTTTTTTTCCCCCGGCTTGTATATACGCCTATTGCCCTAATGGGCCACTTATCTTTGTACATTCTCTAGTAATACATACAGTCTTGTGTGTTGTGCTCCAAGCTTCTTCTTCTTCCTTGTGCTGTTCGCGTGCTTCCGCAGACGTCTAACTCCAACAGCACATTGGCTAGGAAAAGATACAGAGGAATAACTCTATATTTGCAATTAATTTCTGAGAAGAATCAGGTGAGGATCTAACCATTTTGAGTCACATTACATTCATAGTGTTCCTTATGTATTAGTCTCACTCCACTTTTGTTGCATCCACATATTTTATTACAAGTTCAAATTGAGTTCTCTCTCAAGCTCTTAACGAGTTGATTCTTTGGTGGGTTCCTATAGATCATGTTCATCTAATCTATTTTGATAATAAGGATGACTTATTTAGACTAACACCCAAGTATCCACACCACAAGGAGACAATTTTCTATTTTCTCAAGACTCAAGAGCACTTACCCTTACATTTTTAAGGCCCTTTATTCATCTCCCTTGCTATGGGATTTTTCTTCTAGGGTATCAATGCTCCTTTTGTGGTTCTCCCATCTTTTGGAGCACTCAAGGAACTAAGTGTCATCTTTGTACAAATCAAAAATATAAGAGGGAGTATTGTTTGTGTGCTTTGGGAGGCCACTCTAAGCTCGCAAAGGGTCTCTCTATGCAACGGGCTATTCTAAGACCTCCTTTCGCATCACATCATCTCAATTTGTATGCCAAGCATAGGGCTGCTCTAAGCTCCCCCCTCTCCAAGGAGTCTTTCTTGTATCCAGTGTAGGACTATTCTAAGCCCCCCCTACCCCATCTCAATTGCTGTACAAATTTTTGCAAGTGTGGTAACTTCATTTTGATTGCGACCATGTCCACGATTTTGAATGCAACATCCTCAAGTCACTTGTATTTACCTCCTTTATGCCAATATTCATGCTGAAACATCAAAGGATAAATGGTACAAATTACAACCTGTGGAAGGATACCATTAGGGCCTACCTCTATACAAACATGTTGTATGAGGTAGTTGAAGGAACAGAATGAGAGCCTGATAAGGAAAGTGATATAGGAACTTGGAATATATGGAACATCAAAGATAAAAGAGCATTAGGCCAACTTCTCCTCGCATGGGATGAATGGGCAAAAGGTCACATCACGGCATGTAAGACTTGAAAAGAAGCTTGGGATACTCTAGCGAATCTATACAAAGATAAAACACCTTCTAAGATTTATGCTTTAGAGGCTGAATTTCACAATATCACTATACATCCACAAGACACCATCACAAAATTGATAGCTCAATTAGAAGATTACCAAAGAAAGTTGGCACTTTGTGGATGCAAGATCCCGAGTGAAGACATGGCCATAAGGTTACTCAACAAACTTCCTCGGTCTTATGAGACTTTTGTGACCACTCTATACAACAGAGGTCAAGAACTCACTTAGCAAGAAGTTAGAAGATTGTTGCTTCTCCATGACTCTAGACAAAAGACCCAAGCTACCCAAAAAACAACTATGAAGGCCAAGGCTACCTTTCACAAGACTAAAGTACAAAAAGGCGATCAAGAGTCTAAGGACAAGGGCAAGAAGAAGTTCACTTGCAATTTTTGTGGCAAGCCTAGACACATAGAAAAGTATTGCTTCAAGAAAAAGAACAAGGATAAGTCTATGTCTACTCGAAAGGCCGAACATCACTCTCACTGCACAAGTGAATATCTCTTTGTCACACATGAACACAAGGCACTTGTCACATCCACTCCAAGCAAATAATGGATTTTTGACAGTGGGGCTTCATCTCACATGTGCAATGACAAAGATGATTTTCATGAGTTTCAAGAAAACAAAGGTCAAGTTTACCTTGGAGATAACAAGTGCATTGAGATCCAAGGATAAGGCAAAGTTCAAGTCATAAACTCAAAAGCTGAGTCCAAGTCACTCAAAGATGTTCTTTATGTACCAAGCTTTTGTAAGAGCCTTCTCTCAGTGAAGGCCATTATAAAGTTCAAGTCATAGAACATGAATCCAATGAAGTGATAGCTCAAGCCTTTGAAGAAAGGTCTCTACAAGCTTTCAAGCTTTTTGGCCAAAGATTCAAGCCTTAGTTTTTGGCATTGTAGATTTGCACATACCCCTTTCTTAGCAAAGATCTCTTCCAATCATTTTGTAAAGGGTTTACCCAGGATCACACAAGTGGAATTGAACTGCCAAGCATTTGCCAAGCAGACACTTGCTCCTTGGCCTATAAAAGCATCCATTTGTGCATCTAAACCCCTAGCATTAGTCCATGCTAATATTTGTGGACTATGCATACACCTTCTCTTAGTGGGTCAATGTTTACTTCTTCCTGATAGTAGATGACTTCACTGGATATACCTAGGCTTATTCACTCAAGCATAAAGAGGATGCCTTGTTCAAGTTCAAGGAGTGGACACAAACAATTCAAGAAGACTTTTCAAGTTCTTTGAAGATCATCCGGTCCGATGCAGACCGTTGCTTTGTCAATCATAACTGCTCCAAATACTTGAGGCAACATGGAATTAAGTACCAAGCTGTTGGAAGCAGCCAGAGGCACAGACGACACGGAAGCATGTTACGACAAAGCAGGGAGCCAGTCGAATCGTTTTTCAAATGATTATGTTTTCAAATACTTTCCAAAAACCTCCAACAGTGATTTTTATCACTATTGTAACATATGTAACATAGAAGACCCCATTTTGTAATCCATAGCTCCATTTTGTGCAAGCCGAGGAGTCCTCGAGCTTGAGGAGCTTAGGTAGAATGCGCGTACCAATTTTCGTTATTTTTAGATACCGTTTACCCTTCCAAATAGCCTCTAGGACCTAATTTTTAACTATGCCGGTCACTAGATGTGAAACCGGTCAAAACTAGTCTAGAAACTATAAAAAGAGCTAGAGAGCTCATTTTTGAGGTTAGCTTGTTAGAGTAGAGAAGAGCTTAGAGCTATTTTGAGCTTGTAATAGTGTTCTTGAGTAATAGAGTTGATTTCTCACCTTCCATTGTGTCTTGCTTGTCTCTTCGTAGTGTGTGTGTATGTGTGTGTGCATTTCTATGCTTCTCACCTTCACTCTCACTTCATCTCACATTCACGATCTTCATATCACTCCTATCTCTTCCGCGGATTGACATTAAGGAGGTGAAGCTTCTTAACGTGGTTCTCACCATTGTGCTAAAGCAACACCAAATTTGGCGCCGTTGTCGGGGAACGAGTCTAGGACGAATGTGTGATGGTAAGAGTATAGCAAGAAGTGGCATTGGAAGGTAAAAATTTCAGTTTTTGTTGTTGCTTTTACTTGGTTGTTAGTGTTTTTCACCTCCTCCACACTCCATCTTCATCACCGCATCATCATCTTCATCTCCAAAAAAATCAGAAAATTCACCATATCCACCCATTCTCCTCATTTCCCCTCATTTGTGCATGCGAGAGAGTGAGAGAGAGCTTTTGTGCTTGTGTGTACTTTTGTTTTCTTGAGTTTTCTTGCAGGTACAGAGCTCCAGTGCATCAGGAAGGCTGCAAAAAGGTAAAAACTTCAGCTTCTGTCAGAAATTTCCGTCTGTGTCAGACCATCGCGATGGTCTGCAAAGTTCGGAATTTGGAGAAGGCGACCACACTAGCGTGAAGAGCACACCTGCGCCTACAGGAATCCATAGCTGCATTCACAAAATTTGCATTTTGGTGGACCATCGCGATTGTGTCACACCATCGCGATTGGCTCACGCCATCGCGACGGCTCAGTCGGACCATCGCGACGGTCTCACGCCATCGCGACGGTCTCATGCCATCGCGACGGTCTCACGCCATCGCGACGGTCTCACGCCATCGTGACGGTCTCATGCCATCACGACGGTCTCACTCCATCGCGACGGTCTCACGCCATCGCGATTGGCTCACGCCATTGCACCGACGGTGCCACGTGGCAAGCTAGACCATCGCGACGGTGCACTTCAGACCATCGTGACGACACCCTCAGACCATCGTGACGACACCCTCACACCATCGCGACACTTCAAAAATTTAGAACATCGCGATTGGCTCACGCCATCGCTCCCAGACCATCGCGATTGGCTCACGCCATCGCGCCCAGACCATCGCGATTGGCTCACGCCATCGTGCTCAGACCATCGCGACGGTTCACTTTGGACCATCGCGATTGTCCACGTTGACCGTTGACTCATGCCATCGCGATTGTCCAAGTTCACGCCATCGCGACGGTGCACTTTCACGCCATCGTGATTGTCCACTTTCAGACCATCGCGATTGTCCAATTTCACGCCATCACGACGGTGCACCCTCACGCCATCGCGACGGTCCCAGACCATCACGATTGTCTCAGACCATCGCGATTGTGTACCCCCATCGCAACTTTTAGGGTTTCATTTTTTGGCCAATTTTGAAGCTATTTTTGGGAAATTTTTGGGTGATTAGACTCATAGGAGACCCCTTAGCTCATATTTGGAGAAAAACTTGTTTGTCAGTTTTTACCCCCCAGGGCCTGAACGGTCATAATTCTTTTCATCCGAAGTCCGTTTTTTGAGCTTAATAGCTCGTTAGAAAGCTCTTTACGAGTACTACGTGACCTCAACTGTTTTTTTCTTAAAGGATACGTCTATTTTTAGATAAGCTATTTTGAGGTTGACCTAGTTTGGGACTAGAAAGCCAGGGGGCAAGCATTAAAAAGTTGGGCAAAAGGGAAGGGAATTAAAAGGTGTATATACTCAAGTGCTTGATCATCCAACTGTGAATTGGTCTAATATTGAATTTTTCCAGGTCTAGCAAGGGCAAGCAAGGCAAGGCAGTGAAGGGCATAAAGCTTGGGAAGCGCGGCTTCTTGGGCATCAGAGCAACCAGAAAAGCTGACTCGAGGTTGGAAGATTACTCAACCCCCTCAGTCAATTCTTAGCTTAGGATAAACGTTAGCATTGTGGATTAAGACGATAGGAACGCCTCAAGCTCAAGAGAATTAACTTTGTCAAGTTCAAGTCTAAAGTAAAGGTGTGTGACACGAAAACCTAAAGGAAAGAACATAAGTCTGACGGAACGAGAACTCAAAATTATAACGGAAAGTCGAATTCCTGACGCATACATTAAGACAAGAATCTAAAGAAATCCAAAAAGAATCAAGACAGTAATCACAACGAATCATTGACGATCTGAGCGTGTACTGAGTGTGCAAGGAACAAAATTAATGAACCTTAGATCGGGCAAACATATAGGTAAGTCAGACCGGCGAAGCCTTAGATCATCAGAGGCAAGTGTAAGAACTACTGCACGATCGTGGGCTCAACAATTGAACACTAGTTATCCCTACGAGAGCTCAGATACTAGCGAATCAGAAATGGCATTTAGCACGGAAAGACCAGAAGGAGGGTCGAATGTAGCATATTTAGAAAAACCAGAAGGACCCTATAGAACGCAACTAGAGTTTCTCCGAACCAACCGATTAGGTGCTCGCATCTATGAGGATGGTTTGCGAAGGCAAGTGGTGCAAATGCACAACCCTGATCAACCCATTGGATTGGAACGTCCAGTGGTGAAATTCGAGAGAGACGTGTACATAGACAAGGAAGGAACGATGTACATCTTAAGTACGCAGCCAAACAATACCAACGAGTTTGGCGTGATTCAACCAGAGACGGAAGCAAAATCTCAAGGGAAAGAACCATTAGAAGAGCCTAGAACACCTAGAGGGAAATCTGTACTGACACGAGTACTAATCCCGGATTGGATCCCTCAGGACAACAAAAGCATAGAGTTGTTTGTAAATAAAGAAACTGATGAAGCCTTTTGGAGATACAAGACAGAACTACTTAGTGAGGTAGGTATCATCACTATATACGAGTTCAAGGACCCGGATACACCTGGAAAGGTTGTATACCTGGATGAGACTTCAGAAAGAGTCTTTGTGGTGCCTGACCGCGCTAAAAACACATACACATGGAGAGGTGAATTGGTATTCCCTCCATCTAGGACGAACATGAATACAAGTCAACAAGGGGCAGGAACATCATCAGCCCATGGAAATCAAAGAGAGGGAAATAAAGAAAGACCGGAAGTAAGCTTCACTCATCCCATAGGGAGAGATAGAACAACCACGAACACTAATAGAGCGGATAGACAAAGAGATCATGGAGTACTAGGTGGTAGAGATGATTTTCCTCTACCTAGACCACGCGAACATGCAAGAACATTGAGACCCACACAGTTAGTAAAATCAATGAAGAATTACTTTGATGGGACAGGAGATCCCTATGACCACGTCGCAGAATTCAAGCAAGTACTAAGAGCAGAACAAGTTGAAGACATGTTCACGCAGTACAACGCATTTGGACTAACGTTAAAGAATACAACTTTAACTTGGTTCCAACCATTGCAACAAAGGCAATTTAGAGACATCCATCACTTTTTAGAGTCATTCATCACCGAATTCTCTAAAAGTGGGATTAGACATGACACGTCTTCATTGATTCATAGCTTTAAACAGACCCCTCAGGAAACAGTCAGACTGGCAGGACGTAGGTTTAGACAATATGTTGAACGATGTCCAATGCAAGAGCTACCCTCACAAGCCAAGCAAGTGTCATTGTTTTTAGACGGCTTGTTGAGCTCTAAACTACGCTCCTACGTGTACCTAAAAGAACCCAGAACGCTAGAGCAATGTGTAAGAATTTGTATAGACATTGAGGACAACTTAGGAGATGAGTTGGAACTCTCAAAGGTCTATAAGGACTCAGACTGTTCATCTCTAGCATCCACAAAATTGTCTAGCTCGATAGAAGACCTTGCAGAAAAAGTGGCCCAGAAACTAGGAGTTTCTAGTAAACCTAGGGTGCTAACAAACAAGCGTTGTTACACCTGTGGTGGTGACCATATGGCAAATGTGTGTCCCAATGCACCACAACCACAAGCCAACCCTAGTGGCCAATACTGTACAATTGAGAGAAGATACACGAATGATACGGCTCAGGACTGCCCATACAACAAACAGACCGTGAGACAGAACTACCCGCAAGCATACCCGCAGCCAGGTAGGTATCAAGGCCAATACAATGCTCAGCCATATTACTATAGGCCTCCTCAGAACTACCCATACCAGGCTCAACAGAGACCTCAACCTGTCTTAGCTCAGCAGCCACCCCCACCAGCAAATGTCATCTCAGTCAAATACGCTGCTGCAGAAGAGAACCTAAGTAGGGCTTTAGTGCCTTCTTCACCTTTGATCATAGAAAGTGACCCGAACTCGAACAGTTTTGACTCCACTCATGTAGATAGTCCACCCGCATATTACACAGAGTCACCAGAACACGTGGAGACATATCATTACGATAGTCCACCAGTGGAACCTAGTTGGGAGCCAGACTATGCTAATGTGATGTACACAAACCCAAGTCCACGGCCCCAATTGAGACAACAAAGACCACAGGGCCCTAGAGGACCATGCTTTAGGTGCCAAGGAGATCATTTCATAAAGGATTGTCCACATCCTCCAATAGCAGGGCAATCACAGTACTATAACATACAAGGCTTTTGTGCTGATTGTGGCAAAGAGCACATAATCAAAGATTGTCCTAAGAACCCTGTTAATGCTTCGAATGTGACACCGATCAATGTGATAGGTATTGTAAATAACGCAGATGGATCCAACCCTACATACGTGCCTATCCAAGCTATCACAAGAGCCCAGGCGCTCTTACAGAACCAAAAGCTTAATCAAGAGAAAGTAGCCGGAACCAGTGAAGTTGCAGAATCTAGTAGTAAAAAGACAAAATCTTGGAAAGATTCTAGAGAAAGAATAAAGAGAAAGTGGAGTAAAAAGATAACGGAGTTGGAAGGAAGCTTAAAGGAATCTAGAGCCAAAATCGTAGAATTGACTTCACAGGAATTGAATCAAGAGAATCCAGCTCAGAAATCAGGATCAGTTTTAGCGGAACCCATACCAGAAAATCTAGACATGATGTTTCATGCATATCAGGCTAGATTAAAAGAGGGACCTCAGGTAGCTGAAATGAGCAAAAACTACCCTCGAGCTGATCTAGAAATTGAGAGAACTAAACTTTGCATGAAGATGGTAGAACTAGCACAAGCTTTGTTCGAAGCCTCTAGATATATTAATTGGAATAACATGGCAAAACCGGAATTACACTTTCAAGGACTAATGGAGAGGCTAGAATATTTGATTGAAAGCAAAGAGAAAAAGGATCAGCCTAGGAACCCTATTGTCCCAGAGACACAGGAAAGGAACGCGCCATCCCTGTCTCAAGTACCCAACACAGAAAGTCAAGACAATTTGTCTTCCATACATAGGTACTCACATGAATTTTTGAGAGAAATCCAAGAAGAGAAATGGAGAAAGGAACCAGGAACCCATCCTCCTATTCAAGAAATAGACGACTTGCAGGAACAATTTCCCCAAGACATCCCCTCTATTTACGATGAGGTAGAGGAGGAACAACTGAGTGAGAACACAAGATTTGAATCTAATTCTTTACAAGAATTACCTCAGTTCACAGGACCTTGGGAAGCAAAGTCTACTAGTATGAGAGCACCCACGATAATAGTGAGGAATGAAGAATCAGTAATCCCTAGAAACACGGAAGTGATCAAGAATACCAAAGTACAATGTAACCTTACTTTGGAGGAGTTATTGAAGGTTAAACCAGAACTGTGGAAACATGTAGCAAATCAATTCTCCGAGCTTGCTACTACTCCCTCACAAATAGGATCACAAAATGAGGTACAAGAGATACCCGTAGAAAAGATTGGAGATGTAAGTGAAGGAGAGGAAGGTAATACTTATCTTCCGATAACCCATCAGGGCTACACCACGAAAGCCATCTTAGATTCAGGAGCCGGAGTAGCCATAGCTACCACCACTTTATGGAAACGTTGGGGTAAGCCAACATTGAGACCCACTAGGATGAAGCTACAAATGGCTGATGGACACATAGAAAAACCATTAGGCTTACTAGAAGGCATATCACTCACCACTTGTGGTGTAGAATTTGAGCATACCTTTGCCATTTGTGACTTTGCAAAAAACCATGCTTGTGAGATGATATTGGGACGACCATTCATGCATCAGTTGCAAATTGTACAAGATTGGGGAACTAATTCTTTGTACTTGCAACATTTAGGAGTGACTACCAAAGTCAATCTTAAAGACTATTCACATCAAGATGTACCCCCAATACAATGGAATACCATCCATAAGACACCAGTAGAGACGGAATCCGTGCACTCATTAGAATCAGATCCTTCTTGGTTGCATGAGGATACTCATTTATGGATGTGTAAAGTAGCCAAACAAGAGGAAGAAAGGTTAGCAGCCAGGACCTTAGGTGCAGAACAACATCCACGAACCCTTCAAGACCCAGCTTACGCACCTGTAGTATTCCGAGACGAAGAGTTTGAACCCCATGGTTGGGCAGAAATCCTAGCAACCATGGATGTAGCCATCAATGAAGAACAATGGACACCCCACTGTGACGAGGATGGCTATGACATTTCAGTTTTCACGATAGAGCCAATCATGTGCGATGCAATTTTAGAAGAGTGTGAACCTAACACTGATGCATTCGAGGATGCAAGCGATTTTGATTTAGAATCAATTATCATGGACCCACCCTTTGCATCAGAGGAAGAATATTTTTTCGAGGTAGAGACTCACACTCAGCGACACGAGGAAATTACGAATGAGGTGAGGTTAGCCATGGAAGTGACTACCAAGAGTGAAGGCAAGAAAAGAAAGAAGAAAGAAACCATGTCAGAAAAAAAAGAATCTTTATTTGAAGTACCCGAGAATTTCAAGAAATATGAAATCGAAGATAGAAGGATCATGGTACGAATGCCTAATAGAAAAGCGAATGACGGACAAGTATATGATAACCGAGAGAAAACCAAGAAAATAGTCGTAGCCATAGAAGGAGAAGAAGAAAAATGTACATACATAGGGCATGATTTGACAACTGAAGAAGAAGAAGAGCTAGTTGCCCTATTGCGCGAATATAGAGATGTTTTTGCTTGGAGTTACAAAGACTTGAAAGGAGTAGATCCAGATATATGTTCTCATAGAATCCCTATGACTCCAGATGCAAAACCGACAAAACAGAAACCTTACACGTACAATGATAACTACGCTGCGAAGATTAAAGAGGAGATAGATCGATTGATAGAAGCAGGATTCATTTACGAAATTGAGCATACCGAATGGGTATCCCCCATTGTGGTTGTGCCCAAGAAGAATGGAAAATTGCGTGTGTGTATTAACCTTAAAAAAGTTAATGCTGCAACGATTAGAGATAGTTATCCTCTTCCTATCACAGAACATCTATTGGAAAGAGTTGCGGGCAAGGAAGTTTACAGCTTTCTTGATGGTTTTTCAGGCTATAATCAAGTAGCCATTGCTCCAGCAGATCAACACAAGACGACATTTGCCACTGAATGGGGCATATTTGCATTTCGTGTGATGCCATTTGGCTTAACAAATGCACCCGCCACTTTCCAACGACTCATGTGTCATGTTTTTAAGGAATTCCTATGCAAGAGTTTGGAAGTTTATGTCGATGACTTATGTGCACATTCAAATGTAAGACAGACACATATCCCATAGTTAAGACAAATATTTGACAAATGTCGAGAATATCAGGTTTGTTTGAACCCAGAAAAGTGCGTTTTCATGTCCTCAAGTATGTCACTAATTGTTCACTCCAGTCTGGTGTGAGAGACACGTGATATAGTGTAGCATGCTCTACTGGTGGTCTTTCACAACAAACATGGCATTCTTTACACAACCTGCTTCCATCGAAGGCCAATATACTCCTAGTCTATGCAGAGTCTGTAATGTTCGATGTTTTGAATGATGTTGCTTTAATGCACCTATGTGTGCTAATTGCAACCAATTCGCATGTTCTGATTCATCTACACAACAAGCAAGAATCTTTTGATTATCCTGTTTATATATGCTTCCTGCCATTATTTGGTATCTCTGAGACTTGGTAATCTCTCCCTCTTTGATCTTTATCCTAGGATTCCTGGGTCCATATGTGAGAACGGGGACTATAGGCTTAGCCCATTCTGGTGCTATCTCAAGATTAAACAAGTATGCATCTGGTAGATCATCTGCTACTCCTTGAGGAGCTTCTCCTGAGGTTAATCTTGAAAGGTGGTCAGCTCTGAGATGTGTCTTTCCTTTCCTGACTACGACTTCAAAATCATACTCCATGAGTAATAGAAACCAACGTATCAGTCGTCCGGTGTTACATGGCTTGTTGACTAAGTACAATAGTGCTTGATGATCTGTAAAGAACTTGAACTTATTGGCCAACAAATAGTGCCTAAACTTCTTTACTGCGTAGATCATCCCTAATCCTTCTCGTTCCGTCGTGGTGTAATTTCTTTCTGCTGCGTTCAATTGTCTGCTCGCGTAAGCTATGGGGAGATCTATGTTACCTTCATTCGTGGGTTGTGCTAACACACATCCTATGGCGTAATTGGATGCATCCACATGTACATGGAATGGCTTACTCCAATCCGGGGTAGTCAATATAGGTGCTGAGCACAAACGTCGTTTGAGTTCATTGAATGATGTTTCACATTCACCTGTCCATTCAAAATTGGTTAAAAGAGAGTACAAAGGCTTGGCTATGATTGCATACATGTGTATGAATCTCCTATAATAACCGCAATGGCCCATAAATGCCTGTACCTCTTTCATATTAGTTGGTCTAGGTAATTCTGCAATTACTTTCACCTTTTCTTCATCTGTAGAGATTCCATTTTTTGATACATTCCCTCAAGGCATGACCTTAGCTCGACAACGCAGTCTAGAGCAGGAAGCTCATGACTATTCACTTATTGGCGATAACCTATACAAAAGAGGACAAGATGGATATCTAAGACAATGTGTTCGTGAGAGCGATTATCTGAGCATACTAGAGACTGCACACCAAGGTGTTGCAGGAGGTCATTTTGGACCCGATAGGATAATCAAAGCCATCCTCTTTGCAGGATTATGGTGGCCCACTCTTCACATGGATGCTCATACCTATGTCAAGAGATGTGATGTGTGCCAAAGAACTCAGTTTCCTACTCGCAGAGACGAAATGCCATTGAAACCCATGATGGGCGGACGTGCATTTTCAAAGTGGGGTATAGACTTTGTAGGACCCATTAACCCCCCTACAAAAGGTACACATGCTGAATACATTATTGTTGCCATAGATTATCTTACGAAATGGGTAGAGGCAAAAGCCACAAAAAAGAATGATGCACACACAACTGCAAAATTCTTATTTGAGAATGTCTTTACAAGATATGGATTGCCTATAGAGTTAGTGAGCGATCGAGGCACTCACTTTCTAAACCAAGTCATTGAATATTTGTTACAGGATTTTATGGTGATTCACAAGAAATCTGCACCATATCATCCTCAGGCCAATGGTCAGGCTGAAAGCACTAATAAGATCGTTTGTAACGTACTGACGAAACTTGTGAACAACAAACGTTCAGATTGGGACAAACAGTTACACCACGTTGTTTGGGCATATCGAGTGGCCTACAAGACCATACTCAATGCAACTCCCTTTCAGATGGTTTTTGGTCAGAATGCTGTGCTTCCTTTGGACTTCTTGATACCGACCCTTAAGGTTGCACAAGAACATCAGTGGACCGGCCATGAATTATCAGCGAGAATAATGGACTTGGAACGATTAGGAGAAACCAGGCTAAAGGCAGCAGCAGGAATATATGCAGCGAAGAAGCGACAGAAAGCATATTTTGATGCACATGTGAAAGATAAAGGCTTAAAAGAAGGAGATTTAGTTCTAGTATATACGTTGAAACAACACGCACGTAAGTTAGAAAAGCGAGGTTATGGACCTATGATCATTAACAGACTCTCAACAAGTGGAGCAGTACAATTAGCCACTTTAGAAGGAGATATAATGCCTAATTATATTAGTGGCTGTAGAGTCAAGTTATATCAGGAACCTCTTACTGAGGATATGCTTAGACGACTCACGTTGGCAAAGAAGCGTAAGGAGGAAGAAAATAGAATACGAGCGGAAGCTCAGGCAGAAGCAATAGAACGCATTAAACGCATGAAGTTAAGAAGACAAGGACTAGGGAAAGAACATTATAACCATCTGGAAACTACACCCAGATATCCCATGGCCATGTGTCAAGTAAAGTCAACCACTCATCCTAGTATAGTGGACAGGAGACCATTCATTACAGCCAGGTTAGAGCACGGCAACCCTTGCCAAGAGCTCAGGGCTTTAATTGACTCAGGTGCTGCGACTAGTGTGATTAGATGGTCCCACTATAAGGATTCAGGAATAGAAATGCGGCCAATTGAGGCATACCTCATAGGCCTAGGAGGCATGGAAACCCCTTGCATGGGTGAGGTGGACCTTCCTATCCTCATTAAGGATGTGACCATGACAGCGAAGCTACTAGTGTGCCATGATGACGACCTGATAGAACCCCTAATCCTTGGCCAAGATTGGCTATACGATCACTCAGTGGACCTAAATCTTAGACAAGGCTCCTTACAGATTGGAACCTCAGAACAGAAGCGAGTGATACCGCTTGACTTCCCTAACGGCATTCCGATTGAGGTTTGTAACCCTAGACCCTATGAAACGCATGCGAAGGAAGACCAGAAGATCTTGGGTCAGACCAGTCACGTTACGTCTACACCAACCCACTCGGGCTTGGCTAGGGACAATTGTCAATTAGAAGGACGACAGGAGATCTTCCCTGGGGCTTCCTGCAAACTAGAAGGGGCAGCTACCCAACCGCTAGGGCAGTTGAACACAATCAGCGGTCAGGTGGGTTGCATCAGCGGCCAAATGAGCACAACACCCTGCGGTGCTCATCCTTCCAAACTTGCTGCGGACTGGCCTAGATTAAAGATAAATAACGAATCACTTCCTAATGGGCAGGTCACGCAAGTGTTGGATCTCCCTTCTTTTCCAAAGCAGAGCGTCCAATGGACCTCTCAAACCCAACCACGAACGAGTCAACCACAACAGAGGAACCTAGACCGACGACATCACCAGACAAGGCAAAGAAAGCAGCAGTATCAACATCACAGAACAAGTGGCATGAAACAAATATGGGTGCCAAAAGGACAGCAACCACAGGCTATTGGCAACACTGGAGACGAGAACAGGACAAAGTTTCAACAAAAGCAGAGTCAGCATCCAAAGTCCCCTCGATCTTCTTCTACAAGTACAAATACTCGACAGATTTGGATCGCCAAGAAATACCTTATCCATAGACCCACACCCATGCAGATTTGGGTACCCAAACAATGTATTATAGCCCAACCCTCAAGCCATGTAATATATACCCCGCAGAAATCTTTCCATCCTTCAATACCACCAAACCCGATACCGCTTTTTGTCCCTCAGCAGAAACATACCACCCACTCCAAGACTCTTAGGAAATGGATACCGAAACGTATCCAGACGACTTTTTGTACCCCCTTATCTAACAATTCTCCCACCCCATTTAAACTCCACCCTTGTACTAATTCACCTTCAACCAAACCTTGTATAAATTCATACACCCAAACCCCACATCATGCATAATAAAAGCTCATCAAGAATTGCAGGCATAACCTGACCATGTAGGCATCTAGAGACCTGCATTAGTTTTGCAAATAATCATTGCATCAATCACTTCACGACACTTGGCTACACGGGTTACACATCGGTTATGGAAAGGGATTGCAGTCTCACCTTAATGGGATCATAATTAATTTCCATACTAATGTGTTAATCTTTTGTAGCAGATCTTTTCCATTTAGCTCATCAGTCATCATGCAAACCGAAGCAGGCCCATCAGAGGCTGGCCCCATTGCACCGATGGCCACTATTGGAGAATTACTAGCAGAATCTTATCCTACGATGCAACCACCAGAGTTTCAAGGTTTTCCAGGACCCATGCCAATCGATGATCCTCCTAGAGGATATACCGAGAAGATTCATCGTAACTCTCATTGGTTTCAAGGCCTAGCAGGACCATTAGCAGACGCTGATTTCATATTTGAGGCCAATTTGGCATTTGATCTTCGCACATGGACCAAGTACCAGTTCTTTTCAAGAGAATTTGAAGGACTCCAGAATACACAAGATTTAACGCACGTTTGGGCACGAGCGGGATTTACAGAATACTTTAGTGACCCTCTCCCTAAACCCGATTTTTACAGATGCTTTTACTTGGTAACCACCTTAACGACTTCAGAGAACAAGGATCTACCCGGCACATTCATGTTACCCTCCTTGGTAAATGATCCTCCATTTAGAAGGTTCTATTTGTCTAAAGATTTGATTCGCGCAGCTCTAAAAATACATGGAACACACACTCCAACGGAGAAAGAACGGCTAGTCCCAGAGCAGATGAAACGTGGTGACGTAACTAAGTGGGAGGATATTTCTGCTATAACACCTGAGCTCTCTAAGCCATTACGGATATGCATGCAGCACTTTGCTTTCCCAGCTCAGGATCGTTTTACCATGCCCCACAAGAGAATCTGGTTTGGATTATACTTAGCATGTACTGGACCTCAAACGGTTGATCTAGCCAGCTGGATCATTGATTAGCTCTATTTGGCACAACATAGGTGGGAGCAAAAGAAGGTAATCAATGGGTGCTGCGCCCTCACCAGGATCATATATATGTGCTTGGCATATGATTTACCCATAGAGCGTGCCATGACCAGTGAGGAACTAAAAGCATTCAAAGGGACCACTAGGAAGGCTAGACAGTCTAGCAAAGGCAGAGCCGGAAAGCGGATGAGAGGTACTATCCCGTGCCTACAAGTCCCAGAATCACCCTCGCCACAACCATCTCCAGAGCAGTCACCAACAGCAGCCACTCCCACGGTACCACCAATTCGTATACGGTTATCAAGACCAGTTACGCCGGAGGGCACCACCAGTACTGTTGCACCCCAAGCAGCCACAACCACAGAACCTATCACCACAGCAGCTGAACTTCCCACCACTATTGGTGCGGAAGCTTTCTCTTTTCCAATACCGCATTTAGAACGAGGACAAGCAGAGCCACTCGACCAAACTTTTGATTTTGAGATGCCTGATGCATTCTCCAATGAGTTCCAGTTTTCAGAAGGACAATTGTTTTCTCAAGAATTTGAAAGGCCTAGCTACCCTACCACACCCAGGGATCAGCCACAAGGACAGATCGTGTCCAGCTCTGATGACGAAAGGACAGCGACCGATGACGACGAAGGAGACGACGAAGCTAGCCAGGGAACACATGAATCCCAAGAGCATGAACAGAAAGACGGCCAAGGCCAACAAACAGACACACATGGTGATACAAGTACCCATGAAGATGAAACTTACGAGGCAGCAGCTTACACACTAGCTATCAAGAAGCTGTATAGAACTATGGAAAAAGTTTGGGCACGCAAAAAGCTGACAGAGGAAGAGAGTCAAAAAATAATAGAACAAGAACTTGTCACAGGCGGATTCGAAGATGCATACATCAAAGGATTCAAAGAGTTAGTCAAATCAGTAGGCTCCAACGAAGCACTCAGGTACTTGCAAAGAAAGCCACTACCACAGTTTGACCCCCGCAGAGTACGACTACTTTCAAAGCCCGGCGAATACATTCGTGTACCAACCGGAGCACAATCTTCAGAACAAGCCAGGGAGGCATGCCTCGTCCCCGAAAGTTCGTTGGCTGTAGAAACCATCTTTGTAGATTCCCCACCCCGCGCTACAACTATACAAACCTCAGTAGTCACTGAAGTACCGACCACCCCAACCGCTCCTCCATCACCGCCCGTCCATCCAGCCTCCCCTCTTCACCCTCCTTCCCCCAGACCAACATCTTCATTCGCCGGTGGTGTTGCAGAAATTGTCTTTACGACCACTAACCCCACAATTCCTGCGCCCATTAGCCCTAGTCTACCCCCTCCCACTCCCACCTTTCTACCCAACCCATTCCTTCATCAATCTTTTCCATCTTTCCCCACAACTCCAAGACCCCTTTTCCCATTCCCCCCGCCCTTAACCTTCTCCCCCGTCTCACCTCCCCGACCCACTGTAACCCCTCTTTCCCCTTTCCACCAAGCTTCTCCAGCCAACCCCCCTGTAAATTACCCCTCAACCTTTGTAAATCCCGTATTTACACCAGCACGAGCACCCACGATCACACCCATATTCACGGTCACCGCACTAGATACGTCCACTGACATGGACATCTCACCACCCACTGCACCATCACTCACTTCACTCCCGGCACAAACATTTTTAGGCACATCACAATTTTCAACAATCACTACATCATCCACCTTCCCACCCCCATTTCCCATTCCCGTTGCATCTACACCAATTGCATCTTCATTTAGGACCCCGTTAATACTATCACCCACTGTAGATCACCCACTGTAGATCACCCCGTTAATACTATCACCCACTGTAGATCACCCCGTTAATACTATCACCCACTATAGATAATGAATTCCGACAGATGTTCATGTGTATGACGCAAGTAAGAGATGAGTTCACATCTCTTGGTGATAATTATCAGCAGCTGCAGAGGACAACCAATGACTTACAGTCGCAGCTTAATTTATTGTCTATTGAGAATGCCTCTCTGAACACCCGCTACCAGGAATTACGCGAGGCTTATCACAAATTGGAACTAGAAAGCGAAGAAAAGACCAAGGAAGCCACTGCTGACCTGGATAACTTATTAAGAGCCCAGACAGTCCGCAATGCAACGCTAACACGAAACATGG
Source organism: Ceratopteris richardii (assembly GCA_020310875.1). Taxonomy (NCBI): domain Eukaryota; kingdom Viridiplantae; phylum Streptophyta; class Polypodiopsida; order Polypodiales; family Pteridaceae; genus Ceratopteris; species Ceratopteris richardii. Next base: position 37,816,184 of record CM035434.1, on the reverse strand, counting down.
GCTTACTACAAAGACACCTAGCAGCCGCCAAGGAAGAAAACCAGCGCTTACAGGATCAGAACCGAGAAAACTTAGAAGCAGCGCTCGACCACCTAGACCAACCACTCAGTCCTAGCAGGTTCAAAGCCATTCCTTCAGACTCGATGAGGATGCTGTTAGACGATCATGTAAGATTACTAGATGAATACGACCGCATGAACGAGGAGTTCCAAAAACTCAAAGAAGATCACAAATTACTCCAGTTACGAGCACCGGCACACCAAGACGTACCAGCACCTGTGGACCCCTCTCCTGACATCTTAGAGGAACTCAACGCATTACGGGCCCAGGTATCGAACCTTGAATCAAGGATTGCAGTATATGAAGCACCACCAAGGCCAGATTCCCCACCTGAGCTTCCAGCTGAGGAAGAAACGGTCACCATTCCGGTGGAGGAAACGTTTGAAGAGGCATACGAGCCACAACCCATCCCAGGCGGACGCGTCACGGCCGAAGGTCAGATGACGTACGAACTTCCGACCCCCGCGTGGATGAAGACTATTGAGGAAATTGGAACAACGCACTCAGCGAGAGTAGAGGCACAATTACATGCCATGGCGATGATAGAAGAAAAGATATTACAGTCTCCATTCTTTGCTCATTTGGCCCCGCGACGATACATATCTGGGCATGAGCTACAGTATAAACCGTATTTCATGTTAATGGCCGAATACCAGTTAGCCATTGAGAAAGAGACAGGTAAAAAACCATCGCATGCAACTCAATTCGAGGCAGCTGATTTGCCACTAGATGCACAGAAAGGAAGGATCTATCAACGAGAGTGGCGAAAAGATTTACTACAGCAGTATCCAGAGATGATGAGTACATGGGTAAAGGCACCTTTGCATTTGAAGTATAACCCGTGTTGGGGACCAGTGCCACGACGCCGCTCCTGGACTGCCTTTGCTATTAAGGTACAAAACAATAAGCAGTGCCAAGACTGGTTGAATTACCCCTATTTTAAGCCACCCATTGAGTTACCAACTGTTGGCTACATGATGGCTACAATTCGCCACTGGCTCCCTAGATTAAAGCATATGGATGATATAGCAGCGCATATGACTGTCAAAATCTTTGACATGATGCAAATGATTTTTAAAGTCTTCCGACGCGTCAAGGCACCACATGTCAACACCCCGGGCTTTGAGCATGGCAATTTTGATCTGGTCTATGATATGAGTACGACGCCATCGCTACGGGTGTGTTATGCCTGGCACTGCAGAATAAAGTACCTACCGGCGTGCTACAAGCAGACGTTGGAAGAGATGTTCACAACCGGCTTCTGGGAATACCATTCAGAGGTATTCATAAGCAGGCCTACACATTTATTACAATTATTTGCCTGTGAACGAATGGTCTATTCCACACACTATCAGCTCCCGCCACCGGAAGAACCGCAACCAATCGACTGGGAGAAACTCGAGGCAGATCTGGCCCGAGGCATTCGTATCTCTGAGCACACCCTCGCTCAAGACCTTCTACAGAACTATATCCGGCAGATCTCACAACAAGGTTCTGTCAGGGACGACAGAAGCGAGAGGGAGGATGGTGTTGGAAGCAGCCAGAGGCACAGACGACACGGAAGCATGTAACGACAAAGCAGGGAGCCAGTCGAATCGTTTTTCAAATAATTATGTTTTCAAATACTTTCCAAAAACCTCCAACAGTGATTTTTATCACTATTGTAACATATGTAACATAGAAGACCCCATTTTGTAATCCATAGCTCCATTTTGTGCAAGCCGAGGAGTCCTCGAGCTTGAGGAGCTTAGGTAGAATGCGCGTACCAATTTTTGTTATTTTTAGATACCGTTTACCCTTCCAAATAGCATCTAGGACCTAATTTTTAACTATGCCGGTCACTAGATGTGAAACCAGTCAAAACTAGTCTAGAAACTATAAAAAGAGCTAGAGAGCTCATTTTTGAGGTTAGCTTGTTAGAGTAGAGAAGAGCTTAGAGCTATTTTGAGCTTGTAATAGTGTTCTTGAGTAATAGAGTTGATTTCTCACCTTCCATTGTGTCTTGCTTGTCTCTTCGTAGTGTGTGTGTATGTGTGTGTGCATTTCTATGCTTCTCACCTTCACTCTCACTTCATCTCACATTCACGATCTTCATATCACTCCTATCTCTTCCGCGGATTGACATTAAGGAGGTGAAGCTTCTTAACGTGGTTCTCACCATTGTGCTAGAGCAACACAAGCCAAGCAAGATACTTAACAAGGTATTGCCTTACAAAAGATTCAAAGTGTGATCTAGATGAACAAGGTTATGCTTAGTCAAAATCAACTTCCATTAAAGTTTTGAGATGAACTAGTATAGATAGTAATACATATTCAGAACAAAGGATTCTCAGATGTCTCGAAGAACCAAACAACATTTGAGGCTTACATTAAGAAGAAGCCAAGTGTGAGCTATTTTTGCATCTTTGTAGTGATGACTATGAGCAAGGCCATGATGATGATTGGCCTAAGCAGTACATTTTCATCGGTTACAGTGATCGACAAAAGGCATACAAGCTCTATGACCCAAAGAGTCACTCAGTTACAGTAACCAAAGATTGCACCTTTGATGAATAATCTAAGTATTCATCCTTTTTGGATCCTCCCATTTTCTCTTCAGAGGGGGATCATTTCAGTTTTAGACACTCACACTATGTGGAGCAAGGTCTCTTTGTACATGACTTTCAAGATCATGGTATAGTTTTGGAGCATGAGGAATCAGAGATACAATCTCAACTCATACCTCCGATGGCTACACCTATCATACCATCGAACATTTATATTTCACCTCAGCTTCAGTTGGGCATTACTCCAAGATCAATGACTCCTCATTTTCCATTCCTATCTTCAAGGGTCCACTTACCTCGTCTACAACAACATTCTGAGCATGTACTCCTCCATTCTTGGAGTCCATCATCTTTTCATTTACTACAAGATACTCCTACATCTACTTGGATTCATCACTCAGTTGGATCCTTTTCTAAGCTAGCTTCTCAATTTAGAGGGGGCTTCCATGGTTCTGCCGACACTCATGAAGACTTTGTACACTCCATGGAGGACTACAACATACATATGTTCTACCATGTGACTATGATTTTATGCTTCATGCTTTATATTTCATTCTTGCAGGACCTAGTTCTTGGCGATACACATCTCATGGTGGATATTGTCAAATATTTGGAGGTTCCCATGTACCACATGGAGTCATCCTACCTATCTCTCATGGAGGTGATCTCATCCATTAATATATTGTTCCATTCCTATACCTCATTGGTGGCGTACCTATGGAGCATCCACTTGATCCATCTGGTGGACATCGTATGGAGTACCTGATGATCCCACATGGTCGATACCACTTGGAGGCTATGGATTTTCAGATGGAGACTTCCTATTTGGTGCTCGTGATCCTGTTGCTACATTCTTGGTGGACCTTTCTCTCATACCCTAGCAGCCTCCATACTCTACAAAATGGAGTTGTAGAGGGGGTGTTGAGAAAATTAGAGTGCATCTCCCTTTTTTATCTTGGAGTCACTCTATTTCTATTCCATTTCCATTTATATTATATCCTTTGTATTTGGGTACCTTTCCATTTGCTTCTAACATTGTATTCATTCTCCTTTAAGGAGAATTATCCCACATGAGATGTACTTTGGAGATCCCCTCCCAAATCTATATAAGCAGGGCCTCTCCCCACATTTGTAATTGGTTACAAGTTTGAGGAGCCTACTCCATGATCTTGGCAAGCCTATTTCTAATCCATGTGAGTTTAACCATTTCTTTGTCTACTCACTTTGAGTCTCTCACACTCTTTCTTTTGTGAGCACACTCTTCTTTTCATTTTGCTTCGGCATGTGTACTCTCTACACCTTGATGTTGACATTCTGTAGCTAGCTCATGTGGAGCATGATGATAAACTTGGTGTGCTAGAACAAGATAGATCTTATCATACATAGTGTGTGGTAGAGCATATTAGCTCATGGTGTAGAGCTAAAAACATCCTTCATTGATATGGTGAATGATTCGGATGTCTAGATGTGGAGAATGAGTTCTCCTATGCACAACGGAAGTGTGTAGTGAACCCTTGTATGTCCAGCACTTGGACAAATATCTGCACCTTAGATAGCTTGCTGCTCTCAACAAAAAACTCAAATGGACTTGATACTTTAGTCAATCAAAGTAGAAAAAGAGAGCTTTCTAACAAGCTATAAATGACTTAATTTGGACAAGTTTTGATTAGGAAACACAACTATCAAAGATGAACTACCTGTTCACACAGGTATACTGAAGAACTGAGCTTCACTCTCGGACTGATAGCTCTCTGAATATATATCCTTTGAGAAAGATATTTGGTAGAGAGAAAGTAGACACAAATAGCTTTCCAACAAGCTAAAAATCAAGTAATTTGGATGAGTTTTGATAAGGAAACTCAACTCATAAAGATAGACCACCTGCACACATAAGTACACTGTAAAACTAGACTTTACTCTCTAAAAGATATCTCATAGAATATGAATGATCTGAATGAGATATTTCAAATAGTGAAAGTAGATGCCAAGGGCTTTCCAACAAGACAAAAATCATGCAGTTTGAATATGTTTTGGTCCGGAAACTGAACCGACCAAAATACACTACCTATCTACATAGGTATACTGAAAAACTAGACTTCACTCTTTCACTGATATCTCACAAACTACATAAGCTTTCAAAGAGATATTTGGTATGCATAAATTACACAAGATAAGCTTTCCAATGAATGTTTAAACGCACAAAATGGTTACATATGCACTGAGATATGAGCTCTGCAGCAGAGCTATGTACAAACTGACGTGCGACTGGAAGGAGTCTAAGGGAAAACCAAAATGACAAAATGGCTAGATCTGACTACTGAGAGCTCTTGACTCTTTCTCTACTTGTTTTGAATGTGCTCCCACTTCACTTTTATAACCAATGAGCATGTGAAGAAGTTTGTGCCTCCTTCTTAACTCACCACTTTCTCCACTACATGCTACTAACTACAAGGCAAGATATTGTATCTCTTACTTATCATTAATTTTGACTAGAATTTTTCTTTTATTATTTTTTCCTTTTTTCCTCCACTTTTTTCTTTATCTTTATAGTTGGTAAATTTATCCAAGCATGGCTCATATGAAAATGAGCTTGTACATTTATCTTCAACACTCCCCCTCAAGCTCATTTGGGAGTTATCTTCATCCATGTCCTTCAAATTTATCGCATCCTTGAAACCTTTGAGTTTAGAAGCATCCAAGAACTTTGTTAACATATCTGCAACCTGCTCTTTGGTTCTGATGAAATTTACCTCCACATCTTTGCTCAGCACCTTCTCCCTTACATAGTGGTAGTGGACCTCTATGTGCTTGCTCCTTGCATGAAACATAGGATTGCTTACCAAGTAAATACATGACATGTTATCACCGTATATAGGGATGGTTCCAACTTGCACTCTAAGATCAGCCAAAAGCTTTTTATTCCACATTGCTTCACATGTGGCAAAAGCTAATCCTCTATATTCAGCCTCCATACATGAAAGTGCAACAGTAGGTTGTTTCTTTGAGCTCCACGTGATAGGTTTGCTTCCTATCATGAACACATAACCTGAGGTTGATCTTCTATCTTCCTTTGAGCCTGCCCAATCAGCATCACTGAAGCCTTTGACATGCAATTCTTCATCAAACTTGTAAAACAAAGCATGATTAACTGTATGCTTTATGTATCTCAACACTCTCTTGGCTGAATTTAAGTGTTCACTTGTCGGGGCTTGCATAAACTGAGAAAGTACACCAACAACATAAGACAAATCAAGTCTTGTAATGTTTGCATAGATCAATGATCCTACAATGCTTCTGTATGTTGTTACATCTTCCAATGGTTCTCCATCAATTGAACAAATCTCTGTATTTGTGTCCATGGGTTGAGTGAGTGGTTTGCATTCACTCATTCCAAATCTGAAAAGAACATCCAACAAGTACTTCCTTTGCATCAAGTAGATGCCACTCTTTCCATAAACAACTTCAATTCCTAAAAAATATTTCAGCTCTCCAAGATCTGAAATTTTAAACTCCTTACCAAGCTTCCTTTTGATATCTTTAATCCCTATAACATCATTTCCTGTTATGATGAGGTCATCAACGTATATGCAAATATATACCTCTCTATTTTCTTCCTTCTTCATTTACAACGAAGGATCTGCACTACTTGGGTTGTATCCACACTTAGTTTGATACTCTACCAATCTCTGATTCCATGCTCTTGGTGCTTGCTTCAAGCCATAAAGTGCCTTCTTCAACCTGCAAACAAAATCTGGATGGTTTTCATCTTCAAATCCAATCGGTTGACTCATGTATACCTCTTCTTGTAGTTCTCCATTAAGAAAATCATTTTTTATGTCGAGTTGATATAATGGCCATCTCCTTGAAGCACCAATTGCTATTAAGGTTCGGATAGTTCCCATCTTTGCAACGGGGCTGAAAACTTCATCAGAATCTATGCCTTGTGTTTGTTTAAATCCTTTGGCAACTAATCTAGCTTTATATCTAGCTAGTGAACCATCAGCATTCCTCTTTACTTTAAACACCCATTTGTTTGGAACAATCTTCATACCTTCTTTCTTTGGCACTAGCTCCCATGTGTGATTATCTTTGAGAGCTTTGATCTCCTCTTTCATAGCTTGCTTCCATTCCTTTTGTGTGCAAGCTTCTTCATATGTCTCAGGCTCTTTGTCTTTGATAACCTGCATCATGTATGCAAAATGTGTCGCCATAAAACTATCATAACTCAACCTTTGAGTTGGATACCTTGTCCTTGAAGATCTTCTTTCATTGCCTTTAGAGAGTTGCTTCTTTAACCTATTTAGCTTTACCATCGGAGTGATTACTTCTTCATATTCTTCTTCACTTGCATCTACCTCACTGTTTGGAGTAGCACTTGCATCTTTGGCTCTACTATGAGCTGAATTTGGAGACAAAGAATGGCTCCCCCTCCATGTTGAACATTCTTCATTTGACGTAGATGCCTCTGGACCTGAAGCCTTTGTGCTTGATTGTTGAACTTCTCTTTGATTTGTTCCTGCATAACCATCACAATCTTCTTCAAGAATCTTTTCCTTTCCTTTATCTTCATACCATGGTCTTAGTTCATCAAAGACCACATCTCGCGAGACTCTTAATTCCTTTGTTCTAGGGTTGTAACACTTGTATCCTTTTTGCTCCGTCGAGTAGCCGATGAAAATGCATTTTTCTGACCTTGGTTCCATCTTTGTTCTAACTTCTTGTGGAATGTGAACAAAGCAAACACATCCAAACACTTTGAGGTGTGTAAGATCAGATTTCTTACCGGAATATACCTCTTCTGGAGTCAAGTGATGTATTCCCGATGTTGTGCACCTATTCATCAAGTAAATGGAGGTTGTGGTAGCTTCAGCCCAGTAGTACAATGGTACCTTCATCTCGTTCAGCATGCATCTTGCAATTTCAGCAATATGCCTATTTTTCCTCTCAGCTACTCCATTTTGTTGCGGTGTATACTTACAAGTGAATTGCCTTTTGATCCCATTCTCTTGTAGAAAATCTGAAAATTCCTTGGAGAAGTATTCTCCTCCACCATCGGACCTTAAGGTTTTGATAGACCTTCCTGTTTCCTTTTCAACTTCAGCTTTGAATCTTTTGAATATAGAAAACACCTCTGATTTTTGCTTCATACAAAACAACCATACCTTTCTTGAGTGATCATCAATGAAGGTGACAAAAAATCTATTACCAGCCATTGATGCCTCTTGGGTTGGTCCCCATACATCCGTATGTATCAAGTCCAAGACATTTGGAGCCACATAATTGCTCCTCTTGAATGGCTGCCTCGTTTGCTTTCCTAGTTGACAAGCTTCACATAACTCATGTAGTCCAATGCTATTAAATTTTGGAAGACCTCTTACCACTTCATGTTTGCTCATGTCCTTCAGCTTTGGAATGTTGATGTGTCCTATTCTTTTGTGCCATAAGTCCAGCTCTGAAATCTTCTTGTTCCCACATTGAATGTACATGACCTTTCCATGTGGATGTTGGACATCCAAAGTGAACATCCTTCCTTCTCTTCTACCTCGAGCAATGACCTTGAAGCCTTCCTTTGGATTCTTTATGAAGCACCCATTCTCATTGAATATGACATGATAACCCTTCTCTACCATTTGTCCTACTGAAATCAAGTTCTTTGAAATTGTAGTGACATGAAGAACATTAGAGAGTACCTTTGCTTTACTTGTATCTCCAAGCCTTATATCTCCAATATGTTCAATCATGTGTTGAGTATCATCACCTGTTTCAACACATCCTTTTCCACTTGGTACCTGTAGATTAGTGAACATACTTCCTTGGCATGACATATGGTTACTACAACCTGAATCAATGTACCATTTCTTGTAATCTTCACAAGAGCTTCTACACTCATGTCTCATTGCAAGTAGTGTGTCCTTGCTTCCTTCACTTGAGGTGCTTGCATAGTTGCTTTGGTTCCTTTGATTGCCTCCATTTGGTCTTCCATTCTTCAGCCAACAATCACTAGCATAGTGTCCTACTTTACCACAATGATAGCATGTTATACCTTTATGAGAATTGTAGGAGCTTCGGCCTCTTCCTCTACTTCTACCTTGACCTCTTCCTTGTGTGTTGGCATTTGATGCATCCTTGTTGTCTTCCGAATTGTTTTGATTGTAGTTGGAGTGGTTGTGACCTCTTCCTTTTCCTCTTGAGCCTCCTCTTGAGTTTCTTCCTTTGCCTCGACCTACATATAACATTTGGTTGTGGCTGTCCTTTCCTTTGGGACCACCGAAGCTAAGCTCTTCTGTGACAAGATGAGGGATTAGTTGTTCAAAACCTGGATATACATCTTTCAAGTTAATGGAAGTTATAAAAGGCTTCCATCTTTCATCTTCTCTCAAGCCATTGAGAGTATAACACACAAGATCTTCATCTTCAACCGTTGTGCCAATAGAAGCTAAAGCATCGCTTAGCTCCTCAATCTTCAAAGTATATTCAACTATGGATTGACTCGAACTTTTCTTGATTGTGTTCAACTCATTCTTGAGTTGAAGTTTCCTAGCTTTGGTATTTGTTGAATACATCATTTCAAGAGCTTCCCAAACATCCTTAGCTTTCTCTAGATGTTGAATATGCCCTACCATGGCATTAGTAATGACTTGCGAAATGAGGAACATGACTCTCCTATTCCTCTCTTCCCATTCTTTTGCTTGCCTCCTTTGGACTTCGGTGGCCATAACTTGATTGATTTGAGGTTGAGCATCATCGCCGCTCACAATACCCCACAAGCCTTTGCCCATTAGGTAGTTGGTCATTCTAAGCTTCCACACGGGATAGTTATCCTTGTCCAACTTCTCTACTTGTTGACCCAAGTCAGCCATTGAAGAGTATCAAAGACTTTGAGAGTTACCTCGAATAGTTATAGTCCTTTGCTCTTGCGTTTGTGAAGCTCCCTCTTGTTTTAAAGCTCCTCTTTTGCTTTGCTTCAACTCCAGCTCTGATGATGAAGCTTCAACACCAAGTTCGCTCTGATACCAACTGTGGAGAATGAGTTCTCCTATGCGCAACGGAAGTGTGTAGTGAACCCTTGTATGTCCAACACTTGGACAAACATCTGCACCTTAGATAGCTTGCTGCTCTCAACATAAAACTCAAATGGACTTGATACTTTAGTCAATCAAAGTAGACAAAGAGAGATTTCTAAAAAGCTATAAATGACTTAATTTGGACAAGTTTTGATTAGGAAACACAACTATCAAAGATGAACTACCTGTCCACACAGGTTTGCTGAAGAACTGAGCTTCACTCTCGGACTGATAGCTCTCTGAATATATATCCTTTGAGAAAGATATTTGGTCCAGAGAAAGTAGACACAAATAGATTTCCAACAAGCTAAAAATCAAGTAATTTGGATGAGTTTTGATCAGGAAACTCAACTCATAAAGATAGACCACCTGCACACATAAGTACACTGTAAAACTAGACTTTACTCTCTGAAAGATATCTCACAGAATATGAATGATCTGAATAAGATGTTTAAGACAATGAAATTAGATGCTTTCCAACAAGACAAAAATCACGCAATTTGGATATGTTTTGGTCAGGAAACTGAACCGACCAAAATACACTACCTATCTACACAGGTATACTAAAAACCTGGACTTCACTCTTTCACTGATATCTCACAAATTACATATGCTTTCAAAGAGATATTTGATATGCATAAAGTAAACAAGATAAGCTTTCCAATGAATGTTTAAATGCACAAAATGGTTACATATGCACTGAGATATGAGCTCTGCAATAGAGCTATGTACAAACTGACGTGCGGCTGGAAGGAGTCTAAGGGAAAACCAAAATGACAAAATGGCTAGATCCGACTACTGGGAGCTCTTGACTCTTTCTCTACTTGTTTTGAACGTGCTCCCACTTCACTTTTATAACCAATGAGCATGTGAAGAAGTTTGTGCCTCCTTCTTAACTCACCACTTTCTCCACTACATGCTACTAACTACAAGGCAAGATATTGTATCTCTTACTCATCATGAATTTTGACTAGACTTTTTCTTTTATTATTTTTTCCTTTTTTCCTCCACTTTTTTCTTTATCTTTATAGTTGGTAAATTTATCCAAGCATGGCTCATATGAAAATGAGCTTGTACATTTATCTTCAACATTAGATACATGCACGGGTGACATGGTTAGGTTTCATCAAAATTCAGGAGTCTAATGTTGGAGTTTTTATGCTTGAGAATAGACAATGGCAGTTGGAATTGGAGCATTTGCACATAAAAGTTTTAGTCATTCGATGATTGATATAGGCATAGAGCGAGTGGGAGATTTGCAAGACCTTCATGAATTCTTACATTAGTCAAATATGAGCTTGACATTTAGGAGTCTAATGTATGAGGTGTTATGCTTGAGATCACACATTGGATTTTCTATTGGAGCATTTGCACTTGGAGTTGTCAATTGTTCGATGATTGAAACAAGCATAGCACAAGTGGGAGCTTTGCAAGAGATACATCAATTCTTGCATTAGTCAAGTATGAGGCCAAATCTTGTTGATATAAGTCTACAATACATTGAAGTTCATGGATACACATTGTGATTGTTTAGTGGTTGAAACCAAGCTAAGGTAGTGCCCTTTAGAGTCAAACCAAATGCCTCGAACTGGGTGAACAAATCCTCAACTTGTTCGGCTCTTAACACTTGCTTGAACTCGACCACATGATCATAAGGATCTCCTATCCCATCAAAATAGTTCTTCATTGCCTTGACCACTTGAGAGGGTCTAAGGGTCCTTGGGTACTCTCTGGGTCAGGGCAATGGAAAATCATGTTCATCTCTTTGATGCCTATGTGCTTGATGTTTCTCTCTTTCATGTCTTTCATCTTCAAATATTGATCTGTCTCTACCCACATTATGGGTAAACCTTACCTCAGGTCTCTCTCTAGTCCTCTCCCTCTTGTTTTCATGAGTCTTGGGTGATCCTACTCCTTGGAGGCCATGTGATATATTAGATCTTGGTGGAGGGAAAATCAATTCACCCTCCCAAGTGTATGTGTGCCTATCATTCTCTGATACCAAGAACATTCTCTCTGATGTGTGATCTAGATAGACAACTTTGCCTTGCATCTCAGGATGTTTGAACTCATAAATGGCGACTATTGGGCTAGGTTGATCTTGCTTGAATCTCCAAAAGGCTTCCTCTATTTCTCTATTCAAAAATAGTTCTATGCTCTTATTGTCTTGAGATATCCAATGTGGAGTGATCACTATGGTCAAAACTGACTTATCTCTAGGAGTCTTGGGTTGTCCTACATCTCCTTGTTCTAGGTCTCCTATCTCATTCTCAGGTATGATGTTTCCAAAATCTTCTGTCCTGTCCGGTAAGTTGGTGACCACATAGATGGTTGCTTCCTTATCAATGTATGAACCCTCTTCGAACTTGACTACTAGGTATTCAAGTCCAAAGGGTTGATCTGCATTTTTGAGTTGGACCACTGATCGCCTTAGGCCATCCTCATATATGCGAGCACCTAATTGGTTGGTCCGAATATATTCCAACTGTGTCTTATATGGACCTTTTGGTGTTTGTAGATAGGCAGTTCCTGAGCCACCTGCAGGTTTCCCCATGCTAAAAGACATTTCTGAATCACTTGTGTCTGAACTTAGTACGTAAGGATAACAACTTAGTTGTTGTGCACAAGACTTAGTTGTATGGTTGACACTAGCCTCAGAAGATCTAATGCTTTGTCTATCCTTGCCTAAGTGTCTACCAGATCTGAGGTTCATAAGCCTTGGTTGAGAGTCCAAACTTTCCCCTTGGTATTGCTCAAAATCCTTTGGAGCCCCCTTGTTTTCCTAGTCAAACTTGAGGGTAAACTTCAAATTACCATGTTTGAACGAGCTATAGAGCTCAAAAAATGGACTTTTGATGAAAAAGTTATGTCAAATCAAGCTCTTGGGGCTCAAAACAGGGAAATGGGATCTTATGAGAAAATCACAATTTTGACTGAAAATTGTGATCTTGAACAAACTTGGAAATCACGATTTTGAGTGAGAATCGTGATCCTAAGCAATCACCAAAAAACAATTTTGATTGAAAATCGTGAAAAAAACAATTTTGATTGAAAATCGTGAAAAACACGATTTTAAGAATCGTGAAAAAATGCAATTTTGAGTGAGAATCGTGAAAAACATGATTTTGAGTGAGAATCGTGAAAAATGCGATTTTGAGTGAGAATCGTGAAAAAACGCGATTTTGAGTGAGAATCGTGAAAAATACGATTTTGAGTGAGAATTGTGAAAAACCCGATTTTGAGAATGATAAAAAAATTGCAATTTTGAGTGAAAATCGTGTTTTCTCAAAGTCATGCTTTTGGCTTGAAAATCATGATTTTGAGAATGACCAAAAAAATCGCGATTATGATTGAAAATCGTGTTTTGTGAAAATCACGATTTTGAGAATGAGCAAAAAATTGTGATTTTGATTGAAAATCATGATTTTGATTGAAAATCGTGATTTTGATTGAAAATCGTGATTTTGATTGAAAGTCGTGATTTTGATTGCAAATCATGTTTTCTCAAAATCGTGTTTTTGACATGAAAATCGCGATTTTGACTTAAAATCGTGTTTTTGCTCAAAACCGTGTTTTTGCTCAATTTGTGTTTGTACCTAAAAATTGCGATTTTGCCTCAAAATCATGTTTTTGAGAATCGCCAAAAAAAGGACACTTCTGAGAATGACCAGAGAATCGTGTTTTTGAAAAACTTACAGAATCTTGATTTTGAGCACACCTAGAGAATCATGATTCTAAGAATGACCTCAGAATTGTGTTCTTTTCAGAAAGTTTTTAGACCGAAAATAGAAAATCGCCATTTTCAAACAAACTGAATTTTTCACAGAATCGCGATTTTCTGAGATTTTTGGTAGGAACTTTGAATTTCAGCACTGAGGCTTGCGCGTCGAGCTTAGGGTCATGGAAATCATAGAAACTTGCACACATAAGCACTTTGCCTCTCCCTCTCTCCTTTTTGCACACCCATGAATGAAAAATGAAGTAAAAATGTGGAAAATCTAGTGAAAAACAAAAAATTTCTCTAAAGATGAAGATGGAAGAAGATGGAGATGGTGATCATGATGAAGATGGAGAAGAAAAATCAGAAAAATAACAAAAAATAACTATTTTTTACCTTCCAACATCGCAAATCTACGATCTTACCATCACAATGCTCGTCCTCGAAGCTCTCTCCCCAGCAACGGCGCCAAAATTTGGTGTAGCTCAAAGCGTAAGAACCACCTCCTTTACTTGTCAATCCATGGAGACATGAGAACTGGTATGAAGACCATGAGTGAGCGAAGGCACAAGTGCATGAGTGAAAGCACACAAGCATGCACGCATATACACACACACACACACGATAAGAGCAAAGAGAGGAACAATGGAAGGACTTCGATTGCAAAAGAGTTCTCTTACAAAAGCTCAAATCTACCACAAGCTAACTCTCTAATAAGCTAACCCCAAAAATGAGCTCTCTAGCTCGTTTTATAGTTTTTTGACTAGTTTTGGCCCTGTCCAGACCTAATGTCTAGCCTAGTTAAAAATTAAGCTCCAGGGCTTATTTGAGGGCTCAAATGGAGTCTAAAAATTAAGAAAATTGGTAGGATGATACTTCTAATACTCCTCAAGCTTGAGGACTCCTAGGCTTGAACAAAATGGAGCTACAAAAATATGAAATGGTATTTACAATGGCTTGTAGTGATGAAAATCATTATTTCTATAAGGATTCCTTCTAAAATTTTGACATGTACTTTTTGGACCTCCCTATATGATCCTCCTTATATGTCCACTTCTTTGATGTGTTCTTGTACCTCATGCTTGACCTTGAGTATCAACATGCTCCAAGCTTCTTCTTCTTCCTTGTGTTGTTTGTGTGCTTCCATAGACATCTAAATCCAACAATTGGTATCAAAGCAGGTCACCGCTTCGTCTAGGGCATCATCGACACCCCTCCGATCATAGTCTTAGAATCGCACAAAATTTGGTGAGCATACTCAAGGTGATTAGGAGATCAAAACAGCTTCGTTTTGTGGTGCTGAAATTGTGATATGATCTCCTTTTGACCTCCGAACACACTATCGGAGTGCTTGTGTAGGCTATTTCATCTTTTTGTGCCAAAGATATATACAAGTTTTCGTTCGCCAGTATAAGCGTCTCAAAGTCTACTACAGGTCTAGCAAAACTTGTCAGGGTAGTTCTGTTCAACTTTTTCACATAGAGTCATTTTTCTACATCACGGTATTTTGGTTAGTGGCCATGGCTGAAAGTAGTGATGTATTCCATATGTTGGTTGTTGAGGATAAGTTGGACGGTACCAATTACTCATTGTGGGCTTATATGATGCGGCATATATTGGTTGCAAAAGGACTGTGGAACATTGTGGAGGGTGTTGAAAAACATCCTATTACACCTGCAAATATAGGTATTGAAGTCGATGTACATGGTATTGAAGATGCTGAAATTCTTCACATTCCTGTTTGTGCTATGGTTTTTGTTGCACCTACTATATAACGAATTCGTTGGGATGGCAAAGATGCTTAGGCAGATGCATTGATAGCCTTGTCTGTCAAATGTGCATTATTCCTCACATTCGCTCTTGCAGAACAACTAAGGATGCTTGGGATACACTTACCACATTGTACCAGGCTAGGAGTGAGGCTCGTGTTGTTTACCTCCGAAAACAATTGAGAGTGAACATATGAATGAAGCTGATTCTATGGACATTTTTCTAACAAAGATCAAAGATTTAAAGGAACAGTTGATTTCTGCTGTTGAAGTTATACCAGATAGCTCACTTGCGCAGATCATTCTGAATGGTCTTCTTGATTCATATAAGAGTTTTGCTTCTACTCTTCGTTTGATGATGAAAGGAATTCAAAATGCCTTGTCATTTGAGGAGTTAGTCTCTGTCCTGTTGCAAGAAGATCAGTCTAGGCAGAACATGTCCATTATGTGTGTTGCAGATCAAGATTTCTTGGCTAGTCAGAAGGGCAAACATAAATGGAGTTAGTTCATCTAGTAGTAAGCAAAAATCTGCAAATGCTGCACATTCGAAGGAGGAAGACAAAGATGATAATAAATCAGAAAAGCAAAAATTCTTTTGTAAGTACTGTAAAGGAAACGAGCATATCATAAAGAACTGTCCAAAACTGGTTACAAAAGAGGCAAAGAGAAAAGAGGTTGGAATGGTTGTTGCAGAGGCCTCTCCGAAAACAGAGTCTACAAATCTTGTGCAGAATGAAGAATGGGTGTTTACTAAAGTTCATGATCTGTCAAATGGCGACATGATTATTCCTTCTAGCATTGTATGTTGTGGACTATATAAGCTCATAGACTATGAAAAATCTATGAATGATTCAACATGTGCAATACATGATTCTCAAGCTATGTCAGATGCAAAGCTTTGGCATGCACACTTTGGTCATCTGAGTTTCGCTAGTTTGCTACGCCTGCAGAAATCTAAAATGGTGTCCTCTCTACCCAAACTTGAGGCACCTGGTAGACATGTATCTGAAGGCTATATTTTGGGCAAAATGCAGTGTTCCTTATTCCCAAAAGATGGTTCAGTTTGAGCTACTTAGAAATTGCAACTTGTTCACAGTGGTGTTTGTGGTCCTATGCAGACATCCTCTTTTGGGAATTATCTTTACTTCGTGACTTTTATTGATGATTTTGTCAGGCATGCATGGGTATATCCATTGAAAGCAAAGTCCAAAGTGTCTATGTGCTTCAAATAGTTTTTGGTTTTGGCTGAAAATCTATCAGCATGTAAAATGACCACCCTCCATCCTGATCAAGGGGGGGAATATATGTCTTCTGACTTTAATGCATTTCTTGCTGAACCTAGGATAACACATCAATGTGCAGTGCCATGTACACCTCAACAGAATGGA
Source organism: Ceratopteris richardii (assembly GCA_020310875.1). NCBI lineage: Eukaryota > Viridiplantae > Streptophyta > Polypodiopsida > Polypodiales > Pteridaceae > Ceratopteris > Ceratopteris richardii. The sequence continues at coordinate 37,799,639 of CM035434.1, read as the reverse complement.
TTTGTGGATTGAACGGAAGAACGGGTCACTCATGGAGATGGTGAGGTGTATCATCAAGAGTCAGGATTTACCACATAGTTTTTGGCTTGAGGCTATCATGTGTGCAACATATGTACTTCATATGAGGCTTGACATGGTCATAAGCCATTTGTTGCTCACCTACATGTTTTTGGTTGTCTGGCATATGCATTAGTGCTTGAACAACATCGTAGGAAATTGGATGATAAAGCAATAAAATGTATTTTTTTTTGGTACAGTTCTAAAAGCAAAGGCTATCATTTGTATCATCCACAAACTAAATGCATTTTGGTTAGCCGTAATGTTGTTTTTGTGGAAGATGCTACTCAGCCTTTACTTTCATGTATGAAGGAGACATCTCTTAGCTCTAAAGACATGTATGATACTTTGCTACCTCTTTTTATAGGTGGACACTCTAGTGCTGGTCCTAATGAGCCAATTTCTCAACCTTTAGAGGTTTCATGTGATGATGCAGATCGTTCTATTTCTGATATAGATTTACATGATGCACTTGTTGATGAGAGAGCTGATATTGAGGAGGCAAAAATTATGCCAAAATGGCTGGGGCAAACTTTGCATGACAGCAAATTAGATGCACCTCTATCATATCGTACTCGTTCAGGCTCTCATAGTGCCTCTTTTGCATCAGATTGTTATGTTATGGCTGCCTGTAGTCTCTGTGATGAAACTAAGCATGTTTCGTTTGATGAAGCACAAAATTTTGAACATTGGATGGCTGCAATGCAATTTGAATATGATGCTATCATGAAAAATGGTATGTGGCCTTTATGTTACTTGCCTCCTGGCAAGAAGGCCCTTGGCACTAGGTATACAAGCTAAAGCATAAACCTGATGGAACAGTTGACAAGTATAAGGCTTGGCTTGTTGCAAAGGGTTATGCGTAGGAAGGAGGCATTGATTTTGATGAAAACTTTGCACCTACATGCTGAATGACTACTGTTCATAGCATATGTGCACTTATAGCTCATCATGGTTGGAATGTACATCAGTTGGACATTAAAACAACATTTTTGAATGGTGACTTGCATGAAGAAGTGTATGTTCTTCAGCCCCATGGATTTGTGAAAAAAGGGCATGAAAACCAGGTGTACAGGTTAAAGAAGGCATTATATGGTTTAAAGCAAGCACCACATGCTTGGTGTGAAAAGATACATGCCTATCTGATTGCACATGGTTTTGAGAACAATCCAACTAAAAGTACCTTATATCTTAAGTGTGCTAATGACGTACTTATCATCATTGTTGTGTATGTTGATGACATGCTACTCATTGGCCCTCAAGAAGCATATTGTTGATTTTAAGGCTGATTTGCATGCCTCATTTGAGATGTCTGTTTTGGGGCATTTTCATCATTATTTGGGCATTGATTTTATGCAAGTTGATGGTGGATTAACTTTGTGTCAAAGGAAATATATTGAGACATTATTGCAGCTTTTTGGCCTTGACGACTATAAACCTATTGCCAATGTGGTTGCGAGCCAATCCTTGGGTTTTTTGTTTTTCGATATGTTTTAAATTTCAAGATTGCAAAGATTGGGCCACTCCATCAAAAGAGGCACCAGATCATGGCTAATGAGGCCTCTAATTTGCGGTTTCATCTACATGGCAGCATGGTTCATTGGTACTCAGCTTGAGGGGATGTCCTCTTCGTGTGCTTCATAGGAACAATTTCATACTCTCTTTCACCATTATCATGAATAATGTATACCTATGTTCATGCTTTGAAGGGCTTTGGTGGGCTGAACAATAGGAGCGAGGGGGAGATGGAGGAAGAGAGAAAGGAGAAGAGATACGTGCACACATGCATGGGAGCCTTGAAACCCACATAATGATCTTCTTGAGGCAATGCTCTATAAATGATATATGTATATGAATAAAGGTGTAAGATTACATGATCCTTACATCCCCAATAATCTCCCACTAAAGGGTCAATGTGACCATAAGTGGCAACACATACAAATAATGATGTCGGGCTACACAATAATGTACAAGAAGAGTTTGGATCTTAACCCATACCAATCAGCCTAAAACAAGTGCCTCAAACAAGGTGTATCCATGCACCTCAAACTACTCTAGACTCATATAGACAAGAGTCGAGCTCACAACTTATTGATGCAAGAATTGGTGAAGTTCTAGCAAAGCTTCGACTCGCTCTATGCATGTGCCAATCATTGAACAACTGACAAATCCAAGTGCAAATTCTCGAATAGCAACTACAATGTCTGGTCTTGAGCATAATAGCTCATATATTAGACTCTCAAATTCTTATGAAATTTGTGCTATCATGATTAACCTAACCATGTCATCCATGCCTGTATTGAAGGCATCCAAAGCACCATCTTCTAAATCATTCATAGATTTTGCATAGTCTATGAGCTTATATAGCCCATGACATAAAATGTCAGAAGCAATAATAACACTGCCATTTGATAGATCATGATTTGTACATCTTTCATCAGTAAATTTGATAACCAAGCCCATCTTGGCTAATGCTGAAATTGATAATAGACTTTTCTTGATCCCTAGCACAAACAAAGCATCTAAAAATGTGAAAGAACTACCATCAACAATAGTTTGAATGATCTTACCAACTCCCATTACAAGATAAGCACATGTGATAGTATTCCCTATAGGGGCATGCTCAAGTGAACTGAATAAATTGCATTACGAGGTTATATGTTTGGTTGCCCCACTATCAAAGTACCAAATATTTGAGTCTACTGAAGACATACATTGCTCTTGAAAAGATGGATCATAGTTGCAAATAGTAGTAAACACCCATTCTTCATTCTGAACAACATTAGCAGACTTTACTTTATGTGTAGAGGCCTCTACAACAACCATTCCAACCTCTTTCTTCTTTGCCTCTTTTGTAGATAGTTTTGGACAACTCTTTATGACATGATCATTTCCCTTACAGTATTTGCAAAATTGTTTTTGAATTTTTTCTTTCTTCTCATCTTTGTCTTATTTCTTCACCTACGGAGCATTAGTAGATTTTTGCTCACTAGTAGATGAGCTCCATTCACCTTTGCCCTTCTGACTAGCTAAGAAAGCTTGATCTACAACATGCATAATAGACTTGTTCTACCTAGACTGATCTTCCAAAAAAAAAAAGATGATAACTCCTCAAATGTTAAGGCATTTGCATTTCCTTTCGTCATCAATCAAAGGGTAGAAGTAAAACTCTGATATGAATATGGAAGACCATTAAAAATAGTCTGGATAAGTGAGCTATCTAGTAAAACTTCATCAATAGAAATCAAATGCTCCTTCAAATCTTTGATCTTTGTCAAAAAATTGTTTATGGAATTTCCTTCATTCATGTGCTCACTCTCTAATTGTTTTAAGAGGTAAGCAACAGGAGCCTCATTTCTTGCTTGGTATAAGGTTGTAAGTGTATCCTAAGCATCCCTTGGTTTCTTGCAAGAGAAAATGTGAGGAATAATAGCATGCTTTATAGACAAAACTATCAATGCATGTACCTACGCATCTCTGCATCCGAACAAAGTTGCTCTACTATAGGTGCAACATGAACTGCAACATGACCATGAATATGAAGATCATCATCTTCAAATCCATCTGCATCACCTTCAATAACTGTATTTGCAGGTGTAGTAGGTCATTTTTCAATACCCTGCACAATATTTCACATCCCTTTTGCTACCAATACATGATGCATCATATATGCCCATAATGGGTAATTATTACCATCCAGCTTGTCCTCAACAATCAACATATAGAATAAATCATTGCTCTTAGCCATGGCCACTAACTAAATACCCTGATGCAGAAAAATGATTGTATCTCAAAAAGTTGAATAGAACTACCCTGTCTAGATCTGCTAAACATGTAGCAAACTTCAAGGTGCTTGTATTAGTGAACCAAAACATGTATATTATGTTGGGCACAAAAGGAAAAAATTATCTTCACGTGCACTATGATAGTCTGTTTTATCGAAACGAGCTCATATCAACATTTTGACAAGACATAGCAAAGCAATTTTGAACTCCTGATTGCCATGAGTATGTTCACATATTTTCATGCGATTTTGAGACTATGACTGGAGGGGTATTGATGATGTCCTATATGAAGTGGCAACCTGCTCTGATAATGATTGTTGGAGTTCAAGGTCTACACAAGCACACAAACAACACAAGGAAGAAGAAGAATAAGCTTGGAGCACAACACAAAAGTAAATGAATTACCAAGTGAATGTACAAGAATTATTCATCCATTAGGGTTATTTATTTGTTTGTATGCTTCAAGGAGTTACTTACTCATGTATATGTTACAAATTCTTGGATCCCATCAATCCAAATAATGCTACATGCTTATCTTCAGGTTTTGACGATCCACTTGGAGGGTGACCCATTCCCTTCCGGCTTGGGAAATTAGTGGATTGCTTTCGCTCTCTATTTTGTTGGTTTTGGAATGTATGAGACTCTCACTTGTGCGATTGTGTCAGGACTCACACAAGAAGGTTTTCAAAATATTGAGACGCTATATTTCATAGCTTATTGATCATATGAGGCAATTAGCCTTAGCTACCATCCACTTCTTACTTGCATATTTTTTTGTTGATATATTTCAATAGTGATTTGTATGAACACAATTAGGAATGCCAGGGAACTTTTTTCCCTCTTTAGGAGGTTTTTTAAAGCCTGGCATGTATATATGCCTATAACCCTAAGGGGTAACCTACCTTTGTACATTCATTTGGTAATACATTTAGTATTGTGTGTTGTGCCCCAAGCTTCTTCTTCCTTATGCTGTCCATGAGCTTTTGCAGACCTCAAACTCCAACAACTAGTATCAGAGTAGGTTGCTACTACTTCCAGGGCATCGTCAACACCACTCTAGTCACAATCTCAAAATTTCATGGAATTTGGTGAGCATACTCAAGGTGATTAAAACTTCAAAACATCTTCGCTTTGTGGTGTCGAAATATTGATATGAGCTCATTTCGACCTCCAAAAGCACTATCATAGCACCTCTACAAGCAATTTTTTTCTTTTGTGCCAAACATATGTACATGTCTTGGTTCGTTAGTATAAGCGACTCCAAGTTTTCTACAAGTTTAGCAGAGCTCGATAGGGTAGTTCTGTTTAACTTTTTGAGATACAATCATTTTTCTACATCAAGGTATTTTAGTCAGTGTCCATGGCAAAAAGCAATGATGTATTCCGTATGCTGGCTATTGAGGACAAGTTGGATGGTACCAATTACCCATTATGGACATATATGATGTGTCATGTATTGGTCACAAAAGGACTATGGAATATTGTGCACGGTGTTGAAAAACGACCTATTACACCTACAAATACAGTTATTGAAGGTGATGCAGATGGTGTTGAAGATGAGGATCTTCAAATTCCTATTCGTGTTATGGTTCCAACTGCACCTACTATAAAGCAACTTTGTTGGGATCACAGAAATGCTCAGGCATATGCATTGATAGCTTTGTCTATCAAATGTGCCACTATCCCTCATATTTTCTGTTGCAAAATGGCAAAGGATGCTTGGGATACACTTACCACTTTGTACCAAGCAAGAAATGAAGCTCGTGTTGCTTAGCTCTAAAAATAGTTGGAGGGTGGGCATATGAATGAAGGAGATTCTATGGATAGTTTTTTGACAAAGATCAAAGATTTGAAGGAGCATATGATTTCTATAGATTAAGTCTTGCTAGATAGTTCACTTATGTAGATCGTTCTTAATGGTCTTCTAGATTCATATAAGAGTTTTGCTTCTACTCTTCAATTGATGATAAAAGACAACACAAATGCCTTAACATTTGAGGAGTTAGTCTCTATTTTGTTGCAAAAATACCAGTCCAGGTAGAACAGGTCCATTATGCATATTGTAGATGAAGCTTTCTTAGCTAGTTAGAAGGGCAAATGTAAATGGAGCTCATCTACTAGTAACCAAAAATCTAATAATTTTGCACAATAAAAAAGGGAAGACAAACACGAGAAGAAAACAAAAAAGCAGCAACAAATCTACAAATACTATAAAGGAAATGATCATGTCATAAGAGTTTTCCGAAATTGGTTGCAAAAGAGGCAAGGAAGAAAGAGGCTAGAAAGGTTGTTGTAGAGCCCTCTACACCTAAAATAGAGTCTGCTAATCTTGTGTAGAATGAAGAATGATTGCCAGTACTTTGACAGTGGGGCAACCAAACATATTACCTCACACCACAGTTCTTTTAATTCACTTGAGCCTGCCCTTATAGGGCATACTATCACATGTGCCAATAGCTCCTCTATTCCTATCATGGAAGTTGGTAAGATCATTTTGACTACTATTGATGGTAGTTCTTTCACATTTTTAGATGCTTTGTTTGTGCTAGGGATCAAGAAAAATCTATTGTCAGTTTCAAACTTAGCCAAGATTGGATTGGTTGTCAAATTTATGGATGATAGGTGTACAATTCATGATCTCTCAAATGGCAATGTCATTATTTCTTCTGGCATTTTATGTCTTGGGTTGTATAAGCTCATAGACTATGCAAATTGTTTGAATGGTTCAACATGTGTAGTTCAAGACTCTTGGGCTATCTCAAATGCAAAGCTTTGGCATGCACGCTTTGGTCATCTCAATTTTGCTAGTTTGCGATGCCTATAAAAATATGAAACGATGTCTTCTTTGTCCAAATTTGAGGCACTTGATAAACATGTCTGTGAAGGTTGTATCTGGGCAAAATGCAATGTTTCTCCTTCCCAAAAGATGGTTCAGTACAAGCTACTCAAAAATTGCAGTTTGTTCACAGTGATATGGTCCTACGCAAACACCTTCTACCTTTACTTCATGAATTTTATTGATGATTTTTCTAGGAATGCATGGGTGCATCCATTGAAAGCAATGTTCAAAGTGTTTATGTGCTTCAAACAATTTCTATTTTTGGCTAAAAATCTGTCGGCATGTAAAAAAGCCACCTCTATTATGATCAAGGGAGGAATACATGTCTTCTGATTTTAATGTATTTTTGGTTGAATTTGGGATACGACATCAATGTACAGTGCCATATACACCTCAATAGAATGTATTTGTTAAAAGAAAGAATAGGTCTCTCATGGAGATGGTGAGGTTTATGGTCAAAAGTTAGCCTTTACCACATAGCTTTTGGTGCGAGGTTGTTATCTATGCAACGTATGTACTTAACATGTGTCCACCAAAGCACTGTAGTCTATCACTCCATCTAAGGCTTCACATGGTTGCAAGCCATCTGTTGCACATTTGTGTGTCTTTGTTTGTTTGGCATATGCAGCAATGACTAAACAACAACACAAAAAATTGGATGATAAAGCAACAAAATGTATTTTTGTTGGGTACAGTTCCAAAACTAAAGGCTATATGCATTTTGATTGGCCGTGATTGCAAACATTTTTGAGAATAGTCCAACTGAGAGCACCTCATATGATAAGCATGCAAATGATGTGCTTCTGATCATTGTTGTTGTTGGAGTTAGACGTCTACGGAAGCACATGAACAACACAAGGAGGAAGAAGAAGCTTGGAGCACAACACACAATACTGAATGTATTACCACTAGAATGTACAAATATAAGTAACCCGTTAGGGCTATAGGCATATATAGAAGCTCGGGGAAAAAACCTCCTAAAGAGGGAAAAAGTGCATCGGTGGTCCTAGTGTGTTCACACACATCACTACCTAAATATATCAACAAATCCCCCCTAGGAGTGATGCCGTGAACAAGGAGCTAGCACTCATGTATAAGGAAGTGCCAAGCTATGTGGAATCAATCCGCAAAAGGAAGTAAGCCCAAAGCTTTGTGGAAAGCTTCAAACTTCTTTCTAGGCAGAGCCTTCGTGAAAAGGTCTGCAATGTTCTCTTGCATGGGCACATACGTGAAGCTGATCTCTCCAAGAGAGAACCTCTCCCTGACATAATGATATTGCACCTCAATGTGCTTAGTGCAAGCATGGAACACAAGGTTCCTCGCAACTGCTAATGCACTCTGACTATCAGTGAAGATGGTGGTGGCAAAAGACTGACCAACACCCAAATCAGCCACAAGGTGTCTGAGCCACACACACTCAACAGTCGTTGTGAAAGTTGCCCTATACTCAGCCTCACAACTAGAAGTGGCCACAGTAAGCTTCTTCTTGCTCAGCCAAGACATGCATGAGCTACCAAGCATGAAGCAAGAACCACTAGTAGACACATGAGTGTCATAGCAACCACCCAATTAGAGTCAGAAAAAGCATGCAAATTTAGCGCTAGTGCTCCCCCCTTGGGATGAAACAACCCAAGTAGCTGGGTACCACTCAAGTAGCGAAAGATGCGCTTAATCGCCTGCCAATACTTGACACTTGGGAAATGCATAGACCTCCTCATCTGTGAGATAGCAAACTAAATATTTGGCCGAGTAATGCATAAGTAAATCAAGCATCCAACAGCCTACTGATAGAGAACAACATCAAATGCATTGCTAGCATCATGAAGAATCAATCATAAACCAGTCTCCATAGGAGTGGCAATAGGTTTACAGTCTTCAAGGCCAAAATGCTGAAATACTATGTCAATGTATTTTGTTTGACACAAAGCTATTCTGCCATCAACTTGCATAAATTGAATGCCCAGATAATGATCCAAATGCCACGAATCACACATCTCAAATGAGGCATGCAAATCAACCTTAGAATCAGCAATATGCTTCTCATGAGGACCATTGAGCAGCATGTCATCAAGATACACAACAATGATCAGAAGCACATCATTAGCATGCTTAACATATAAGGTGCTTTCAATTGGACCGTTCTCAAAACCATGTGCAATCAGATAGGCATGTATCTTTTCATACCAAGCCCGTGGTGCTTGCTTTAAACCATATAATGCCTTCTTTAGCCTGCACACCTGGTTTTCATGCCCTGGCACAAAGCCACGGGGCTGAAAAACATACATTTTTTCATGCAAGTCACCATTCAAAAATGTTGTTTTAATGTCCAACTGATGTAGATTCCAACCGTGATGAGCTGCAAGTGCACCGGCAAGTAGGTGCAAAGGTTTCATCAAAATCAATGCCTCTTTCTTGTGCATAACCCTTTACAACAAGCTTAGCCTTATTCCTATCAATTGTTCCATCAGGTTTACGCTTTAGCTTGTATACCCACTTAGTGCCAATGGCCTTCTTGGCAGCAGGCAAGTCACATAAAGACCAGGTACCATTTTCATGATAGCATCATGTTCAGATTGCATTGCAGCCATCCAATGTTCAAAATTTTGTGCTTCATCAAATGAAATAGGCTCACTCTCATCACAAAGACTGGAGGCAACCATAGCATAGCAATCTAATGCAAAAGAGGCACTATGAGAGCCTAAATGAGTATAGTATGACAGAGATGCATCTAATTTGTTGTCACACAAAGTCTGCACCAGCCATTTTGGCATAGTTTTTGCCTCCTCTATATTAGCTCTCTCATCAAAAGTTGCATCATGTAAATCTGCACCAGAAATGGAATGATCTGCATCATCACCTGAAACTTACAAAGGTTGGGAAGTTGCCTCATTGGGACCAGCACTAGATTATCCACCTGTAAAAAGAGGAAGCAAAGTATCATACATGTCTTTGGAGCTAACAAATGTCTCCTTAGTACATGAAACTAATGGCTGAATAACATCTTCCACAAAAATAACATCACAACTAACTAGAGTGCATTTTCTCTGTGGATGATACAGACAATAGCCTTTGCTTTTAGAACTGTACCCAACAAAAATACATTTTCCTACTTTATCATCCAATTTCCTACTATGTTGTTCAAGCACTAATGCATATGCTAGACAATTAAAAACATGCAGATGAGCAACAAATGGCTTACGACCATGCCAAGCCTCATATGGAGTGATAGACTACAGTGCTTTTCCGGGATATTTGTTAAGTACATATGTTGCACACATGATAGCCTCAAGCAAGAAACTATGTGGTAAAGCCTCACTCTTGACCATACACCTCACCATCTCCATGAGTGACCTGTTGCATTCAGCAACTCCATTCTGTTGAGGTGTATATGGCACTGTACATTGACATTTTATCCCACATTCAGCCATAAATGCATTAAAGTCAGAAGACATATATTCCCCCCCTCGATCAGAGTGGAGGGTGCCCATTTTACATGATGACAGATTTTCAACCAAAACCAAAAATTGTTTGAAGCACATAAACAGTTCAAAATTTGTTTTGAGTGGATATACCCATGCATGCCTCAAAAAATCATCAATGAAAGTCACAAAGTAAAGATAGTCTCCAAAAGAAGGTGTTTGCATAGGACCACAGACATCACTATGTATAAATTGCAATTTTCGAGTAGCCCAAACTGAACCATCTTTTGGAAAGGAGGAACGCTACATTTTGCCCAAAATACAACCTTCACAAACATGTTTTCCGGGTGCCTCAAGTTTGGGCAAAGAAGACACCATTTCATATTTTTGGAGGCATAGCAAACTAGCAAAATTCAGATGACCAAAGCGTGCATGCCAAAGCTTCGCATCTAACATAGCTGAGAATCATGTACTACACGCTGAATCATTCATAGATTTTTCATAACCTATAAGCTTATACAACGCATGAGATAAAATGTCAGAAGCAATAATCTAGTTGCCATTTGGCACATCATGAACTATACATCTATCATCAACAAATTTCACAACCAAACCAATCTTCACTAAGGCTGAAACTGATAATAGATTGTTCTTGATTCCCGGAACAAATAAAGCATCTGACAATGTAAAATAACTATTATCAATAGTAGTCAAAATGATCTTACCAACTCCCATAACAGGATAAGAGGAGTTGTTGGTGCATGTAACAGTATTCCCTATAGGGGCAGGCTCGAGTGAAGAGAAGAAAGTGCACTGCAAGGTAATATGTTTGGTTGCACCATTATCAAAGTACCAAACATGTGAGTCTACGGGAGACATGTACTGCTCATGAGAAGATGGGTCAAAATTGCAAACATTAGTAAATGCCCATTCTTCATCCTGCACAAGATTAATAGACTCTGTTTTTGGTGTAGAGGCCTCTATAACAACCATTCCGGCCTCTTTCTTCTTTTCCTCTTTAGCAGCTAGTTTTGGACAGCTCTTAATGACATGATCATTTGCTAAACAATTTCTGTTTTTTGTATTTCTTCTCATCTTTGTCTTCCTTCTTCGATTGTGCAGAATTAGCATATTTCTGCTTACTAGCAGAAGAGCTCCATTTTCCTTTGCCCTTCTAACTAGCCAAGAAATCTTGATCTGCAACATGCATAATAGACATGTTCTGCCTGGACTGATCGTCCTGCAACAGAACAAAAACTAACTCTTCAAATGTTAAGGCATTCATCATCAAATGAAGAGTAGAAGCAAAACTATGATATGAATCGATACCATTCAGAACAGTCTGCACAAGTGAACTGTCAAGAAGGAATTCATCAGCATAAATCAATTGTTCCTTCAAATCCTTGATCTTTGTCAAAAAAATTGTCCATAGAATCACCTTCATTTATGTGCTCAATCTCCAACTATTTTCGGAGTTAAGCAACGCAAACCTCATTCCTAGCCTGATACAATGTGGTAAGTGTATCCCAAGCATCCTTAGTTGTTTTGCAATGGTGAATGTGAGGAATAATGGCATGTTTGACAGACAAAGCTATCAATGCATGTGCCTGAGCATCTCTGCCATCCTAATGGATTTGCTCTACAGTATGTGCAACAAGAACAATAGCACAAACAGGAATCTCAAGAATATCAGCATCTTCAATGCCATATGCATTAGCTTCAATACCTATATTTGGAGGTGTAATAGGACGTTTTTCAACACCCTGTACAATGTTCCACAATCCGTTTGCAAGCAATAAATGTCGCATCATATAAGCCGACAATGGGGAATTGGCACTGTCCAACTTGTCCTCAATAGCCAACATACGGAATACATCACTGCTTTCACCCATGCCATTGACTAAAATACCTTGATGTAGAAAAATGATTGTATCTGAAAAAGTTGAATAGAACTACCCTGACGAGTTTAGCTAGACCTATAGCAGACTTTGAGACGCTTATACTGGCAAACCAAAACCTGTATATATCTTTGGCACAAAAAGACAAAATAGCCTACAAAAGCTCTATGATAGTGCGTTTGGAGGCTGAAATGAGCTAAGATCGTGATTTTGGCACCACAGAACGAAGCTGTTTTGATCTCCTAATCACCTTGAGTATGGTCACCAAATTTCGTGCAAATATGAGACTGTGACCTGAGGGGTGTCAACGATGCCGTAGATGAAGCGGCGACCTGCTCTGATACCAACTGTTGGAGTTAGATTTCTACGGAAGCATGCGAAGAGCACAAGGAAGAAGAAGACGCTTGGAGCACAACACACAATACTCAATGTATTACCACTAGCATGTACAATGATAAGTAACTCGTTAGAGCTATAGGCATATATACAAGCCGGGGGAAAAAAACCTCCTAAAGAGGGAAAAAAGTGCCTCGGTGGTCCTATTGTGTTCACACACATCACTACCTAAATATATCAATAGTTGTCTATGTTGATGACATGATGCTCACTGATCCTAATGAGAAGCATATTGCTGATTTTAAGGCTAATTTGCATCCCTCATTTGAGATGCTAGATTTGAGGCATTTGCATCATTATTTGGGCATTCAATTTATGCAAGTTGATGGTGGAATAGCTTTGTGTCAAATAAAATATATTGACACACTATTGTAGTGTTTTGACCTTGACAATTGCAAACCTTTTGCCACTCATATGGAAACAATTTTGTGGTTGAGTCTTCATGATGCTGGAGATGCATTTGATGTTGTTCTCTATCAGCAAGCTATTGGATGCTTGATTTATTTATGTAGAACTCGACCTGATAATCAATTTGTTGTCTCTCAGATGATTAGGTTTATGCATTGCCCAAGTGTTAAGCATTGGAAGGCAGTTAAGTGCATTACATCTTTCACTACTTGAGTGGAACTCGACTACTTGGATTGTTTTATCCCAAGGGGGGGGGGTCACTACAGCTAGATTTACATGATTTTTTTGACTCTGACTAGGCTTGCAACCTATTGTGGCCACTTCTAGCTGTGATGTTGAGTATATGGCAACTTTCATAGTGATTGTTGAGTGTGTGCGGCTGAGAAGCCGTTTCGTTGATTTGGGTGTTGGTCAATCTTTTGCCACTACCATCTTCATTCACAGTGAGAGCGCATTGGTGAGGAACCTTGTGTTCCATGCTCACACAAAGCACATTGAGGTGCATTACCATTATGTCATGGAGATGTTCTCTATTGGAGAGATTAGTTTGGCATATGTTCCCACACAGGATAACATTGCACATCTTTTCACAAAGGCTCTACCTCGGGAGAAGTTTGAAGGTTTCTACAAATCGTTGGGCTTACTTCCTTTTTTGGATTGATCTCTTTCCACATAGCTTTGCACTTCCTTATACATGAGTGCCAGATCCTTGTTCACTGCATCACTTCTAGGGGGAATTTGTTGATATATTTTGGTAGTGATGTGTGTGAACACACTTAGGACCACTGGGGCACTTTTTCCCCTCTTTAGGAGGTTTTTTCCCATAGCTTGTATATATGTCTATAGCCCTAAGGGATCACTTATCTTTGTATATTCACTTGGTAATACATTTAGTATTGTGTGTTGTGCTCCAAGCTTCTTCTTCTTAACCTTCTTCTTTCTCTTATCGTGGTTGGGATTGATCATGTTTTTGTAGATTTAGCTTGGATGTACATGGATGTAGGGGTGGTCACATTCTCTAAAAGCTATGTGTCTCTTGGAGACATTTGTTACATGAAAGCATGTGTGACATTCCTTGCATCTTTTGTAGCCCAACTTGGAGGAACTTCTTGTTTCCATGCAAGACAATCAAGGTCAAATACTCACCTAAGCAACAAGTTTCCTAGGGTGATACCAAATAGATTAAGGGAATGAGGTCATATCACATTGGATCTCAAGTCACTTAAACTACTTACAATCCATTTCCCTCATCTTGATGAATTGTTGATAAGACGGGTACACATGTTGAGACGAGGCTCAAAGAAAATGGGAGGGAGAGGTGTGGCCCACTCGGTTGCTCCCACTGGGGGGGCACCAAGGGTGACCATGCCGTGGGGGAGGTCCACTTGGTGATCACCCCATTGGGGAGGCTACCAAGGGCAACCATCCCATTGGGGAGGCCATCAAGTGTGACTAGCCCTTGGGGATGTGTTGGCTTAGGAAAGCCATCATATCAATGCCACCCAAATACCCACCAAAAACCTTGGAAGCAATGCCAAAGAAAGTTGAACACTAGGAAGAATCATAAGTTTCATAAATGACCTAAGGAAACTCAATGAACTCTACATATTACTTATGAGCTTTGTGAGACCAAAACCAAAGAGTGCACAGAAGCTATTATTAAATGGGTGCAAAATTTACTCCAATGTGATGCTCAAGGCTACAAGTGCTATGTTGGTTTGATGCCTTTTGTAGAAACTCATGCCAACTACATTTTTCTTGCAAAGCTCGGGCAAAATGACCATGATATTTTGGAAAAATCTAGTATACCCTCTAATCTACCAAAGGGGATCTATTGCAATTAGTTCTTCCTACTAAGAGAACGACCCTCTATAATAGAGGCTAACATTCATTGCATTCTTGTGCCAATGTACAAATTTATACCTTCACTATGTTCAACCTCACTCAAAGATAAATCAAAGAACAATCTAAAGAGTAAGATAAAATTTTATATACTATAAAAATAAGCAAACAAAAGTGGATGCGCTCAAATTGATATTGGAAGAAAAAGGTATAAGAAATGCAACTCAAAGCTAGAAAATTAGCTCGTTGTGTCCACACACACAACGAGCAAGGTCTTCATAAAGTTGAAGTGAAAGCTTAGTAGGGAGCAAGGGGTTAGCTTATTGGGGAGGCTTTTGGAGCCGCTTGCTAACACTCTAAACTAACCTTAAAAGTGAGTAGCGCACTTGCATTATACATATATTTAGATAGTCAAAAAGCGCTCTTAAAATTAAAGAGGAATCTACCTTCACCTACTTTACTTTTTGTTAATGAACTTTCTTGCTAGTTGAAATTCGTGCGTTAAAGCACTCAAATCATAGCTCCAATTTTCATCCATGCCTCTGAGCTCGCGACCAACCTAAAGGCTTGATTTTTAGCATGATAAACATGGCAATAGTGAATTGGAATTTGTGGTAATTCCTAGTGGAAAAAGTTGTGACAACTAGAGATTCAACAACAAGCAGTAACAATTGATTGAAAGATTAGCTACCAAGCTTGATCATAATAACGGTTTAGCAACATGAGTTAATGCTATACTCAGTAAAATGGATATGGAAAAATAGAAGTTTGTTACAAATAGATTGATGCAACACTAATGATACATCCATCACTCGATCATGAGATTATTTTCTTCTCAAATCACTTAGGCATTTCCTTCTCAAACCATCTCATCATGCAAAATTTCTGAAATTTCCCATACATTTTCCACACTACAATAGGGGTTTTACGTGTTAGTTTATGTTCAAAAAGAAGAAACAAAAGCGTATTGTAAGTATAATGAGACGTCGCATGTGCTAGGTGAATGGAAAGGAGGTAGAAAAAAAGACCCAAAATAGAGGACATATAAATTGTCTTAAAATCCCTATTATTTTAAAGTTAACGAAAACTCAATCGTAAGTGTACAAGATGACATTTCCCTCTACAAAAGTTGGATGTACGTATTCAGAATCATGCGAATTAAGGGAAATGAACAATAAGTAAGATACATTATGGCACATTGATGGGGTAGAATGTAAAAATTCACAAGAACAACATAAACTCAAGTAGGATTAAGGTTCAAAATATGTGATATAGCATAAGCACATAACTCACCCCTATTTAACTAAGTAACTCTCATTTTTTTAACTTTTCCTACTTTTAATACTTTCCTTTTATGAATGAAATTTGTAGTTTCCTATTAAAATTAAAAATTATAATATTTAAACATTCTCAATGTGACCTTCTGAAATCATGACAAATCTTCATACAAGAATATGAATTAATCATTATGGTTCTTTGATTAATGTGATTTCAATCTAATTGTTGCACACATTAGATTTCTAAATCCTATGGCTAATAATTCATCATAATGGTCTTGAATTTGAAGGCCTTTGGTGGGTTGAACAAGATGAGCAAGGAGGAGATGGAGGAAAAGAGAGGAGAGGAGAGATGCACACAATTGTGTGGGAGCCTTGGAACCCACATAATAATGCTCAATAAAATATATATTTCTATGAACATAGGGGTAAGGTTACATGACCCTTACATACCCAACAATCTCCCACTTAAGGGCCAATGTGAACATAACAAAAATTGACAACCCCAAGTGCAAATGCTCCAATAGAAAATGCAAGGTCTAATCTCAAGCATAACACCTGATACAAGACTCCCAAATTTCAAGCTCATATTTGACTAATGTAAGAATTGATGAAGTTCTTGCAAATATCCCACTTGCTCTATGCCTTTGTCAATCATTGAACGATTGAAAATTTTATGTGCAAATGCTCCAATACCAATTGCAATGTCTAGTCTCAAGCATAACAACTTGCACATTAGACTCTTGAATGTTAATAAAACCTAACCATCTCACCATGCATGTATCTAACGCATCCAAAGCATCATCATCAATACCAACATGTCCCAATATATCCACATCAATGTTTGACATGATCGAATCCAAGAATGACTACATAATTGCTAACTTCTCAACATCCAAACCAGACATCCTATCAATGAAGGATGTTTTAAATATTTTGCTAGATAAGAAACTATCTGAACCACTTGTCACAGGAAATCTAGCATGCACATAAAACCATGAGCATAAACTTACTCACTAAGTCTCCAAAATGACCATAAGAAGATGTGAAGGATCCTGGATAAAATCTAGTAGAGTATCCCCTATAAACTGAGTGATCAAGATAAGATAACTAGTAGCAAAAGAAGAACGAATAACATTCCACCACCTATCACTCATCCAATCATATACAATGGCAAATACATGTGGCAAAACGTGATGGCAATACATGCCAATACAATGATGATATGCCTCCCACTCAAGAATGAATCTTCTAAGATGATCCAACCTATCATGTACCACAATGTGAACAAGTCCAAGTGAACAAAACTAAGCAACAATCGAAAGCTATCACATAAGCATCAAAGATATAATGGACCACATATCTAGCATCAAGGTTGATGAAATTTTGGTAGCATCTCCCTTGTAAAATGGAATCTAAAACCAAATAATCATGTAGGAATCACCATCCACATATGCCAACAATCACACTCGCAAATAAGATATCAAATCAATGACCATTGGCTAACATGATAGCCAATCCAAGTGACAAATAAATGTGCATATGAAAATCCTATTTGGATCATGTACCTGCAAAGAAAAACATGAAAATACAAGCATTGCAAAAAGACGATGTCAAATAAGAGATGTCCCTAATCGCTTGCATCAGTCATGCTTGTAATCATTGTGAGATATTAATGGGATAAACTAAAAAACAACACCAAAATGTCATCATACATGTCAAAACTTGACATAACCCACTCTACTCTCATATGGAGGAGCATCCATCATAGATCATACATACTCAATGCTCTCAACCTATAAACGAAGATCTCACACACCAATAAGTCTCTCTCATAGAAGTTCCAAATCACAATGAACATTTAGGAGGCACATAAAATACATGTTGAAGTGTATATGATGAATCACTAGGTAATATTAGGCATATATCTCTTGCACCCTCAATGTCATAGTACACATCCACAATTCTCACCTAAGAATTGATAAAACCATTCATCAAATATAGTAACATGGAAAGTGGCTAAAGCAACCAATCCATATGTTTTCTATCCAATGAACAAGATGAATCATGAGATGATTCATAGGAGAATATGATATGACCATCACTAGCATAATCAATTTCCATAGGCTCTCTTGAAGCCACTACATGACCTACATCATGTGCATGTCTCTAACCTCATTGTTGCATCCACCTAAAGCAACATTTTTTAGTATGAACCTCACAAGCACAATGCCAACATCAAAGTTGTCGACATGATTTACATCCCACATGAGTGTTTTGACTCCCGAACATCTTGTGTAGTCTTTGGAATATTGCACCACTTGTCCCCTCATACATGAAAAACTCATATATACAATCCACAAGCTTCAATTGGATAGTGGAGGTTGCTAATGCATCCATATACATCCATACGTGGTTGGGAATTTCATGAGGCCTCTCTACATCTCTATGCACATACATGTGTAACCCTAGACAAACCCATGTATGCCACATTTGAGCTTTCTACCTCAAAAAGTTAGTGTCATCAAATTGAGAAGATACCATGCGGACAATCAAAGAAAGTAGAAACAATACTCTATCATCAATAGGATCGTACCTTTATATCCATATGGGGAAACACCTCTTTCAATTCAATGGTACTCTCAAGAGTTCTTGCAGGAAATACAAGAAGATAAATGGGCCAAGGAGAAGGATAATCCCCCTCCTATTCTTGAAATTGATGATCTGCATGGTCAATTTCCCCAAGACATTCCATCTATTTATGGAGGCCAAGTAGAGCACCATGAGGATGAAAGATTAGATTTTGAATCTAACTCTTTGTTTCCACAATTTGTAGGCCCATGGGAATTTGGGAATCTGAATCTCTTCAGATCAGAGCTCCCACAATATTGGTAAGACATGAAGACTCAGTGGTTCTGAGGAACGCCGATGTCATGAAGAATACTAAGGTTCAGTGTCATCTCACCATAAAAGAGCTGCTCAAAGTAATACCTGAGCTATGGAAACATGTGGCAAATCAAGTTCCTGAACTCGATTCCAATGTGTCAAAAAGCAGGCTCTAAGCAAAAAGTACCAGAAATACCTCTAGACAAAATAGGAGACATGAGTGAAGGCAAAGAACGTAATACTTATCTTCCAATCACCTACCAAGGTTACACAACCAAAGCGATTGTAGATTTAGGAGCAGGTGCTGCAATTGCAACCACCTCCTTGTGGAAGCAATGGGGCAAACCCGCATTAAGAACAACTAGAATGAAGCTTCAAATGGTTGATGGACATATTGAAAGACCTCTAGGATTGCTAGAAGGGATAACTCTAACCACTTGTGGTGTAGAGTTTGAGCACACCTTTGCTATATGTGACTTTGGTAAAAATCATGTCTATGAGATGATCGTGGAAGACCCTTCCTATGACAACTGCAAATAGTACAGGATTGGGGAACCAACTCCTTGTACTCACAACAGGTCACAACAAAGGTTAATCTAAAGGATTTTACGTTTAGAGATGTACCACCCCTACAGTGGAATCCTAACGACCAAGGCACTAGAAGTTTTAATCTCTGTGCATTCGGGAAGTTCTTTGGATCCATCTTGGATGCATGAAGATACTCATTTGTGGATGTGTAAGGTCATAGAGGAAGATGAGAAACGCTAAAAGCAAGAGAAGAAGGAACTTCTCAAGGAGATAGACCAGTTAGAGACCCAGCCTACACACCGATGATCTTTCCGATAGAGGAATTTGAGCCTCATGGTTGGGCAGAAATCTTAGCCACCATGGACATTGCTGTTAATGAAGAATAGTGGACACCTCATTGTGATGAGGAGGGTTATGATATTTCTGTGTTCATGTGTCAGCCCTTGCTAGAAGAATGTGATCCTAGTGATGTCATAGAAGTAGAGGAGAATGAAGATGATCTAGAGTCCATTGTGATGGATAATTGCTTTAACTCAAAAAAGAACTATTTACAAGATGTTGGAGTGTTTAACCAAAAAGAAGAAGAACCTATCACAAGCATTAAAACAATAAATTCAAAGGATGGAAGTGAGGGTAGTCAAAAGAAAAAGAAAAGAAAAGCAGTGAAACAAGAAGAGGAGTCATTGTTCGAAGTACCAGAAAACTTCAAGAAATATGAAGTTGAAGACCGAAAAATTTTGGTACGAATGCCTAAGAGAGAGGCCACCACAAGAGAATCATATGATAATAAAGAAAAGAACAAAAAAATTGTAGTCACTTTTGAAGGGAACGAAGAGCATTGTACATACATAGGAGAAGACCTAAGTGCAGAAGAAGAAGTAGAGCTTGTAGCTTTATTAAGGGAATATAGGAATGTGTTTGTGTGGCACTATAGAGACTTGAAGGGAGTAGATCCAAAAATATTCTCTCATACAATCCCCGTGACTTTTGATGCCAAGCCCACCAAACAGAAGCCCTACACATATAATGACACTAAATAAAAGAAGAAATTGATAGACTGATTGAAGCCGGATTTATCTATGAGATTGAGCATATTGAATGGGTGTCCCCCATTGTATTGGTGCCCAAAAAGAATGTAAAGTTGCGAGTATGTATTAACCTTAAAAAAGTTAATCTTGGTACTATTAGAGATAGCTATCCGCTTCCAATTACTGAACATTTATTGGAGCGTGTTACAAGCAAGGAAGTTTATAGCTTTCTTGATGGATTTTCGGGTTACAATCAAGTAGCCATTGCCCTCTAAGATCAACACAAAACAGCCTTTGCTAGAGAATGGGGAATCTTTGCATTTCGTGTGATGCCATTTGGGCTCACCAATGCACCTACAACATTCCAAAGGCTCATGTGTCATGTCTTCAAGGAGTTCTTTCAAAAGAGCTTAGAAGTATATGTGGATGATTTATGTGCTCATTCCCAAGTAAGAAGACACCACATCCCTGATCTCAGACATACCTTCAACAAGTGCAGAGAATATCGAGTTTGTCTGAACCCAAAAAAGTGTGTGTTCATGGTACGTCAAGGCAAGATCTTAGGTCATATTGTTTCTAAGAATGGAATATCAACAGATGTGGACAAAGTAAAAGCCATCGCAGAATTGTCAAGGCCAAGGAACGTTAAAGAGGTACAAGCCTTTATGGGCCATTGTGGATATTACCGTAGGTTTATCCATATGTATGCAATCATAGGTAAACCTCTTTATGCCTTGTTGTCAAATTTCTAATGGAACGACAAATGCGAGAATTCCTTCAATGAGCTAAAGAGACATTTGTGCATGGCACCAATACTGACCACTCCCGATTGGAATAAGCCATTCCATGTCCATGTGGATGCATCCAATCATGTTATAGGATGTGTGCTAGCACAACCCACAGGTGAAGGAAACCTAGATTCGCCAATAGCATATGCTAGTAGGCACCTAAATGCGGCTGAACGAAAGTATACCACAATCAAAAGAGAAGGCTTAGGCATGGTATATGTTGTGAAGAAGTTTAGACACTACTTATTGGCCAACAAGTTCAAGTTTTTCACTGATCATCAAGCTTTATTGTATTTGGTCAATAAACCTTGCAATACGGGATGTTTAGTAAGATGGTTCCTTTTACTAATGGAATACGACTTTGAAGTGGTTGTTAGGAAAGGTAGGACCCACCTCAGGGTAGATCACCTTTCTCGCATAACTTCAGGAGAGTCACCGCAAGATGTGTCTGATGAACTACCTGACGCTTATCTGTTCAATTTAGAAGTTGTTCCTAAATGGGCACATAAGCTGGTACCTGTCCTAACCTACGGACCCACAAATAAGAATGTGAAAACAAACAAAGATGAAATTGTAAGATCACAAAACTATAAAATATTGGCAAGAAGCATGTACAAACAAGATACAGAAGGTGTACTAGCTTGTTGTGTCGAGGATGATGAACATAGTAGTTGGTTGCAACAAGCTCATGAAGGATTGCTAGGAAATCACTATTCCAAACAACAAACATTGCAAAATTTGAAATGTTTAGGAGTGTGTTGGCCTAGCATGGACAAAGAAATACATGAATGGATTAAGAATTGTCTAGTATGCTAGGAGAGACTCCCAGTGGAGCATGCAACCCTTTATCACATGTCATTAATTCCATGAGATGAGGAACACTACCCAGCGAGGCTAGTCTAGCAAGAAAACAAAGCATGGAGCAAGAGGCTCAGGACTATGCATTAGTTGGAGACAACCTATACCGAAGGGGCAAAGATGGTTACTTAAGATTGTGCGTTCATGAATCAGACTATTTGAGAGTCTTAGAAATTGCACATAGTGGTGTTGTAGGTGGACATTTCGGGCATGATCGAGTGATTAAGACCATTCTATTCTCAGGACTTTGGTGGCCCACTCTTCATATGGATGCACATACCTATGTGAAGAAACATGACACATGCCAACATGCCCAATATCCGATTAGAAAAGATGAGATGCCTTTGAGACCGATGATGGGAGGACATGCATTCTCAAAGTTGGGTATAGACTTTGTAGGTCCTATTAACCCCCTACCTAGGAACTCCCATGTAGAGTACATCATTGTAGCCACATATTACCTTACAAAGTGGGTATAAGTAAAAGCCACAACAAAGAATGATGCTCAGACAACAGCTAAGTTCTTATTTGAGAATGTGTTCACTAGATATGGACTACCAATAGAGTTAGTGAGTGATAGAGGCACACACTTCTTAAATGAAGTCTTTGAAAATCTTCTCCAAGAATTCTTGGTGATACATAAGAATTCTGCCACCTACCATCCACAAGCTAACGGACAAGGCGAGAGCACAAATAAGATCCTATGTAATGTATTGACAAAACTCGTAAACAATAAACACTCTGATTGGGATAAACAGCTTCATCATGCTGTTTGGGCTTGTCGAGTTGCCTACAAAATGGTACTCAATGCCACCCCATTTCAAATGGTCTTCGGACAAAATGTTGTGCTACCATTGGACTTCCTAATCCCAGCTTTAAAAGTAGCACAAGAGCATGATTGGAATCAAGGTGGAATGGTACGTTAGGTTTGGTATGTATGGTTCGCATACGGTTCGAGATCCAAACCGAATCTTGAGGTTTAGTACATTCGATACGTTGTTCCATAATTTTACAATTGATAAATGATAAAAATATACAGATATTATATGTTGCATATTCAAGAATCAAGTTATCTAAACACTAATATCAAACATTAAACAATGAATCATGACAAAAAAAGAATTGAGCCACACTCAAATCGAGGGAAAAAAATATGAAAATGTTACATAAATTTAAAAATACATTGAACATGTACGGTACGGTTCGGTATGTTCCATACATACCGCACGTTCAATACGTATGGAAAAGTGTACGGTTCGAGTTTTGATCCTACCTTGATTGGAATGGACATGAGTTGTCCTCGAGGATGTTTGATCTAGAACGCTTAGGTGAGACGAGGCTACGAGAGGCAGCATGCATTTATGCCGCAAAGAAAAGACAAAAGGCATACTTTGATGCACACATCAAGGATAAAGGATTGAAAGAGGGAGACCTAGTGTTGGTTTACACACTAAAGCAACATGCCCATAAATTGGAAAAAAGGGGATATGGACCCATGGTCATCAATAGAATTTCCACTAGTGGTGCGGTTCAATTGGCCACTCTAGAAGGTGACATCTTGCCAAACTATAGTAGTGGTTGTCGAGTCAAGCTATATCAAGAACCTCTTACAGAGGATATGCTAAGGAGACTCAACACTGCTAAGAAAAGAAAAGAAGAAGAGATAAGGGTTAGAGAAGAAGCATAGGCAGATGCTGGAGAGCGCATTAGGTGAAATAAGTTAAGGTGATTAGGCCTAGATGTCAACCTGAAAGCCCCAAAATATCACATGGACATGTGCCAAATATTGGGCATAGTTACTTCTTGAATAATCTACCGAGGTCCCTTTGTGACCTTAGAGGTAGGGCACAGAGAGAATTTAAGGACTATGAGAGCATTGATTAACTCAGGTGCAGCAACTAGTGCAGTTAGACTTTCCTATTGCCAAGACTTGTAGTTGAACATCAATCCCATAGAAGCCTATCTCATAGGATTGGGAGGTGTGGAAACCCCTTGTTTGGGAGAGGTAGAGCTTCCCATCTATCTTCAAGTTGTTCCAATGAGAGTCAAAATGCTAGTGTGTCAAGATGAGGATCTTACTGAACCACTTGTCTTGGGTCAAGATTGGATATATAACCATGGAGTTAACTTAAACCTAAGAAGTCAACTTCTTCAAGTTTGGGTACATGAACAATGCATTACATTAGAATTAGATAATTGCACATCCTCTTAGTTCTTCTAAGACTAATCTTATAGAAGAAGATGTTGTATGTGTCAAAAGCTCTATGATGCAGAAGGACTCAATCCTGGAAGAACATACTCAAAGGCATGTGGATCTCTCTTCTTCTTCCAAGACTAATGTAGCCATAGTAGTTCCACCACAAAGGCAAGCACAACAGTTCAAGACAACTACTATATCAAGTAGAAAGATATCAGTCAACAAGAAAGCAGTTCCGGGGATGAAGCAGATCTGGGTACAAAAAGGAGGACAACCACTGGTCTTTCCCCCACAATTCCCATAGAGGCAAGCCAAGCAGGCTAGAAGACGAACGAAGAAGCTAGGACAAGCTCAACCATAAGGTATCCGACAAGTTTGGGTGCCTAAGAAATTAGCTGTAGCTCAACAAGGACAATTACAAATTTGGGTACCCAAGAAGCTCTTATATACACAACAACATCCGCTCTCCCACATGAGGAAAGTATCAACAAAGAAGCCAGGGTGAGGCAAGGGTTAGAACCAAACACCAAGACCAAAGGCAGACCAACTCACCTCTCCAACAAGAGTCAGAAAACCAGCAACAATGGTATGGGTATGGAAGCCAAAAGCACTTGTAGCCCACACAAAACCAAAGAACCAACCACGTGGGATATAGATTTTAAGCAACCACCCAAAGATAAAGAAGTCAAAAGTGACCCGTAAGCAGCCACACACAGTTCTAAAACGGATCCCTATAAGGAGGAAAGATCGATTTTCATTCGGGGATCCAATGGATACCTCCAACAAAGGCTACCTTAGCGTATGCAAGAGCGAGAGCTTGTTCCTAGGTTTGGCTCATGGAACATGAATGAATCATTCTTAGTTGAAGGTGGAATCGTTGATGACTGGGCATTTATCAGTTTGGATAGAAGTGTGTCTCGGCTCGTAGATGATATTATTGCTACCTTATCTAGTAGATGTATAGAACTTGGCATGAACATGGCATCCACAACTACTGTTCCCCTTACCATGGTAGGAGGGAAGAGTTTGAAGGTCTGCAACTTGAGCCACGCTTAACTACTGTATGTACAAGAGCATCCAAGGAGAAATCTGCAAGGTGTAGTTCTGGTACCCTATAAATCCTTGTATGTATACTAGGTGAGAAGACTCCTACTTATGGTGAGCTAAAGAGAATATGTGAAACTAAGCTTGGTGTAGTTACCCAATGCTTTTTGTCAAGGAATATATAGAAAATCAATTCTCATTATTTGGCAAATGTTGCTTTGAAGAGAGTGGGCAGGACCCGACTCTCAAAGAATATCATCACTAGACCATCAACAAGGGCATTCATCGACAACGATAGACCAACCCATGGACCATCACAATGACGGGCGTACAACTGAAAAACATCAATCAACCATTCACCATGGTAAGAATCCTTACTTTGGTGCAACATTATAACAATGATAGCTTAGGAAAACTCTTTGTCAGCATACCCTTGAGTGCTTAGTTCCAGACCTCCAATTTTTGCACCATACTTCTTCCACTACATTTTCCAAGTAAGCATGCATAGGGCCACATTACAAGGCCGTGCGCAAGGCACATACTTTCTTCAACCCATGCACTAACATACTAACAACAAGGGTCTGTTAGGGACGACATACTCGAGAGGGGGGAGTTTTGATACTCAAGTTCAAGCATGAGGTACAAGAACACATCAAAGAAGTGGACATATAAGAAGGAGGAGCATATAGGGAGCTCCAAGAAGTACATGTCAAATTTTCAGAAGGAATCCCTATAATAATAATGATTTTCATCACGACAAGCCATTGTAAATACCATTTCATATTTTTTTTACCTCCATTTTGTTCAAGCCGAGGAGTCCTCAAGCTTGAGGAGTATTAGAAGTATCATCCTACCAATTTTCATAATTTTTGGCTCCCTTTGAGCCCTCAAATAAGCCCTGGAACCTAATTTTTAACTAGGCCAGACAGTAAGTCTGGACATGGCCAAAACTAGTAAAAAAAACTATAAAAAGAGCTAGAGAGCTCATTTTTGGGGTTAGCTTGTTAGAGAGTTAGCTTGTGGTAGATTTGAGTTTTTGTAAGAGAATTCTTTTGCAATCGAAGTCCTTTCATTGTTCCTCTCTTTGCTCTTACAGTGTGCATGTGTGTGTATGTGTGTGCATGCTTGTGTGCTTTCACTCATGCACTTGTGCCTTCACTCGCTCATGGTCTTCATACCAGTCATCATGTCTCCACGGATTGACAAGTAAAAGAGGTGGTGCTTACGCTTGAGCTACAGAGCAAAACACACAATATTGAATGTATTACCACTAGAATGTACAAAGATAAGTAACCCATTAGGGAAATAGTCATATATACAAGCCGGGGGAAAAAAACTTCCTAAAGAGGGAAAAAAGTGCCCCGACGGTCCTAACATGTTCACACACATCACTACCTAAATATATCAACAAAATTTACATCACTTGGACATTAAAATTGCATTTAGAAATGGTGATTTACATGAAGAAGTTTATGCATTTCAACTTCATGGTTTTATGAAGAAAGGGCATGAAGTGCAGTTAGAAAAATGCATGGTATGGATTGAAGCAAGCACCACATGCTTCATATGCATAGATACATGCCTACTTGCTAACACATGGATTTAAGAACATTCATACTAAGAGGGCCTTATATGTTAAGCATGCAGATGATTTACTTTAGATCATTGTTGTATATGTTGATGATATGTTGTTCACTAGTCCTAATGAGACGCAAATTGCTGAAATTAATGCTGATTTACATTCCTTTTTTGAGATGTCAAATCTGGGGCATTGGCATCATTATTTGGGCATCAATTTATGCAAGTTTATGGGATAATAACTTTTTGTCAAACAAAATACATTGAGACATTACTGCAATGTTTTGACCTTAAAGATTGCAAACCTATTGTGGTGCAGAAGAAAGAAGCAAAGGGAAGCAGACTCACAAATTTCCAACATTGAGCATAATTTTTCTTCTTCAAATTTTTATGATACTCTATCAAGAGCCATGTAAATGCTCTAGAGGAGTCCTCTAGATGCTGAATCCCAAATGTTTTAACATTAGCCTTGTATATAGTAGGAATTCAATATTTTCCAATAAAAGTGCTAGTGTCTTATGTGTAAGGACCATTTTTATGGCACATGTATATAAGTCACTTGAAGACTCTTTGTAAAGCACTTTTTTTTTCCATTGTGAGTAATCAAGCTGAAATTTTGAATTTGCTTCTTCTCTGCTGAGTATCTTCTTCTCTATGAGCTTGTATGTGTGTTTAATGCTTGAAATGTGTGTGTAGGAGTGTTGCTTACCCTTCCTTCTCTTGTTTTAGCCATTGTAGTGCATGTGTGAAGCTTGGTGAAGTGTGGAGTAGGAGTTGGTGTTTCTCACCACTCATTATTTTGATTATAACTTGAAGCACGTTTGTCAGATCAGGCGGAACCCTTTACACAGATGCTACGAAGAGTAGTCACTTGGCAAATAGGTGCAAAGGTTTCATCAAAATCAATGCCTCTTTCTTGCACATAACCCTTTGCAACAAGCCTAGCCTTATACCTGTGAATTGTTCCATCAGGCTTATGCTTCAGCTTGTATACCCACTTAGTGCCAATGACCCTCTAGTCAGGAGGCAAGTCATATAAAGACTAGGTACCATTCTTCATTATAGCATCATATTCAGATTGCATAATAGCCATCTAACTTTCTGGATTTTGAGCTTCATCAAATGAAGCAGACTCATTCTCATCACAGAGACTAGACGCAACCATAATATAGCAATCTCATGCAAAAGAGGCACTATGAGAGCTTGAATGAGTACGATATGATAGAGGTGCATCTAATTTGTTGTCACACAAAGTCTACACTAGCCATTTCGGTATAGTTTTAGCCTGTTCAATATGAGCTCTCTCATCAACAAGTGCATCATGTAAATCTGCACCAAAAATGGAATGATCTACATCATCACATGAAACCTGTAAAGGATGAGTAGTTGTCTCATTAGGACCAATACTAGACTATCCACCTGTAAAAAGAGGCAGCAAATTATCATACATGTCTTTGGAGCTAACAGATGTCTCCTTCGTACATGAAAGTAATGGCTGAATAGCATCTTCCACAAAAGCAATATCACGGCTAACCAAAATGTGTTTAGTCTATGGATAATACAGACGATAGCCTTTACTTTCAGAACTATACCCAACAAAAATACATTTTACTACTTTGTCATCCAATTTTTTGCGATGTGGTTGAGGCGCTAATGTATATGCCAAACAACAAAAAACATGCAGATGAGCAACAGATGGTTTGCGACCATGTCAAGCCTCATATGGAGTGATAGACTACAACACTTTAGTGGGACACCTGTTAAGTACATATGTTGCACACATAATAGCCTCAAGCCAAAAATTGTGTGGTAAAGCCTGACTCTTGACCATACACCTCGCCATTTCCATGAGTGACTTGTATGTGGCATTGTACATTGATGTTTTATCCCACGTTCAGCCAGAAATGCATTAAATTCAGAAGACATATATTTCTGCTCTCGATTAGAACAGAGGGTGCTCATTTTACATGCTAACATATTTTCAGCCAAAACCAAAAACTATTTGAAGCACATGAACACTTCAAACTTTGTTTTCAATGGATATACCCATGCATGCCTAGAAAAATCATCAATGAAAGTCATGAAGTAAAGATAGTTTCCAAAAGAGGGTGGCTACATAGGACTCTTGATATATTTAGGTAGTGATGTGCGTGAACATTCTAGGACCGCCAAGGAATTTTTTCCCTCTTTATGATGTTTTTTTTCCCAGCTTGTATATATGCCTATTGCCCTAACATGCAACTTATCTTCGTACATTCTAGTGGTAATACATTCAGCATTGTGTGTTGTGCTCCAAGATTCTTCTTCTTCCTTGTGCTATTTGCGTGCTTCCACAGACGTCTAATTCCAACAATTGGTATCAGAGCAGGTCGCCGCTTCATCTAGGGTGTTGTCTACACCTCTCCGATTGCAGTCTCAGAATCGTGATCTGAGCTCGTTTTGGCCTTCGAATGCACTATCACAACACTTGTGCAGGCTATTTCAGCTTTTTGTGCCAAAGGTATATACCAGTTTTGGTTTGCCAATATAAGGATCTCAAATTCTACTACAAGTTTAGTAGAATTCATCTGGGCAGTTCTGTTCAACTTTTTGAGATACAATCAATTTTTTGCATCAAGGTATTTTAGTCACCGGCCATGGCTCAAAGTAGTGATGTATTCCGTATGTTGGCTGTTGAGGATAAGTTGGATGGTACCAACTACCCATTATGGGCTTATATGATGCATCATATATTGGTCACAAAAGGACTATGGAATACTATGCAGGGTGTTGAAAGACGTCCTGATACACTTGCAAATACATGTACTGCAAATAGAAGCATAAGGTTGGGAGGAGAGTCATCTCTCTAGCACGTGGTGGTCGTAATTCTTAGTTTCTTGCATTGGTATCAGAGCTCTAGGCAAGTGTTGCAGAGCTAAAGAGCGCACAAAGCAGAGAAAAAGACGGACCCCAAAATTTTTCCGATTTGGACTTCATATTTTTGTACCATAATCATTCTTGTAATGTATTTTCCGTTGTAAAGGCACTAGAGGAGTCCTCTAGATGCATCCCCACAGAAGATTAGAAGCTTACCCATGTAAAATAGTAGAAATTTAGTCTTTTAGTGAATAAAGTGCCGGTCTCTTGTGTGAAAGGACCATTTTTTAGGACACTAGTATATAAGTCAAATGTGACTCTTAGTAAAGAACTTTTTGCCATTGTGAGAATAGAGAGCACAGAAATTCGAATTTGTGTCTTCTTCCCTCCTTATCTTCTTCTTCGTGAGCTTGTATGCATGTGTATTGCTTGGAAAGAGTGCTTGTGAGTGTTGTCTATCCATGAAAGTGTTTCTTTGCTGTAGGAAGGGTGTGTGCGAAGTGTAGGAAGTGCTGAAGTGTAGGAAAGTATTCCCGTGACTCAGTATTTCGCTCATAACTTGAAGTAGGAGCGTCAGAATTGAGTGAAACCACTACCATTGGATGCGTCTTCTCGAGAGCTTCGAAACACATATGCTATTTGCTATATTTGGAGTTCGGAGCTAGGAGAAAAGTCCAAAATACTGACGGCTGCTGCACCAAGTATCGTTTCGCCTTGACCAACAGTTGGAGCTTGTTTGGATAAGTCTTTGTCTCATTTACATTCTTTGAGTAGTTCATTTGCATTGACCATTACATGATTGCATGTCTTCATACACTCGGCTAGGTTTGTATACTCTTTGGATTGATAATTAAAAGCGTGTATCCCCACTATATGCACTTGTGAGGGGATTGAGGTATAGTCTCTTTCTCCGCAAGTCCCTAAGTTGATACTTAGGTCAACACTCTTTTTGGCGCCGTTGCCGGGGAGTGACGAATCAAACCGAGGCATTCGTGTGATGGTAAGTAGCTTTTCGCATTGAAGTAAGTGGAGGAGTGGAAATCTTCTCTTCTTTGGTAAGTCACTTTGAGCCGCACTTGCTACTTCTCATTCTTGGAGTGTGTGTAGTGAGTTGTTAGTTTAGGGAAGTGAGTAGAAGGAGTAGAGTAGGAGTGAGTAGAGAGTGGACCAAGTCATTAGGGTAGAGTTTAGTCTTATTCAAAAAAGTTCCTTTTTGTAAGCAAGAAAATTCCAACTATAAAAGCCAAAAAAAATTCATTTTGCAAGTTACTTGTTTGAGCAAGTATCGTGAGAGTGAGTGTCGAGTATCGCGAGCTGCAGAATATCGTGGCAGAGCTTGTGGAGTGCCTTTGAGCTAGGAAAGGTGCTAGAAGAGTGTGTCTGAGCTTCAGAGGTGAGTCCCTCCAGTGCTAGATCCTTTTAATCATTCAAAAAATTCATCATCTGTGCAAAACGATCTGTGCTAAGTATCGTTAGAGCTTTCAGGGGGCAAAAAGTTGTACTTTGATTGATACAGAGAGTGAGGATAAGAGAGAAGAGTTAGGTGATCAAGGGGGCAAAATCAAAACTTCAAAAACATTTGCTAAAATTTGTCTAAGGGTCAAGTATCGTTTTACTCCAGCGGTCGAGTATCACGATACTTATCAAGTATCGTTTTGCTCCTGTGGTTGAGTATCGCGATATTTCCCATCGATCGTGTATCGTTCCATACCGATCGTGATACTTGGTCAGAGATCGTTTCTCCAGCGATCGTTGATCGTGTATCGTGGATTGAGTATTGTTTCGTGCCGATCGTGATACTTGAGAAGTATCGTTTGGTCAAAGATCGCGATACCTGACAAGTATCGTGTATCGTTTTGCCAGCGATCGTTTTCAACCAAGTATCGTTATCGTGTATCGTCTGATCTTCAGAGATCGCGATATTTGCCAGATATCGTATATCATCGATCGTTTCAGAACATAGATCGTGTATCGTGGGATTCCAAGTATCGTCGATCGTTTTCAGCCAAGTATCGTTTGGCCCAGAGATCGTCTAGAGCAAAGATCGCGATACTTCCCACATATCGGGTATCGTCTATTTCCAACTATCGTTTCCCTTTGAGTATCGTGTATCGCCTGAGACCAGATATCGTGTATCGTTTACTTTCAGGTATCGGTATCGTTTCATTAAGCGATCGGTATCGTTTCATTAAGCGATCAGTATCGTTTCGTAGGTGTCGCGATATTTATCAAGGATCGGTATCGTCTAGCCGGTATCGCGATACTTGTCAGAGATCGTGTATCGTCTGAGCATACATCAGGTATCGTCTATTCTGGAGATCGTGTATCGTGAGTTTGGGAGACAAGTATCGTGTTCTGGCAAAATTCCTTGTTACTCATTTCTTTCCAACCCAAGTCTTCTAGACATTTTTGACCTATTGTGAAGAGTGCTTAAGACCCAAGGGTATCAACAGTCTGATCAGAGCTCTTAAGTGGATGAACCTAAGATCCGGAAGAACCCTAGGAAGCCGAAGAAGTGTAATTTCTTCCGTAGGGAGTGTAGCCGAGCCAAGTAGCCGTTCACATTATTCTGAAACCTCCAGTGAGTCAGAAGGAGAAATTCCCATGGCTTCAAAGGATATGCAAAACACTGTACCCATGATTGGCATGATGTCAATCATTGAGGGAGAATACAGAACCTCCTTGGAGTATGTGAACACCAACCACAACGAGATCCCTATCTATTTGGATGGCTTAAACAGATCTGTGGCCAGGTTACAAAAAGCATCAGAAGCATACATAGTGCCTAGACCAACAGTCAAGTACGTAGGAGGACTGTACATGGACAAACAAGATATTCAATACGTGGTCACAGAACACCCGGAAAACATTAACGAGCATGGTGAAGAAAATAATGCTTCAAGCTTAAATGGCGGTGGAAACGAAGAGCAAGTAACTACTCCTAGAGGGAGATCTACGATTACAAAAATTTGGAGAGGAGACCTGATTCCCCAGGATGACACTCTAATAGATGTGTATTTGATCAATGGGATGGAGCATCTGCTTAGGGCCCATTCCTCTATATGGGAAGCTGCTCCTAATCCAGTTACCATCTATGAGTTACGGGATCCTGAGTTCCCCACCATCATCACATACTTGGATAAAAATCAGAGAAAATATTGGCCACTAACAGAGTTAGAGAGAGTTGAGTTGAAATATCAGAATATCCTAGTGTTCCCCCCTAGGGACCAAGCCACCACTTCACGGAATCCACTTGGAACATCGCAGAATGATTCATATCAACAGTCGGGACAAACACAACAGACCCAAATCCCAGTCAGACCACATGTGCAATTTGCAATGTCTGCCATTAACCCTAACTACCGGCCACAACCAGCTATTGACCCAAGACATAGAGTTCATGCTCCAGTCAGACCACAAGTAGTGAGAGGACCAGGCATACCAATAGGGAGACCAATTTTCCCAGTGATACCTAGGCAACCTGAAGCAGGAAGACGACTAAGGCCGATCCAAGTTGCCAAGTGCATGAGAAATCACTATGATGGCTCTAGCGAACCTTACA
This sequence comes from Ceratopteris richardii, assembly GCA_020310875.1. NCBI lineage: Eukaryota > Viridiplantae > Streptophyta > Polypodiopsida > Polypodiales > Pteridaceae > Ceratopteris > Ceratopteris richardii. The sequence continues at coordinate 37,766,393 of CM035434.1, read as the reverse complement.
ACCACATAGCAGAATTTAAACAAGTAATTAGAGCCGAGCACGTAGATGATTTTCTGATTCAGTATGAGTCTTTTGGCCTCACCTTGTCAGACACAGCTTTGGCTTGGTTTCAGCCATTGGACCCGAATACTTTTCAGAACATGGAGCAGGTATATCAAGAAATGATTGAAGAATTCACCAAATCTGGAATTAAAAACAATTCTTCATCATTAATCCACAGCTTCAAACAAGTTCCTACCGAATCAGTAAGATTGGCAGCAAGGAGATTCAAGCAGTATGTAGATAGATGCCCGGTGGAAGAGAGACCGACGCAAAACAAAATGGTATCCTTGTTCTTGGAAGGACTGTTGAACGGAACCTTGAGGTCATTAGTGTACGTAAAGAGAGTTCAAACCTTGCAAGAGTGTATGAAGGAATGTATAGACCTAGAAGATAACCTGGCTGAAGACTTGAAAATACCTCCAGGTAGTTTGAAAAGCGAAGAGTCAGCCAGTAGCACATCAAACTCCAAAAACAATGTGGAAGAAATAGCAGATTTAGTAGTAAAAAAACTGAACGTTCAAGGACAGAGGAATTATTCCACTAATCCTATGAGACTGCCTATGCTTAGAAGATGTATCCAGTGCGGAGGAGATCATCCTTCTCATTTGTGTACCAGGGGAGTAGTCTCACCACCTGCCTATGCTCATCCTAGACCCTCTGTCCCCGGACCTCTACAATATTGCAGTATAGAGCAGAGATATACAAACCATAGCATCGAGAACTGCCCTTACAATAGGCAAACCAGACCCACCCAGCCTTATGTGAGACCGTATGGAAATCCCCAAAGAGATCAAGGAGGTGAAGTTTTTAGATATCCCTCTTATCAGCCACAGGCACCCATACCACGACCATACGCATATCAGGGATATACGCAACCACAGCCTGTACTAGGACAACAACCGCCCCACCCTCAGAACGTTGTCCCAGTCAAGATTGCACAACCAGAAGAAAATCTAGAGAGGGCTATAGTGCCAGCCACACCTTTGACTAGTAATGAACCATATGACTCATTTTACGACCCTAATCAAGGAATATACCCTGGTTATGAAAGCGCGATAACAGAATATGGGCAACAGTATGACCCATATGCTTATGGCATGGAAATATCGGACAGTTCATACGGACACGAGCAGGATTATGTGTCCTTAATGTACACAGCTCCTAGAGCAACCATGCCACCTCGACCAATGAATAGACAGCCTGTACCCAGAGGACCATGCTACAGATGTCGAGGTGACCACTATATTAGAGAATGTACATTACCAAACCCACCACCACCACAACGAATTTGGGAAGGCTACTGTAGCGATTGTGGTAAGGAACATCTTTTCAGAGATTGTCCTAAGAACCCCAACAAAGTCACATCTAACGTGCAGATTAATGTGATAGAAGTGATTGAATCCTCAGGGAGCGACAAAGAGTACACAGTACCTTTAAAAGCCATAACAAGAGCCAAGGCCAGAGAAAACCCTGATAGAACAGACGAGAATGATCAAAGTGACAAAGAGGGGAATATAACCATCCCTCACAGAGTGGAAGATTCTGAAGAACCAGAGAAAAGTATCGTCAGTAAAAGATCCAAGAGATGGAAGAACCGGAGAGATAGGATAAAAGAAAAAAAGTTATTACAAAAGAAGGAAAATGAAAAGAGTAAACAGAAACCAACAAAAGAACCGCAAGTGGAAGAAGAAAATAAAAATGAGAATAAAAGGGAGGAGGTAGGATCCGTCCTAGCAGATCCTGTGCCTGAAGAATTAGCCATGTGGATTCAGGCATATAAGGCACGAATAAAAGCAGGACCTACCGTAGAGCAACATGAGAGAGAATATCCGAGAGGCGACTTAGAGAAAGAAAGGTTAGAAATATGCAAGAAATTGATAGAAATTGCGCAACAAACCTTAGAAAAACCTGCATCGCCCCTACCAAATACCCGAATTTCCGAAGAAAAATTCCAAGAGTGCCTAAACACTCAGGAAAAGCCTGAAGTATATAGACCACAAAACGAAGAACATGGTGTTGAGGGAAAGGAAGGATCCATAGTCCCCGAAGTAGAAGGAGACTAGACTAAGGATCTATGGGCACGAGTTCAAGAGGACAAGTGGAAAAAGGTAGAAGGAATGGAACCGCCCTTTGAAGAACTAGAAGCAGAAAACGAAATAGAGGGTTCAATACCTGAACTAAATTTAGAAGAAATTTTTCCAATGGATGCAAGTGACAAGGAAGATGTAAAGGAACTACCCAACTACACCGGGGAGTACGAGAACAATTCAGAATTGTATCGCATTCCATCAATAAGAAGACGGGAAACGAACCCATCAGTCCAAACATCTGAGATCATACAACGTCTTAGAGAGGTGAAAATCCCATGTACCCTAACATTCGAGGAACTGTTAAAGGTAAAACCACACTTAAAAGAGAAATTGATCAATCAATGGGAAGTCAAGGAGGAAAAGAAAGAGGTAGCTGACGAAGTGAAAACAATGAGAATTCCAGTGGATAAGGTAGGAGACTTTAGTGAAGGAGATGAAGGAAATACCTGTCTTCCAATCACCTATAGGGGTTACACTACCAAAGCCATACTAGATTCAGGAGCTGGTGTCGGCATTGCTACCAAAGAAATTTGGGAGAAATGGGGAAAACCAGCATTAAGACCAACACGCATGAAAATACAAATGGCATATGGACATACGGAAAGACCCTTAGGATTGTTGGAACGAGTAGTCTTCACTACGTGTGGAGTGGAATTTGAACATACTTTAGCAATTTGTCACTTCGAAAGGCCAAGCAATTATGAAATGATCTTGGGAAGGCCTTTCATGAGGCAGCTAAAGGTCGTACAAGATTGGGGAAAAGATGCAGTGTACCTACAACACGCAGGAACCACCACTAGGATAAACCTACATACATACACATATCAAGATGTGCCACCTCTGCAATGGAATCAAATTCACAAAGAGGAAGACGACCAATCGATTCATAGTGCAGGTTCTAGTGAGCAATCCTGGATGAACGAGGACACTCATCTGTGGATATGCCAAGCTGCAAAGAAGGAAGAGGAGAGAAGAAAAAGCTGGCAGCAGAAACAAGGAATAGTGCGGTCTGTACAAGATCCAGCTTACATGCCACAAGTATTTCCGGATGAAGAATTCGAACCTCACAGTTGGATGGAAATCTTAGCCACCCTTGATGTCTGTGTAAACGAAGAAGTAGTGACCATGAACGAATGTATCGATGAGGAGGGTTATGATGTTAGTCTGTATATGGTAGTCCTTCAGGAGGCAGAAGAAGGAGAAGTGATCGAGAAAGACTGGAAGGAGGACTACGAGAGCATTGAAATGGAACCTGAACCCATGGATCTAGGGATTGGTACCACCAACATAGAGATCACGGCCAATGAAACACATAAGGAACTCACACAAAAAGGGAATTAGAAGTTGAAAGGGAATTAGAAGATGAAGAAAACAAACTCCAAGACCAATTTGAGGTACCAGCCCATTTTAAAAAATATGAAGTGGAAGAGAGGAAAATTGCTATTCAAATGCCTAAAAGAGAAGCACAACCTGGAATAGCATATGATAATAAGGAACAAACCAAGAAAATAGTTGTAACTATGGAAGGAGGAGAGGAACGATGTACCTTCATAGGACAGGATGTCTCATTAGAAGAAGAACAAGAGTTAATTCGACTCATAAGAGAATACCGGGATGTCTTCGCTTGGACTTATAAGGACTTAAAAGGAGTAGATCCATCTATATGTGCGCATAGAATCCCCATGACATCCGAAGCCAAACCTTCAAAACAGAGACCATATACCTATAATGATGTGTATTCAGCCAAGATAAAAGAAGAAATAGATAAGTTGTTAGATGCTGGATTCATCTACGAAATTGAGCACACGGAATGGGTGTCACCCTTGGTGGTTGTACCAAAGAAGAATGGAAAGTTAAGAGTGTGCATCAATTTGAAAAAAGTGAACGCCACAACCATAAGGGATAGCTATCCCTTACCAATCACTGATCATCTCTTGGAAAGGGTAGCAGGGAAGGAAGTTTATAGTTTCTTGGATGGCTTTTCAGGGTATAATCAGGTAGCCATTGCTCCTGAGGACCAACATAAGACTGCATTTGCAACTGAATGGGGAGTATACGCCTTTAGAGTCATGCCTTTTGGTTTAACGAATGCCCCAGCTACTTTCCAAAGATTGATGTGTCATGTGTTCAAGGAATTTCTGAGAAAAAGCATGGAGGTATACGTGGACGATCTTTGTACATATTCAGCTATACGATCAGAGCACATCCCTGAACTTGAAAAGATTTTTGCTAAATGTCGACAATATCGAGTATGCCTCAATCCTGAAAAATGTGTCTTCATGGTGCGACAAGGGAAAATCTTAGGACATATTGTCTCCAAGAATGGAATTTCAATAGATGAAGACAATTAAAGTAATTTTAGATTTACCAAGACCTAAAACTGCTAAAGAAGTTCAAGCATTTATGGGACATTGTGGATACTATCGAAGATTCATACATATGTACGCCATAATTGCTAGACCTCTTTATGCATTATTGACTCTATTTAATTGGACCGAAGAATGTGAAAAAGCCTTTAATGAGTTAAAGAATCGATTGAGTTCAGCACCCATTCTTCGAGTCCCCAACTGGAATAAACCGTTTCACATTCATGTGGATGCTTCCAAGTTTGCCATTGGTTGCATCTTAGCTCAACCAGCTGACACAGGAAAATTAGACCACCCGATAGCCTATGCCAGTAGACAGTTAAATCAAGCAGAACGTAATTATACTACTACGGAGAGAGAAGGCCTAGGGATGGTATACGCAGTCAAGAAATTCAGACATTACTTACTGGCAAACAAATTCAAATTCTTCATTGATCATCAAGCCCTATTGTACTTAGTCAACAAGCCTTGTAATACAGGACGACTAGTACGATGGTTTTTATTGCTAATGGAATTTGATTTTGAGGTAATAGTCAAGAAAGGCAACACCCACATAAGAGCAGACCACTTATCTCGTATGACCCATGGAGAACCACCCATAGGAGTTCCTGATGATCTGCCAGATACTTATCTTTTTAACCTGGAAGTATGTCCTCAGTGGGCAGAAAAATTGATCCCGATACTTACACATGGACCTAAAGATGGGATCACGCCAAACCAAACGCAAGATCTCTGGAGGACCAAAAACCTTCACATCATTGCGGGAAGTTTGTACCACCAGGATTCAAGCGGATTGCTGATGAGATGCGTGGAAGAAGAGGAACAAGAAATGTGGCTTCAGAAAGCACACATAAACCAATGGAACACTCATTTGAATGCAAATGGAACGTGGCAAACACTCAAGAGATTTGGCATATATTGGCCAACCATGCAACGAGATGCACATAACTATGTGTCAACCTGTCAAACCTGTCAAGAACAAACCCCAGACGAGAATTCTACATTATGCTATTCTACAATAGCACTTAGGTGGAGCATGCCTCTAGTAAAGTTCTTGAAAACTCGAGAGTACCCTGACGGAGCTACTTTAGCAAGGAAACGTGCTCTTGAAGAACAGAGTAAGGATTATGCCATCATAGGAAAACAACTCTTTAAACGCGGGAAAGATAACCAACTAAGAATGTGCATTCATGAAAATGAATATCTCTCTGTCTTAGAAATGGCCCATACAGGAGCTGCAGGAGGACACTTCTCTGCAGACAAAACAGCAAAAATGATCCTCTTTGCTGGAATGTGGTGGCCAACTCTACATCAAGACGCCATAACATATGTGCAACGGTGTGATATTTGTCAACGTACGAAATATCCTATTAGAAGAGATGAGATGCCACTTAGACCCATGATGAGTGCGAGAGCTTTCACGAAGTGGGGAATAGACTTTATAGGACCTATTAGCCCACCAGCAAAAGGTTCACATGCCGAATACATAATTGTAGCCACAGATTACCTGACCAAATGGGTTGAAGCGAAAGCAACAAAGAAAAATGACGCGAGAACTACAGCCAAGTTTCTCTTTGAGAACGTCTTCACTAGATTTGGACTACCTATAGAGATTGTGAGTGATAGAGGTACACACTTTGTTAATGAAGTGATAGAAGCCTTATTGAATGAATTCTTAGTAATTCATAAGAAATCTGCCCCTTATCACCCACAAGCAAATGGACAAGCAGAAAGTTCAAATAAAATCTTGTGTACTGTTCTCACCAAAATCGTTAACAATGGTAGATCAGATTGGGATAAGCAGTTACACCATGCTTTATGGGCATTCCGAGTAGCCTATAAAACTGCAATAGGCACTACTCCTTTTAACTTAGTGTATGGACAAAACGCTATTTTGCCAATTGATTTCTTGATTCCCACTCTTAGAGTTGCAACTACTTATGAGTGGACCGGACATGAATTATCAGCACAATTGGACCAAATAGAGAAGCTTCATGAAACTAGGTTACAAGCAGTAGCGGGTATTTATGCTGCTAAAAGACGACAAAAGGCCTATTTTGATGCGCATATCAAGGACAAACAATTGAAGGAAGGAGATTTAGTTTTGGTATACACTTTGAAACAACATGCTAAGAAACTGCAAAAGAGAGGATATGGCCCATTAATCATTAATCGTATATCTACAGGTGGAGCCATCAGCTTAGCGACCTTAGATGGAGATGTGTTACCAAACTACATCAGTGGGTGTAGAGTAAAGAAATACCTAGAACCATTAACTGACGAAATTATGTCACGATTAATCAAAGGTAAAAACAGACGCTTAGAAGAGGAAAGAATACGGGAAGAAGCGAGACAAGAAGCATTGGACAGGATAAAAAAACGAAAAGAGTGGATGAGAGAGCGAGATGATAGATATCGTCACGGAGAAAAACTCATCCCGATGGCTAATTTTAGAGCCACTCAAAATCTGGGATCGCAAAGAACACAACCCTATCTAAATTTGGGAGCCGGAAAAACGGAGTATCACTTGGTAAATGCTCTTATTGACACAGGTGCCGCTATAAGTTGCATTAAGTTTTCTTTGACCCAAAAACTCAAAGAGACAATACGCCCATCAATGGCCCAGTTGATAGGAATAGGAGGAACAATTACTCAGTGCATAGGAGAGATCACCTTACCGTTGCATCTTGGTAACAACACCATGGAACAAAAACTGTTAGTGTGTCATGACCTAGATTTACTTGAGGAAGTAGTGTTAGGTCAAGATTGGATTTACGAGTACGAGGTGACCATTCAATTAGCGTTGGGATACATCTCAGCCAGGATAGGACATCGTGAAGTATTCAGTCTGCTAGATGAGCGACCATTAAAATCTGTGAGCATGGAGCAAACAGTTCAATCTAATGAACAAAGCCCTGAATGCATGATCTCTAGCACTATAGATACACCTTCATCGAGTACTATATGTGCGGACACATTGAATTCTGCTTGCACACCTTGTTCCAGTCTAGCAAGTCTTGAGAGTATCACTCAAACTGAAATCAACCTCACTGAAACACCCTGCATCAAAGAGACTATGCCTCAGAGTAATTCAAAACCTGTCACCATTAAAATATACCCTATTCCATATTCTAACCAAGTGTGGATAAAGAAAGATCAAGTGAAGGAATATCTACGAAGACAAAAGCACAACGGACATCAGAACAAACGAGCAAAGCAAAAACCAACTCCGTCTGAACAGCGAAATCATCGACAAATTACTACACTATGGATTCCCAAGACAGTTGTAGCTGCTCAACCGGATCGATCACAAATATGGGTTCCGAAGCCTTGCATCCCAAGGCAAAACAACCGAAAGGATGATCCCCGAATCAAAAAGGACCAATGCAATCCACCGGCAAAACAACCACAGAAAAAGAGTTACTGGAGAAAGAAAGAGTCTGTAAAGGCAGCCCGAGACGTACCGAGAGTCATAAATCAGATAAAGCAGACCTACGAAAAGAAGGAAAGAGCCACATTCAGTAGAAGTGGGCAACATACAACGAAGCCCAGCACAACGAAGCAAATCTGGATGCCGAAAGACAAACGGGACAACATGCATACGCCAACTACTTCCAATTGCACACATATGGAGTGGTCGAGATCCAGAGTATGCATGATAGGGCCACAATACAAGGCCAAGCATTCGGCACATCCTTCTTCTATTTCAAGATAGTCAAGCACATTTTCCTAATAGGGAAATAGGAGAACACTTGTACATACATTAAGAAATAATCCAAAAAAAAAAAAAAAATTTACTAACCGCTTCGGCTATGGACTAACTTTTCTGTTTTTTCTTTTCAGCAGAAAATATAAACATTAAAATGTGAAAAATCCAGGTATTACCTTTCTCACACACACGGGAAAGGGACGACACCATGCACTCGGAGCAACATCGAACTTATAACGAGCATATAGAGGAGGATTTCTGAAAACATATAGATACTAATTCATACTCTATATTGAGTGCAGATGGTTTCCACTGATTCCGAATCTACGCAGCAAGAAGAGGTGCAACTTCTTCCGTTGGAATCAGTAACAAAAGCAAGAGGTCACTGGTTCAGGGATGATCAACCAGTGGCAGAGCTAATCTTCATGGCCACAATCAAAATCATGGACACAGATCATTATTTTCCAATCATGTCCCAGGATTTCAAGACAATAATACAAGGATTACCTCATATTGAAGAGGTGTGGACACAGGCCGGCATAGAAGCATTCCTCAAGTTACCAATCTGTGTACCAGACTTTCAGAGGTGTGCACAGGTGATGAATACCATGCAGCCTGCCACAACAAAAATATCAGTTCCAGAAGCGCAAGTATTGGATAAAGTCGGGGCATGGAAGACCATTCAATTCACACCTGAGTTGATTAACATAGCGTTTGGATGGAATCAAGCAGGCATTACTAATGTGAAAGAAGAATGCCATGATCCCAAGAAAAGATCATTCTTGGAAATTAACAGAATTGACATAGAAGATGCTGTGCGATAGTACATCAACATTTTTGCTTTCCCAGCATGCACAGGTATACAGCTCCACAGAAAATTGTAGTCCAACTACTATCGCATGCCATGAGGCAAATTGGAAATAAAATCGACCTAACAGGGTATGTCCAAGAAAGACTGTTTGAAGCACAAAAGAAGTGGGGGCAAAAGAAGTTTTTGAATGGCAGTTCAGCTCTTACACTGTTGATTTATGAAGCTTTAGAAATGAAGAACTATTTGAGAGAGATGCTGACTTCGGAAGGACTAGCAAGGTATGTAAAAACAGCGACGGTCCCTAAGAAAAAGAGAGCAGTAGTTATGGTTGAAGAGGTTGGAACTAGCACACAGAAACCCATGAGGGGTACGAAGCGTTTACGGGAAGAGGAAGCCCAAGCAACACCACAATCCAAGAGAACGCACCTCTTATCGAAGATCACGACAACACAAGTACCTATTACTAAGAGAGATCTGTCGGATGCCCTCGAGCAAACACATCAGTATATGCAAGGGCAGGTCAATTTAAACGTCCAAGGACATCACTATAGACAAGCTAGACAAGCGAAGACACTACGGAATCTAGAGCAAACACTGAAACAAGCGGGCAGATACAAGGAGCTGGGCATTGATGATTCCAGCACAAATACGGAATCCAGCCCCGAAAAGGATACATTAGATACTGATATACAGGCAGAATCACACGAAGGTGAATGGAACGAGATCAATCAAGTGGAAGTCACTCCACAAAATCAGGAAGAAGAGGAAAAAAGAGTTGAAGAATCTATGGAACCGGAGCACGTCATTCAATTGAATGACACTACAAAAATAAGCATCAAGGAAGATACGACCACTGGGGTTACACATGTCAAACCACCTATTAAAGAGGAAGAACAAACTCCAGTGAGTAAGGAAACGAAGGAGTTCCAACAACAAGAACAAACCGTAATCGAGGTGCCTGATGACACACCTCAAGGAAATAAAGAAGACATGGGGGCTGAGCCAAGGATCCAGCTTCAGATTAGGCAGCCCCATGACACTACATTACACGTGTCGCAAGGCAAAGACGTAAATACCGGAGAAGAACTGGCAATACCCAAAACATGGCTAAACGTGGACGTTACGCAGTTGAAATCTGTAGTAAAGCAGATGATTCAAACGGCCATGGACACTCAACAACAAATGATGGATGTAGATGCCGAGTATGATCAAGCAAGAAGAGAAAAGAATCAGTTTCAACTCATAAGTGAACAGCTATCTGATGGAGAGTGTTAATCTCCAAAAGAACAACCTACTCTTGTGATTAGAGCACCTCTATACCAAGAGTAAGTCAAAACCTTCACTAAATTAGAGGTCCAATCTCTAAATTATCAAAATTGAGAAAATCTGTGAAGAAGATAAAACACAGAAAAGTCTGCTGCACTATTTCTTTACATTGACCTATCAAACGTGTAAAGTTTTTGATGAAACTTTGTACGAATCATCTCCTAGAGATTGTGCATCTTCTCCAAGTTAAAGTTCTCAAAAAGGTTTAGTATAACTTGAGAAATCAACTTCACAAGTTACCTATGTCCAAATCTGCACTTCTGAGAAGTCAATTTGACACCCCTAACTTCTTAACTTTGGTTCTCACAATGTCGAACCCGTTTTACAAAATGCTTTTAGCTGTAGATAGCTTATCTCTCAACTTAGATTTTGAGCTATCATATGTGTAAAAATTTACACTGTGCACTGAGCACTACTCATTTCTTTCAACTCGAAATGTGCGCCAGTTTCAGAGAACTGTGAACATTCAACACATATGAATGTTCCTACTTACAATTCTCCTAGCCTGTTTTCAATTAGACTCTGAAACTCAGGTCACAGGCTCATTAACTAACAACTTAGATATCCTCAAAAGAATTTCTCAATTGATCAAACACAGACGGAGCAGACGCAGAAACATCGGGCGCAAGTTTCTCGATTTCTTCAGAAAATTTACATACAAGTGAGGATGGATGATTCACTCACTTTCAATGTGTCTAATGACACTAACTTCTCTCTCCCTATTCTCTAATCTTCTTCTGCTCTATTTGCCCGACATTTTCCAAAAGTATTTATAGATAATTTGTACAAGATTCTTACTCAAACAAAGATCTAAGTCACTATGACTAGACTAATGTACATATGTGTACACTTCTCATATACTCTGAATGTGTCTTTCTTCCAAGCTTCAATAGTTGATCCTTCCTTCACTCTTTAACCTTCCAAGCCTTCAATTGGTGATTGATCTGCACCAACAGCTCCCCCTCAATCATCAATTGAGGTCTTCACTATCTTCTTTATACCTGCCATGTCTTTGAACCTTTGTAACTTTGGTCCATCCAAGCCTTTTGTAAGCATATCAGCTATCTGATCTTTTGTTGAAGTATGGATTACTTCAATCTCTTTATCCATCACCTTCTCTCTTAGAAAGTGATACTGAATCTCAATGTGTTTGGTCCCCATGCATAATGTCAAGACTCTTCATCAAGGTCTTGAGCCAAATCACTTCCTTTGCAGCTTCAACCATGCCTTTATACTCAGCTTCTGTAGAAGACAAAGCAACTGTATGTTGCTTCTTAGAACACCATGAGATTAACTTATCTCCCACATAACACATGTATCCATAGGTTGATCTTCTATCATCTGGATTACCTGCCCAATCTCAACACCCTTTGTCCTGCAATCCAATGTTCTTTCCTTGGGCAATGCATAAATTGAGACAAAACCCCTACTTTCTTGGGTCACAAATACTCCATGTTGAGTATATGTAATCTCCATGCCCAAGAAATATGACAAGTCTCCCAAGTCACTTATCTTGAACTCCTTTTCCATTTGCCTCTTGAGTCTTTGTATTCCTTCTTCATCTGTACCTGTAAGAATTATATCATCAACATATATGCACATGTATATGAAACCATTTTCACTTGCTTTGACAAGCAAGCTACTATCTGCTTTAGACACCTGAAAACCAAGTTCCTTTAGGAACTTCACAAGTCTATAGTTCCATGCCCTTGGGGCCTGCTTCAAGCCATACAAAGCTCTCTTGAGCTTACACACATGATCTGGATACTTTATATCTCTGAACCCTTGAGGTTGCTCCATGAATACATCATCTGAAATGTAACCATTCAAAAAAGCATTCTTCACATCAAGTTGACATAGCTTCCAACCTTTACATGCAGCAATAGCAATAAGTGTCCTTATGGTTGTCATCTTTGCCACAGGACTATAGGTCTCATCATAATCAATACCATATGTTTGAGCAAAGCCTTTGACAACAAGTCTAGCTTTGTATCTAGACACACTTCCATCTGCAAACCTTTTTGTCTTGTAGACCCACTTGCATCCAATAATCTTCTGACTATTTGGTTTTGGAACCAAATCCCAAGTTTGATTCTCCAATAGTGCATCATATTCCTCCTGCATAGCACTCTCCCATTTTTCCTTACCTTTTGCCTCTTCATATGTAGAAGGGTCTTCATCTGTATTCACCATATAAGCATAATCTTTTGTGGCTAGAAATGAAGTATCATAACTATACCTTATAGGTTGCCACCTATTTCTTGATGACCTTCTGAGTTCTCCACTCCTTGAGGTTTCTGGCTCTTCACATTCAGGATCAAATCTTGGTGTCTCTTCCACTTCAACCTGCACTTCATTATTCTCTTGCTCATCAAATATCTGAACTTTTGATTTACCTTTTCTTTGACTCACTTCTTCTTCATCACCTGTATTGGTGTTGATTGTACCTGCATACCAAGTGCTTTGTTCATCAAATGTAACATCTTTAGAAACCATAAATTGCTTTGTAGATGGACTCCACAATCTATAGCCCATCTGCTTATCATCATAGCCAATGAAAACATATTTTTCAGCTTTAGGCTCCAACTTGTGTCTTAATTGTGATGGCACATATGCATATGCCACACACCCAAAAACTCTGCAATGATCCAAGGTAGGTCTTTTACCCCACCAAGCCTCATATGGTGTCATACCCTGCAAGGCTTTACATGGTAGCCTATTGACCAAGTAAGTGGCTGTATTTACAGCCTCAGCCCACAAATAATTAGGACAATTTTTCTCCTTCATCATGGATCTTGCAAACTCAACAATTGTTCTATTTCTCCTTTCTGCAACACCATTTTGTTGAGGAGAGTACCTGCAAGTAACTTCCCTTTTTATACCTGCATTCCATAAGTAATCACTGAACTCATTAGAGAAATACTCTCCCCCTCCATCTGACCTTAGTCTTTTCAACTTATGACCTGTAATTCTTTCTGCATATGCATGATAGTGTTTAAATGTATTAAACACTTCTGACTTATCTTTGATCACATAGATAGTGATCCATCTAGTAGCATCATCAACATAGATCACATAATACCTTGATCCATTTATACTGAAATCTTTTGATGGTCCCCACACATCTGTGTGTACCAACTCAAGCTTCTCTGAGTACATAAAACCATGCTTGGAATATGAATGTTTATGAGCCTTACCTAATTGACATGCCTCACATTTGTATGTCATATGTTGACCTGCAACATTAGGCAATCCAAGCACTGAACCATTGTTAACCATATCTTTAATACCTCTTTCATTGAAATGTCCAAGCCTCTTGTGCCAAAGATCTAACTCAGAGATCTTATGTCCTCCATATGTGAACATAGCATGACCAATGTTGCCTTGAATCTTCAATGTAAATAATCTTCCTTCCTTTTTTCCCGAAACAATCTGTTTATACCCTTGGCTAGGGTCTTCCACATATACTCCATCATTAGTGAACCTTTGTGGAGAAGGAAATTTTTGGAGAAACATCCCACATTATGGGTGCATTGGCAAGCAGCACCATATCTATTACAAGTAAACCCGTCTTTTTGTCCTATACCACGCAGAAGGAATACCAGAGAATTTTTGGAATTGCAAAGAAGCGGCTCTATAAATAAACAGTGGCTAAACTATCCTATGCTTCCGAGCCCGCCACATAATTACTTGCCAACGGAAGATTATATGGTAAAAACAATAGAATTTTGGCTGCAAAACTATACGACAGTACCAGATTTAGCTATCAAAATGACAAACAAAATACTTAGCATGATCCTTACAGTTTTGAAGGTCTTCAAGCATGCGGCCTACACCTTTTTGAACTTCATCGGCATTAATCAAGGCACAGAAATACTTATTTTCGATCTATCAGTAATGCCGAGCCGCCCGATAGTAATGGCATATTATTCCAGATTGATGTTTTTGCCCAGTGTATATATGCAGACGTTTGAAGAGGCATTTTTTACGGGTTTTTTTGAGATTGATTCTGAGATATTTTTGAAGATGTCATCTAATCTCAATGCTAGATTAGTAGCATATGAATTAAGCTTCTTCGCAGATCACAGACAGCCACCACATGATGGCGTGAAGGCAGAACAATGGAAACAACTGATGATACGTGAAGCTAATCTGCTGAATGATAAGGAGCAAACAGTATATCGAACATATGCCCGTCGCTTATCAAAGCCTGTCGGGGACGACAGAGTCCAGGAGGGGGGCAGTGTTGAGGGAGAGACGAGTAAAAAGAAGAAAAGAAGAAAACAACGAAAGAAGCAGCTTCACTAAAAAGCAAGATTTGAAGATACATCTCTGCAGGAAGCCCCGCAGGGGCACATTACCCATCTCTGCACAGAGCCCCGCAGGGGCGCACACACCAAGGAAAAGCACGCAGCTGGAAGGAGGAATCAGGGCCAACAAGTATCACATATATGGGTGCTTCAACCTCTTGAGTTACAGAGGATTCAGATCAAGGCTTACGAGCTACATCCGCATATGTGCACTAATGGCGTGCGTGGCAAACCGAATCACACACACCAAGGAAAGGACGTAATCCACATGGGTGCTTCAACCTCTTGATCTCTGGAAGGTCCAGATCGAAGACTGAAGCACCACATCTTCAGACCTTCCACTGGTGGCGTGCGCGGCAACCCAGAATTAAGGAACCTATAGGTGAATTAGACTGCAGAATATCAGGTAGTCAGTCTAACTCCAAGGGTTGCGGGCGATCAAGGCGAATACATTAGGCCCAGAGAATGTAAAACAAGAATTAAGAAGAGGCCGTCAAAACTGAACACCTGTTTTATAAACAGGTAACAATGAGCAAAGGTTGCGTGCAGTGAAAAGAAGTGAATAACACAGCAGGGTCCGATGTGTGCAACCAGGACAAATCAGAGTGCCTCTAAAACGTAATGCAAGATCAAGAATCAGACAATACTGACCACTGGGTGCGTGCGGACAACAAACTGATGACAAGAAGCAAAGCCTGTCAAGGGACGACAGAGACGAAGAGGGGGAGAGTGTTGCAGAGCTAAAGAGCGCACAAAGCAGAGAAAAAGACGGACCCCAAAATTTTTCCGATTTGGACTTCATATTTCTGTACCATAATCATTCTTGTAATGTATTTTCCGTTGTAAAGGCACTAGAGGAGTCCTCTAGATGCATCCCCACAGAAGATTAGAAGCTTACCCATGTAAAATAGTAGAAATTTAGTCTTTTAGTGAATAAAGTGCCGGTCTCTTGTGTGAAAGGACCATTTTTTAGGACACTAGTATATAAGTCAAATGTGACTCTTAGTAAAGAACTTTTTGCCATTGTGAGAATAGAGAGCACAGAAATTCGAATTTGTGTCTTCTTCCCTCCTTATCTTCTTCTTCGTGAGCTTGTATGCATGTGTATTGCTTGGAAAGAGTGCTTGTGAGTGTTGTCTATCCATGAAAGTGTTTCTTTGCTGTAGGAAGGGTGTGTGCGAAGTGTAGGAAGTGCTGAAGTGTAGGAAAGTATTCCCGTGACTCAGTATTTCGCTCATAACTTGAAGTAGGAGCGTCAGAATTGAGTGAAACCACTGCCATTGGATGCGTCTTCTCGAGAGCTTCGAAACGCATATGCTATTCGCTATATTTGGAGTTCGGAGTTGAGAGAAAAGTCCAAAATACTGACGGCTACTGCACCAAGTATCGTTTCGCCTTGACCAACAGTTGGAGCTTGTTTGGATAAGTCTTTGTCTCATTTACATTCTTTGAGTAGTTCATTTGCATTGACCATTACATGATTGCATGTCTTCATACACTCGGATAGGTTTGTATACTCTTTGGATTGATAATTAAAAGCGTGTATCCCCACTATATGCACTTGTGAGGGGATTGAGGTATAGTCTCTTTCTCCGCAAGTCCCTAAGTTGATACTTAGGTCAACAGCAAGCTCCCATGGTGACCTTGATAGGCTCATCATCATCTTCGTATTCTTCACATTTTGAGTATTTTTATTGTGTGCATTTCTCTAGAATGTTGATATATTCTCTAGATCATCCGTCGCTCTTATATGGCTCTTCTGCATACTTTTGGGAATCCAAAAGGAAGATTGTGTTTTAAGACGGGGTCTACCGTGTAACATACAGGTATTGAACTCTTGATCTACCATACATGATATGATCAAGCTAACCACCAGTGACTCATCCATTCTCGTAAGGGTACATTTTTAGAATAGTAGTTGTCTCAATAAGATACAATGGGGATCATAACCTCTACGAGGCAAAAGATGCCTTCTTGAACCAGTCGCATCTGTGGGGCTTGAACCTGTGACATCTTCCAAGAGATACCTTCCTTCTATCCACTAAAGCAAGACATGCTCACATGATATATATTCCTTTTGAATCCATCAGAATCTCATGCTTAGGCTATAGATCTTTGTAGATCACAGACAAAAGAAAAAGGAGATTAAACTCTTGTAGATGGATGTCGACAAGTTTTGAACCGTCTACCTCTGCCATTGAAGGTGTTGTGCTACACCAAAAGATCAAGCTTCTTCGACGGCCATAACTACTCTCATTACTTCTCTATTATATGAAATAGTCTTGGAAACCTTGATTATCAAAGACAGAAAGGAATTCTCTTCAGCCAACTCTCGTGGGGATCGATCTGTGTACATCTTAGATTAGATAGAGGTGTTGCTTCAACCATTATAGTAATGAACTTTCATGAATTTTGTTCTCTGCAAAGTTATTATGTTCTAAATTTGCATATTCTTTGCTAATCTTGAGCCAAGAGCACTTGGTTTTCTGCATTTTCTTGAGTTTGCTATTATCTTGAACCAAAACCACATGCATACTTTGAAGTCCCTTTGCGATCAAAGTCAAGTTATCTTTGAATCCAAGCCAATTTTGCATCCTCTCTTGTTCTCAAGAAGGACAAAGGAAAGAACTCGATTTTTCGAATCTTGTGGGAGATACAAAGAAGGAAGGCACCTAGCTTGATCGACATGCCATACACATGGAGCTTACAACCGACCCCGAGCCAATTTTGAAGCCAAAAGTGGAGCCAATTTTGCACCTTCCTCTTGAATTCAACTCCAATAGCTTACTTTGAGCTCTCTCCTCATTCTCCAACACCATCCAAAGACAAAGTGAAACAACCTTGGAGCAGAAGGATCATGTTTTGCTTTTGATTTCTTTTCAAGCAACAAAGGAAGGCTTCATTTCTTCAAAGAAGAGAACAAGAGGAAGCAATGGTGTTCAAGGAGGAGTATGTAGTTTTTCTCATGGACCACAGGATGGAGGATGGCTCTTCCTGAGGATCAATGGAAGGAGATAGCTTGATCTCGAGATAAGTATGTTATAAGTTGATGTTTTCATTTCAATACTTGCTTTATTCATCACTTTCATGTAGCTTGTATCTAAACATTATTGAAGCATGATACTAGTCTTCATTTTTTATAATGATTATGCAAGCGCTACAAATTCAATCAAAGCTAAATGGACATATGAGTATTGGGAAATACATCAAGCACTTGCATGCATCTAAAAGTTCATGCCACAAAAAAAGAATGATTGTTGGTGCATTTTTCCTTTCAAAAGGGTGTTTTTATGCATAACACACATTTTCTTCTTGCTTGGAAAAGGTATAAGATGCATATTGTTTGTGCATGGATGCTTGGATGCATACATGACAAGCTCAAGAATTGCTTGATTTAGGTTTGGTGCATGAAAAAGAAAACACATGCAAACACATGATTGCACTCATATGCATTTGCATGTAAGAACATGCATTGGCATATGAAGAAACATGGTTTTTTGTTGATTCTTTTGCTAAGTAGTTGAGCAAATGTACTTTCCTAATCATTACCTAATTTTTCTAACTCGAGTTAGACAATTAAGGAAAATGGCAAACTAGTTATTTGCAAAGATCTTAGCTACTATGCAACTCAAGTAGCTAGTTCACTTTTTCTTGAGAGTGATATTGAGGTATCACATATTAGGGGGCTTGTTTAGGAAAAGTAGGCTCGCTAGGAGTCAAGCGTTCAATTCTATTGCTCATTTGAATGACAAGAAAATAGGGCTACTTGCAACTTTCCTTAATGAGTCTAAGTCTAGGAACAAACTTAGAGAATCCTAATGACAAGCTTGCATGTCAAAATTCAGGAATCCAAGTAGGATGATTTGGAATGCATTTATCTGATTCTATCCCAAGAAGTGATAGCAATCAAATAAAATCCAATGGAACTTAAAGTAATTGAAATTTTAAAGTTCAAAAGATAGTTGAGATGTTCCAAATTTGTAAAAACCATAGAGTTTTTGAAGTTTCCACCTTGAATTAATCCTAAGGAGTGATGAAAATATGAGAAATGATTAAACCTTAGCATCTTGAACTTGAACATTCAATAGATGGATGCTAGGTTCCGTGATTGCATCTTTGGTAATGATGCAACTTGCTAAGTAAGCATGAAAACCTGAAAGAAATCTTCCTTTTAGAAGGATTAGAGAGTTAATTTTTGGTTTCATTTAAGCTAATTAAAGCTTCAATAGGAAACCAAAGCAAACAATCTTTAGGAGATGAGATGAGTTAAGACATGAATCGAACTATGAATTTTTCATTTAGGAATACAAAGTTCCATGATATGGATCTCAAATCCATGAACTTTTCCTAAAAATGCTATAAAGTTCAAAGTTATGTGTTCATAGTAGCATTATTATTGGATCAACCATCAAAAGATGCTTGGACTTCAAACATAATTTTGATTGTCAAAATATGTTTAAAGTACTCTAGTAACATATAAAGATTGACCGATAAGAATAAATCTTGTATCAACAGGAATCAATATCACATAAATGAAAGTTCAAGTCAAACTTTCATAGTGGAATGGGAAACCACAACCTAAAGGTGATATTTATCCTCTAGTTTGATACTCAAGAAATGAACACAACGGAATCAGTAAAGCTTCTGGATATTGTTTGAAAGTCTAAGAATTTCTTTCACATATCCTTCCAACATTGCAAAAGATTCCAAGATGAATCATTTTAGGTTATTTGATTCCCTAGAATGAATCTCAAGTCCTTGAAGAATAACCTTCTCCCAAGTAGTGAGAATGAAATTCTTCAAACTCATTAGATAGCAAGTAGTTCCCCAGAAGTCCCGAACAACCAGAAGTGGTACTTAAAGTCCAATGGTTGATATCACTTAGATGTATATCAAAGATTCTTAGCTTTAGAATTTGAAAGGAATTAGTACATGATTGGACTTGAGTTGGGGAAAGATCTCTAAAATCCCATAGGTAAGCAAAGAAGTTTTCGATAGTTCAAGAGATCTTAAAGATAAAGATAGAGTTTTTATTTTTATCGCAAGGTCAACCAGACTTGATCAAGCTTGGCCATGATTTTCCAAGAATTTGCAATTGGAATTACTCTAAAGTTTGCCCAAGTATTGGCACTCAAATTCCTTTTGGGAAATTTTCACTCAAGTTCCATTTATCCAATGGAAAAGTATGAAAAGAGTAAGTTGTTCCAAGTCTAAATAGAGTAGATACTCCAAGTATGTGGCTTGCAACCGTATCAATGGAAATTAACTCTATGGAAGGTACAACATAAATTTTACCTATCCTTAAAGGGATTTCTTAGAGGTGAAATCCAAAAGCATGAGTAGATGCTTAGACTTAAGCAATATAGAGATTCCTGAAAAATCCTCGAGGTAGCTACTTAAAGCTTTAGAAAGAAAGGAATCTAAAGGCAAGAAGTAAAAAAACTCTTGTCACTACAAAATTGGTCAAGTATAACAAAAAAAACTTGAATTGGAAAAATTCAAGAACTTGTAATGATAATTGGTTTTTCTTTTGAAAACCCTAGCAAAGAAGAATGGATATTCTATCAAAGGTTTTCAAATTTCCAAGATAAAAACATGAAATCGTGAAACGATCATGTGAAGGAATCAAAACTTAGAATATCAAGTTAGAGGTAATGCCTGAACTTCAAAATTCTTTTAAAAAATGAAAGAGAGAAGGTACTCTATCAAGATATGTTTTGATTTTAGGATAAGTATCACTCACATATTAATGTGAATATAAAATAGGGTGGTATGGGACACCAGATTTTATACTCAAATTGATGTAGGAAAGACGGTATGGGACATCAGATCATGGGATGATAATTATCTTTTAGTCCGAGAATGGATTTTGAAGTTGGATTTGATCTTCAAAAGAATTAAAACTTCCAAAGCGAAGTTTAAATTCGAGATCACTCCAATCACTACTAGACCTTAGTGGAAGATATTAAAGGAGTGGAGGAGATTGCACATGCACTTGTGGAATCTAGTTACATTTTTGGTCTTCATTGATTTAAGCAGCTATATATACAGGCATAAGGTTGGGAGGAGATTCATCTCTCTAGCACATCATGGTCGTAATTCTTAGTTTCTTGCACCTTTCGCGTAGCATATAAGAATGCTATTGGAACTACTCCATTCAATCTAGTCTATGGTCAAAATGCAATACTACCAATTGACTTTTTAGTTCCCACTCGGAGAGTTTTTCTATTGTTGGAGTTAGACGTCTGCGGAAGCACACGAACAACACAAGGAAGAAGAAGAAGCTTGAAGCACAACACACAATACTGAATGTATTACTAGAGAATGTACAAAGATAAATAGCCCATTAGGGAAATAGGCGTATATACAACCCGGGGGAAAAAACCTCCATGAAGACTCAATCGTAAACCTGTCTCCATAGGAGTGGCAACACGCTTACAGTCTTCAAGGCCAAAACACTACAATAATGTGTCAATATACTTCGTTTGAAACAAAGCCATTCCACCATCAACTTGCATAAACTGAATGCCCAAATAGTGATGCAAATGCCCCAAATTAGACATCTTAAATGAGGCATGCAAATCATCCTTAAAATCAGCAATAGGCTTCTTAAGGTGCTTTCAGTTGGACTGTTCTCAAAACCATGTGCAATCAGATAGGTATGTATCTTCTCATACCAAGCACGTGGTGCTTGCTTTAAACCATATAATGCCTTCTTTAACCTGCACACCTGGTTTTCATGCCCTTTCTGAACAAAGCCACGAGGCTGAAAAACATACACTTCTTCATGCAAGTCACCATTTAGAAATGTTGTTTTAATGTCCAACTGATGTACATTCCAACCATGATGGGCTGCAAGTGCACAAATGCTCGGAACAGTAGTCATACGGCATGTAGGTGCAAAGGTCTCATCAAAATCAATGCCTCTTTCCTGCCCATAACCCTTTGCGACAAGCCTAGCCTTATACCTGTCAACTGTACCATCAGGTTTACGCTTCAACCCCACTTAGTGCCAATGGCCTTCTTGCCAGGAGGCAAGTCACATAAAGACCAAGTACCATTCTTCATTATTACATCATATTCAGATTGCATAGCAGCCATCCAATTTTCTGAATTTTGTGCTTCATCAAACAAAACAGGCTCATTCTCATCATAGAGACTAGATGCAGCCATAGCATAGCAATCTGATGCAAAAGAGGCACTATGAGAGCCTGATCGAGTATGATATGACAGAGGTGCATCTAATTTACTGTCACACAAAGTCTGCACTAGCCATTTTGGCATAGTTCTTGCCTGCTCAATATAAGCTCTCTCATCAATAAGTGCATCATGTACTACATCTGCATCAGAAATGGAATTATCTGCATCATCACATGAAACCTGCAAAGGATGAGAAGTTGCCTTATTGGGACCAGCACTAGACTGTCCACCTGTAAAAAGAGGCAGCAAAGTATCATACATGTCTTTGGAGCTAACATATGTCTCCTTAGTACATGAAAGCAATGGCTGAATAGCATCTTCCACAAAAACATCACGGCTAACCAGAATGTGTTTAGTCTGTGGATGATACAGATGATAGCCTTTACTTTCAGAACTATACCCAACAAAAATACATTTTACTGCTTTATCATCCAATTTTGTGTGATGTTGTTCAGGCACTAAAGCATATGCAAAACAACAAAAAAAACGTAGATGAGCAACAGATGGCTTGCGGTCATGCCAAGCCTCATATGGAGTGATAGACTGCAGTGCTTTAGTGGGACACCTGTTCAGTACATATGCTGCACACATGATAGCCTCAAGCCAGAAACTATGTGGTAAAGCTTGACTCTTGACCATACACCTCACCGTCTCCATGAGTGACATGTTCTTTCGTTCAGAAACTCCATTCTGTTGAGGTGTATATGGCACTGTACACTGGTGTTTTATCCCATGTTCAGCCAGAAATGCATTAAAATCAGAAGACATATATTCCCCCCCTCGATGTGAACGGAGGGTGCCCATTTTACATGCTGATACAATTTCAGCCAAAACCAAAAACTGTTTGAAGCACATGAACACTTTGGACTTTGCTTCAATGGATATACCCATGCATGCCTAGAAAAATCATTGATGAAAGTCACGAAGTAAAGATAATTCCCAAAAGAAGATGTCTGTATAGGAGCACAGACATCACTATGTACAAGCTGCAATTTCTGAGTAGCTTGAACTGAACCATCTTTTGGAAAGGACGAATGCTGCATTTTGCCCAAAATACAGCCCTTAACAAACATGTTTTCCAGGTGCCTCAAGTTTGGGCAAAGAGGACACCATTTCAGATTTCTGCAGGCATAGCAAACTAGCAAAATTCAGATGACCAAAGCGTGCATGCCAAAGCTTTGCATCTAACATAGCCTGAGAATCATTTACTACACATGCCAAATCATTTACAGATCTTTCATAGTCTATGAGCATATACAGCCCACGACATAAAATGCGAGAAGCAATAATCACATCGCCATTTGACAGATCATGAACTGTACACCTGTCATCAACAAATTTCACAACCAAGCCAATCTTGGCTAATGCAAAAACTGATAATAGGTTCTTCATGATCCCTGGCACAAATAAAGCATCTGACAAAGTGAAAGAACTACCATCAACAGTAGTCAAAATGATCTTACCAACTCCCATAACAGGATAAGAGGAGTTGTTGGCACATGTAACAGTATTCCCTGTAGGGGCAGGCTCGAGTGAAGAGAAGAAACTGTGCTACGAGGTAATATGTTTGGTCGCCCCACAGTCAAAGTACCAAACATCTGAGTCTACTGCAGTCATGCACTGCTCATGAGAAGATGGGTCAAAATTACAAACAGTAGTAAACGCCCATTCTTCTTCTTGCACAAGATTAGCAGACTCCGTTTTTGGTGTAGAGGCTTCTGCAACAACCATTCCAGCCTCTTTCTTCTTTGCCTCTTTTGCAGCCAGTTTTGGACAGTTCTTTATGATATGATCAATCCCTTTACAGTACTTACAAAACAATTTCTGCTTTTCTGATTTTTTTCTCATCTTTGTCTTGGTTCTTCGAATGTGCAGCATTTGAAGATTTCTGCTTACTAGTAGAAGAGCTCCATTTTCCTTTGCCCTTCTGACTAGCCAGGAAAGCTTGATCTGCAACACACATAATGGACCTGTTCTACCTGGACTGATCTTCCTACAATAGAACAAAGACTAACTCCTCAAATGACAAGGCATTTGGATTGCCTTTCATCATTAACCGAAGAGTAGAAGCAAAACTCTTATATGAATCAAGAAGACCATTCAGAACGGTCTACACAAGATAGCTATCTGGTATAACCTCATCAGCAGAAATCAACTGTTGCTTCAAGTCTTTGATCTTTGTTAGGAAATTGTCCATAGAATCACCTTCATTCATGTGCTCACTCTCCAATTGTTTTCGGAGGTAAGCAACACGAGCCTCATTCCTAGCTTGGTACAATGTGTTAAGTATATCCCAAGCATCCTTAGCTGTTCCTGCAAGAGCGAATATGAGGAATAATGGCATGTTTGACAGACAAAGCTATCAATGCATGTGCCTGGGCATCTCTACCATCCCAACGAATCTGCTCTACAATAGGTGCAGCAAAAATTGCAGCATGAACAAGAATATGCAGAATACCATCATCTTCGACACCTTCTACATCAGCTTCAGTACCTGCAGTTGTAACAGTTGCAAGTGTGATTGGACGTTTTTCGACACCTTGTACAATGTTCCACAGTCCTTTTGCAACCAACACATGTCGCATCATATAAGCCCATAATGGTGTGGTAGAGATTCGCAAACCAAGCTTATGAAGTGATCAAAAGTAATAATTCAAAGGTTTGACCATGGCGAGTATAAATCAATCAAAACAAGTTTGCATGTTGAATTTGTAGGTATGGTTGATAAACAATATTCAATTTGATTGAAGTGCTTCTAACATAGTTCTTTATCAATTTGATTATTAGATGCTGATTACTTGTGTGCTTGTCTGAATATGTATTTGATCGAATGCATAAAATAATCCATGCTTTGCTACATGAGTTCCATAGATCTTCTCGTCAGAACATAAAGATAAAGTCATGAATGTGCTCAAATGTAAGGTTCATCTTTGTCTGTGTGTTGTGCCTATGAAAAGATGCATGAAAACATGTGTTTCTTCTCCCTCTTTTCTTTCTGCATGAATGTTGTGTTTATAAATATCTTTGCATATTCTATGAATATGAACTCATATGTAAATATGTGCATTGAATGTGTTATATATGCAATAGGATTTTGTGTGAGGAAAAGCATGCATATGTGTATGCACGTGTCAATAAGACATGTGTGTATCTTAATGTTCTTATGTATAGATCAATGTGAATACGATCACATGTATATATAGTGGTATATATTTAAGAATAAATGTATGCGCATATATGTATAGTTGTGCATAGACTAAAACATACGTGGCCGATTGGGAGTATGCCGCTTCTATGAAGAGAAGGATAAGATTCATACACGTGAAATTGCCAAGGAAAAAATCTATTGAAGATCCAGATGCTTTAAGGGAGAAGGGAAGGATGTCGTACTTCTAGGACGATTCTACAGGAAGGCATCCATTCTAAAAAAAGAGGGAGGAACCTGTTGCGGCAAGGGAAGATCATCATATAGAGGAAACAAGTCTCCAAAAACTCTGTCTCAGTTTTTGGTTTATTTTGGGGAAAGCACTTCGCAAGTGGCAACACATGGAGAGGACATTCGATCTGTGTTTGAAAGGATACCTCTATGGGAAAAAAGGAGGACGCTGCAAATGCTAGGACTTCAGCTGCAGAAGATAAGAAGACTATGGCTGCAAGTAATGAATTCTATTGGAAATATACCTGATGTGCTGGTAGTAAATCAAGAGGGAGGAATGTACTCAAAAATGGATGTCGAGTGATGGAGGGAGATTATGATGGAGCATTCGGGAGCTCATAGCAGTGCAAGCAATGCCAAAAATGTGTGTCAAAAGGAACTGTGGATCAAGAGGGAAAGCGGGTAACTCTGTATGCTTTAGGAACTTCGACCAAACACTATTTCTGCTAGAACTCAATACTGCGAGAGGATGAAAGAGCAATGGAGGTTTGTGTGTGACAGAGAAGCTCTTGATGCTTTTGGACTTGGATGTTGAAGGTCGGAGTTGGAGTAGGAAAAATCAGAGGTTCTTTCTTGATAAGGTTCTTTCTTGATAAGGTTCGTTCTTTGAAATTTTCTTCCGACATGTTTTCATAATGAGAATAGCCTGGCAATTAAATTGCTTAGCAAATGATATTGGATGTCTGTGAGGATCTTGTTTAACTTCCCTACGTTCCATAAACTTAAATTTGGTTAAATATATACTCTGGTTCGACTCCTATTTGGGAATACTGAATCGACTTTCTTTGAGTATGTTAAACAGACAGGCACGTGAGCAGAAAGACATGTTTGTAGAGTTACGTAGTTACGTCATGCATTGAAATATTAACTATAATGTTGTGTGAAACATATTACTGAACCTGTTCCTGTAAACTTGTCGGTTCGCTGTAGGGAGTTTCCTTTATGTAGGAATTATGGCTATTACCTCAACGGAAAATGAATAAAAGAGCTTTCACAGTCTAGTAGGACTAATGTTTGAATGAAAATTATCTTGAAAGTCGCAAAGCATGTGACCCAAAAAAAGGATCTTCATACTACACTTCGGTTTTGTACTGCGAGGAATGCATCAAAGAAAGAGCTTTTCTCTACGCCTCTTAAGCGCATCTGCATCTCTCCCAACAAGAGTATCACTCCTTGTAGCCATAGTTTAACCAAATAGTCCATCACAAGAAGCAATTAAGTCTGCACTGGAATCGAGAACAGCAATATGCCTTGTCTCAGATGATGGTGTAGGTTTTATATTATGTCACCACTTGGTCGTTTATCAATTTATTCATAACATGCTACTACTGAAGTGACAATATTGCTATTTTCTGACCGAATCTTAGTGGGAAGCCCAAAAGGTGATGCCAAACTATTTGCTGCATCCTGAATGTGATACATCACTGCCTATCTTGATGAATAATCCGAAGGAGAAACTTGTTTGCTTTACTGGTTTATAGAAGATAATGTCTTTGCAAACTTAGTAAGCGTGCAGGAAGAGATGAAGGGAGTCTGTGACCTTTGTGGACTAATAGAGTTTTGTACATAATCATGTTTTAGCTGACGGTTTACCTTTTAATCCTTCAAGAATTAAATGACGATCGATTAGGAGATAGAGTAAACTTTATTGATTCATCAAGTACATACATTAAGCGAAAGTTTTTGTTAATGGCAAAAGCAACTTTGGTGCACGACCAACATCACTGATATAGTATTCACTACTAGAGATTTTCTTTTGCATACGAGACACAAACACTATTATCTGTTCTTCAATTGAATAAAACCCAATTACACGGTCTCCGAAGATTTTCTCTATATCTTCAAACATGGCGATCCTCAAACTTAAATATCAAATGTAAGTGATATATATATATAGAATATCATTAGCTTGAACTTATTACTAGTATCAACCTAAACTATATATGTTCTGAGGACTTAGGGATAGGACGATCATTTGGGGTTCGAATGATGATCTAATCAAAGGCTTTGACCAAGGAGTTCATCATGATAGAGATAGTAGGATAAATGACCATCATCCAAAATCCTTAAAATCCTAAAGTTCAGGTAGTATGCTTGCTAGGAAGATATAAAAGAGCTAAGCTAGCATATTATATTGAAAGGTCTATACTTTTTCCCTCCTTTCCACGAACATCTCAACATACCTGGTGAACCCAGTATGTCGAGACGTATTATGTGTCGCACTCCATCCAAGTGCACTCTACATGGTTTATGCATAAACTGACTCACCAAACCAAGGAGGAGAGTGTAGAGATTCTGATCCTAGTTTAGCTAGTAGTGCGGTTGAGAGAGCTCATTGTGCTTCATCATTTATGGGTGACACTACAATGGATGTTATAACCCAACTCCTGCGCTTCTAGCAGGATGAAAAAAGAGAGAGTGCCATCCAGGCATTCCATGAGCGAGTAATCAGAAGGAGGGGGTATTTCAATGGCAAAAATGTTACTTGTTTTTGTAAGGAATACGAATTAGAGGCACGATATCTTGGCACGGGTCTTATGCCATTAAGTGACCAAGAACTTATAGATAATTTTGTATATGTTTCAGAATTGCATCTGTGTGACCGACTAGTTGTGGATGCACCTCGATTAGCTATAGAAGGGCAAACAAGATGGTCATAATATAAGACAATACTTACGAGCATGTTTGCACTTGATGACGATGATAAAGTGACTAGGTCAACATTTCTAAAATGGATACATAAACCTAAAGACCAATCCATTTTAGACATAAAAAGAGAATTTGATAAGCAATTTGGGGACTTATCTGAATATGATAGGAGGGCTATAGCTCAAGAAAAGGTATCCTTGTTTCTCCGGGCTATAGATGCGAAATCCCGAGAGGAACTTTTTCCACAACTACAACATGTAGGAACTGAGACTGGTCTTACCGAAGACTGGGATAATGTGGATGAAGCTGTTAGAGGATATGTTGAGAAGCAAAGAACTTTGTCTAAGTTTATGTAGAGCTGGCATGACGATATGTAGGAAGAACAAGCCCAGACTGTTCAGCAACCTGTACAAAACCCTCAGGTGAACCCACCAGTACCAAAGGATGTTGTGCCCACTAATGCAATGGAAGATATGTTTAAGAAATTTAGTGATCGTAAATCCAAAGTATGAAACAAATGATTGAATCTCAATCTTTACAAGCACCAATAGCTAAAAACCCAAAAGCTCCTGAAATTAAAAGATGCATCTGGTGTGACTCTTTGGAGCACAACAGATACTCATGTGAGAGCTTTAAAGAAGCGTTGGCAAAGGATCTAGTGTTCATAAAGGAAAAGATGATTTATGACTCAAAGACTTGAGAAAAAGTGAACATTAACTTCGGTTGGGGAGGCATGAGAGTGTTCTTCCCTAGCACATCTGGGAATGTTGCTTCAACATCGTATACATACGCATGTCAAGTAATGATGAAAATAATGATATAGAACTGTGGTCTAAAGTGATAAAGTCCCTAGATCGGGGAAAGATGCATCATGAAATCTTAAAGTCAGCAAGCAATGAGATCCGAGGGGTAAGTGGATGGAATGATCCTGTAGATACTCTCTCGGTTGTTACTTATCTATGATCTTCAATAGAGCATGAGGCGGTAGTAGAAGAGAAATGGAGGAGAACCAATGAGGGTGAAGAAGAGAAAAGAAGAACTAGGCGTCAAGTAGAAGGTTCAGAAGAGCAATCTCAAATACCAAATCAAATCAACCAATACAAACAAACCAACCCACTCAAGTAATCCCACCATCACAACCGACAATAATCCAACCAAATCAAATTCCGACTCAAGTTTAAAACCCTACTTCTGCTGAGATGCTAATTTCTACTCAAGTTAATAATCCTCCTCAAGATCAAGAGATGAAACCCGCAAGGAGAAAACAAGAAAATATTGAACTAAATGGCTACATTGATGAAGTTGGATTCAAATACTATCTAACAAATGGAGATTTAATTAACTCAAATGAATGTGCCAAGATACTTACATATGATGAAGTATTTGAGCAAGAATCGATGACTGAGGAGATGTATGAAGAATGTGAGCTAAGTATAACGTCTGAAGCGAATGAGCAAGAAGCGATGGAGATGGATGCGGAATCCTATGATGGCATTTTAAATAAAGAAATTGAAGATTATGATTTTCTTGATTATGAAGATATGGATTCCCTTCATGTTGAAAGAGAAATGGTTTTGGATCATAGCAATGACGAAGAGTTTTTGGATAGATTAGAGATAGAAGCAGAGTCTATAATTAATGGCATTCAAGTAGGAAGAAATCATGATAGATCGAATGAAAAATGTGAATAGAGTGCAGAACTTATGAATCTATTCAAAGACTCAATTGCAATGATGATGAAAGTTCGGATAATCATTATAAAAATGATAAAAACCTTTTAAACAATTTCAAGCATGAAATGGATCAAAATGCATGCTTGAAGGATCTTTTTAACAATAGTTTAAACAAATTGAATTTCAAAATGCTTTATACATGTGCTCTTCATTTATCATGTGCATCCTCATATGATGCATGTGAGAGGATCATGAACAAAGGTGACTATGCTCAAATGATTAAATCATGGATTTTCAAATTCTCAAAGAGCAATGTATGTCAAACAATCTTACAAGGAATGGACAAGAAAATGAAATGGCTTGTCCACCTGTGTACCTTGTTTAAGAATACTTCCCTAATTGATGCAATCCAGAGGTGGCTTCTTTTCAAGCACTTCTTTGGTGGGCATGTATCAGAGAAGGTGGGGTTGAAGGGAGAGTATCGTTCAATAAAACTTCATAAATCTTAAAAATATTTTTGTAAATAGAAATGTATATAACTGATGTTTTTTGGTTTGATTTTAAGAAAGAAATAGGAAATCCAGATCAACAATGAAGATTGATGACTCAAAATGAAGAAACAAAGATGATCCAGAATGGAGATTCAAAAGGGATTTCGATACTATAAAGGTGAAATGTTTTTTGTTTCAATTTCTTTTTTTCTCGTGTAATAAAAAGATTGCATGAATAAGCATATAATGCTTATAGAAATGCATAAATAAGAAAATTAAGTAGACAAAAAAACTCGTACCACTAATAAGATTACATGTGATGTATAAGGCTGGAATTATATGAGTAAGATTAGAAGATGACTAGAACTTTGGGGAACAAGACCTAGGAAAGTGAAAGGAAGACCTAAACTAAGTATATGTATATACTAGTGTTTATGAGTACTTGATGAGTGAGACACTTTGACTTCAGCTCTTGATCTCTCGTCTGATCTGACCTTCAATGTCTTGAGAAAATAATTCTTATACCAGCCAGCTATCTATGTGTATGTGTATGTGTTGTTGGGTGCTGCGATGAGCTAGTAGGCGGGTGGGACTACCCTAGTCGGGCGATCAAGGCCACGAGCTGATGCTAGTTGTGTCGTATGGCCTAACTTGTATGTTGTTATGCGCTCATACGGGTCAATAGGCGGGTGGAGTCACTCTAACCGGGTGGTCAGAGCCAGGAGCTGACATTGGTTTTGTATGAGCGGCTGACATTGTGCGTTGTGCGCTATGTCGGGTCGGTAGATGGGTGGACTAAACCTGGTCGGGTGGTCAGGTCCACGAGTCACATCCGATTTCGGCATAGGCCAGCATGTGTAGAGAAAGAATAAATAAAAGAAAAAAAAGTATAGATAAAAATATGAAGGTTGAGCTGAGACAAAGAATTTAAATAAAGAAAAATAGAATAAAAATAAAAGAAAAATAAGAAAAGATCTTTTGGGGGTTCAGATGATGGGAGATCAATAGGGAAGCCAGAAGCGAGTTTCATAAATCGAGTTAGTGAAGACTGGTATATGCAAATGCTTTGGATAGGCTACTAGATCTGACCGGGTCGAGTTAACGAGAGAGCTAAGAACTTTTTGATTTACTCATGTGATTTCTAGTCTAAGTGCATTAGTGTATTCTGATATGTTGTATCAGATGCTTTTGTCTACCTTCTTCTCTTAATTTATGCCAAGTTTAATGCATATTCAGATCTCTTGCATCTAGTTGAATTTTCTTTCAGTTGTGTTTATCTGACATGACTACTTGATGCTTTCTTGTATTTAATGTTGTGTATGCAGGTTGGTGACACATCTGGAGGATGCACAGGAATTCCAACTCCCATGATAGGATTTGAGGAGTTTTTTGTGGATATGATAGTATTCCCATTGTGGGTAAGCTTAATTGAGGTGAAGAAAGCTTACAGAGCTTCTTGGACTTGATGCCTCCTTATGGCAATTCAAAGATGATGCACTCAAGTTGAGGAGATGGGGATCCATTTTGGTGAATAAATATCTAACAAGCATCCATAAGGATACCCTATAACACTATAGAGGAAGGAATTGGAAGCTTTAACACTAATGGAAGAGATTAATTTGATTTGAAACCCAAGAGTAGAAGCTTCCTCAACTCCAATAAAAAATAAAAAAATTACGATTGGTGAAAATGTTTTGAACAAGTCTATAGTGTCATTTATGTAATAGTATGGGGCATATTATGTAGGATTTCCCCATGAAAATCACTTGTTAATTCTACAACAAGAATGAAAACAAGGCTATGGATTTTCCCTACCTAAAGGGCATATGACAATGGAAAGGGATCATGATGCCTTCTATGCTAGTACGTGCTCGCTAGGTGGTTACACTATTTGATCCAACAAGCCATGTTACAATTGGTGGCTTATGCATTATCATTGTGGAATGTATGTCCATATTCAAAGTAGATATTTCGTTCTTTAAGGAGGCCCTCCTTTTCATTGTTATGTAAAAACAATCTCTAAGCGTGTTATGTTTTATTACTATTTACTAGAAATAATATGTGGAAAAAACAAATATGCACAAATGTAGAGAAAAAAGTGCCTAAAATTTGGGAACATGATTATATATTTAAAGTAGCTTTATACAAAAAAAATAAATCAATAACTTCATGAAAACATTCAACCACTTACATATCTTTGTTCATGGTGTCATATCTCAACACATATAAGGTCTTTTTGAGCACTTTAACTTAGATATGGTCTATTATTCTTTATAAGTTCAGATTGTACTCAAATTTTTCATTAATTAGTGAGTTTTATACCTATTGTAAATCAATTTACAATTCACACAATCTCAAAAACTTACCTATTACAAGTTTTAAAGAGGTTTTGATACCACAATTTTAAAAGTTTTTGATATGTTGGAGGATAAACACTCCTATGTGCACAAAGAAAGCAAATGAACCCTCCTTGGATCCTGAATTTTGTCAGACATAGGCTCTGTGTTTTCTTCGTTTCTCTGAGTACATGCAAATAATGAAAATGGAACTTTGCAATCTATAACTAAACTTAGAGAGCTTTCCAATGAGAGCAAAATCACTCCATTTTTTGTACTAAATGATGACAACCAATTGCAACAAAACAAATAACATGATCTCTTCACAAAGTATTAGCTAACTACATAGACACTATTCTGGCCATCTCTGAACTTGTGTAAGCACCGCTCCCACAATTTATACCACTTAAATAAGAATTTATAAGCTTTCTAACAAGACAAAAAAAAAACTAGAAATGGATTCAGGATGAAGGCAAAACAACAATTACGAGATCATGGGGTCTACAATAAACATCTAGAGAGATAGAGTATGTAAAAGTGAAATCTCTGCAAAATATGGAGAGAGTGCCTAGTAGGGGGTGTGCTTAATTAAGGGGGCAGCTTGGGCATGTATTTCTAGAACTCTTAGTCATAATAAAACTCATTAGAGGCTTTAAAAGTCACATATCAACCTCTTTAACCAATCAAAAGCATATACATGTCAAAAGGTGAGGTCCAATCATATCATGAGGTGACCTATTTCTTATCTATTCAAAATCCTTCCATTATAGACATGATTTGATGCTTCCAACTCATGGAAATCATCATCGTTTGATTGTGGATGATGTGGAAGATGAATTTTGGGGCATATTCCCACACTTGAGCTTGAAATGCAAAACTTTCAACACTCTCCCTCAAGCTCAAGTCTTTTTCCTATGTTGCTTCATCATATGTCTCTTATATTGATTGCTTCTTTGAATCCTCCAAGTTTTGTACCTTCAAGAAACTTTGTCATCATGTTTGCAATTTGCACTTTAGTGTTCACATACCTTATATCTAGTTCCTTTTCCATCACCTTTTCTCTAATGAAGTGGTATTGAACCTCTATGTGCTTTCTCCTTGCATGAAACATGGGATTGTTAGCTAGGTAGATGCTTGAAATGTTGTCTCTATAAAGAGAAAACTCCTCTACTTCCACTTCCAAGTCCTTAAGTAGATTCTTAAGCCACAATAGCTCACATGTAGCCAATGTTAAACCTTTGTAATCAGCCTGTGGATGAAAGAGAAATAGTGGGTTGCTTCTTACAGCTCCATGATATCACTTTTGTACCTATCATGAAAACATAACCTAATTTACTCCTTTGATCATCTTTGCTACCTGACCAATAAACATCACTATAACCTTTGACACTTAGATCATCATCATAAGAGTAAAATAAACCTTGATTGATGGTGTGATTGATGTATCTAAGCACTTTTCTTGCTGCCATAGGATGATCATGAGTTGGTGCATGCAAAAATTGAGAGAGTACACATACTACATATGTAAGATCAGGTCTAGTGAATGTAGCATAAATTAATGAACCAATTATGCTTCTATATAGTGTAATATCTTGTATAGCTTCTCCTTGACCTCAAACAACTTTGTATTGGGCTCCATGGGCTGAGAAAGTGGCTTACAACCACTCATACCGAACCTGTATAGCACATCCAACAAGTATTTTCTTTGAATCAAGAAGATGGCATTGTGTGCATACATTACCTCTATTCCTAAGCAGTACTTTAGTGTCATGATATCATATATGTTGAACTCCTTTCCTAGCTTTGATTTGATATCTTTAATACCTGCAATATCACTTCCTGTGATGATCAAATCGTCGACATAGATGCATATGTATACTATCTTGTCTCCTTGCTTCTTCATGTAAAGTGATGGATCTGCAACACTTTCTTTGTTTCCACTACTTGATAAATAATCCACTAACCTCAGATTCTAGGCCCGTGGGCCTTGCTTTAGTCCATATAATGCTTTCCTTATCTTGCAAAAACATTATTTGGGTACCTCATACTAGCAAATCCTTGAGGTTGGCTCATATAAACTACTTCTTCAAGCTCTCCATTGAGGAAGGCATTCTTCACATCCAACTCATATAAGGTCCATTTCTTTGATGTGGCTACTTCAATCAAAGTCCTAGCTATTGACATCTTGGCTAGGTGGCTGAAATTTTCATCATAATCTATCCCATAGCTTTGGGAGAAGCATTTCACCACCAACCTTGCTTCGTACATAGCGATGGAACCATGTGAATTTCTTTTGATTTTGTAGACCCACTTATTACCTATCATGTTCATGTCTTCTTGAGTTGGTACCAAGCTCCAAGTATGATTTTCATCAAGAGCCTTGAGCTCTTCCTTCATTGCCTCTTGCCATTCCTTGCAATCCTTAGCTTCTTCAAAGCTAGTCAATTCTTTGTCCTTAATTACCTAAGTCATGTATGCATAATGCTTCACAATGAAATTATCATATGCTAACCTTTGAACTGGATATCTTAATCTTGAGGACCTTCTTTCACTTCCTTTAGGTGTGGTTGGCATATTCTTTCTTTGTTTTTCCTCTTGGGGTTTGGATTTCTTCTATCTCTTCATCTTCCAACATGCTCTCGTCCACAAAGCTTCCTTCTTCAATTGCAATGTTCTCTTTGCCTTTGACTTTGCTTTCTTCAGAGCTGGACTCTCTTTCCCTAAGCCTTCCATTCCATGGTGAGGGTTTCCTTGTGTTAGATGAGTTGTTTGAACCACTGAAAATCATGCTTTCTTGAACTCTATCACCATTCATCTTATTTGTCTCACCTATTTCTTCAAGCTGCAATGCACTTGTGCATGCATTAAAAGGCTTCAACTCATCAAAGACAACATCCCTACTTACCTTCAGCTCCTTGGTGATGGGATTATAGCATTTATACCCCTTTTTTCCATAGAATATCCCAAAAAGATACATCTTTCAGATTTGGCATCTAACTTTGACCTCAACTCTTGAGGTACATGTACATAACATATACAACCAAATATTCTAAGATGTGAAATGCAAGGTTTTCTTCCTCTCCATGCTTGATCTCGGTTTAGATGATGCATACCTGATGTAAGACATCTATTCATGATGTATGTGGCTATATATGTAGCTTCTTCCCCATAACAATGCGGCATATTCATTTCGTTGAGCATACACCTTGCTACCTCTGCTATGTGTTTATTCTTTCTCTCTGCCTCCCCATTTTGTTGAGGGATATATCTGCATGTAAATTTTCTTTTGATGCCATTGACATGAAGAAATTTAGAAAATTCATGGCGGAAGTACTCTCCCCCCTCCATCGGATCTCAATGTTTTGATAAACTTGACGAACTCCTTCTGAACATGTACCTTGAATTGCTTGAAGTAGTGGAACACATCTAATTTGTTCCTAATGCAATACAACCATATTTTTCCTGAAAACTCATCAATGAAGGTTACAAGATACATATTTCAAGCAAGGGATGATTCTCCGCACTTTTCCCTTTGATTTCCTTCCAAATTGATAGCTCTCACATGTTGAATGGTATGCTCTAAGTTGTGACCTTTTTCAATATGTCCTTAATGCTTTGGGACATGGAAATTACTAAAAATATCCTTTTGACATGACATATGATTGCCACATCGACTGTGTACATACCATACATCTTCACTAGCTTGAGTTGTATCTTCACCATACCTCATGGCATGTAAGTAATAATTCCCTTGACTGGATGATGTGTTTGCATAGTTTCCTTGCCCTCTATAATTGTTTTTGTTGCTTTGATTCCCTAGTCTTTGAGCTCTATGATAACATTCATTTGCAAAATGACCCGACTTACTACATAAAAAGCATCCATTTGAAGTGGCTTGTCCTCTCCCACCAATTCTTCCACCTCTTCCTCTATTTGTTGCTCTTCCACCTCTTCCTCTATTTGTTGCTCTTCCACCTCTTTGGCCTGCATTTTCTTGTTTTCCTTGACCTCCTTGATTGATTTGATATCTTCCTCTTCCTCTTGTAGCACCTCGGTTGTGTCTTCCTCTTCTTCTACCTGCATACAACAATTGCCCTTGGCTATCCTTGGCATTATGACCACCAAGATTCATCTCCTCTATCACCATGAGAGTGATTAGTTGATCAAAATCAAGAAGAGAATCCCTTACATACATTGAAGTTGTGAAGGTCCTCCATTTTTCATCATCCCTAAGTCCATTTACACTATGGGCTACAAGATCGTCATCATTTAGGGCACAACCAATTGTGCATCTGCAAGCTCCTTGACCTTTAATATGTAATCATTAGTACCTTGAGAGGGGCCTTTCTTGAGGTTATTTAGCTCATTCTTGAGCTGAATTTTCCTAGCTTTTGTGGAGGTGGATATAATCTCTCCAAGCACCCACACCTTCTTTGATGTATCCAAATATTGAATATGTCCTATCATGGAGTTGCTAATATGTTGAGGTAAAATAAAAATGACTCTTTTGTCCCTTTCCTCCCACTCTCTTACTACTCTTCTTAAGTCATTTGTTGGATTTAACTCATCTATATAGCATTTTGGCCCTCCACCACTCACAAGCCCCCGTATACCTTTCTCCATAAAAAAAATGCTTATTCTAAATTTCCATGGTTGGTAGTTTCCCTTTTGGAGCTTGTAAATCTGAGCATTAAGATCAGCCATGATTCCTTCTACCTCTTTTGAACCTCCCCCTTGATACAATGAAGTTGAAAAAGGTGGATTTTACCTCAAAACTAGAGCTTTTCCCCTTGATGAAGTTTCAGCTTTGATTCGATGACCTGTTTGCTTCCCCTTGTTGTTGATTTTCCCGTTCTTTGCTTCTTCTCTTAAAATTTTGATGAGGTCTTTCCTTCACTTCAGTAACTCCTTCTTCTCTCTTTGATACTCCACTTATAGTTTTGGTACCACTATTGGAGGATAAACACTCCTATGTGCACAACAAATGCAAATGAACCCTCCTAGGATCCTGAATTTTATCAGACATAGGCTCTATGTTTTGTGAGTTTCTCTGAGTACATGCAGATAAAGAAAATGAAACTTTGCAAGTTGTAATAAGACTTAGAGAGCTTTCAATGAAAGTAAAATCACTCCATTTGGATACTCAATGATGCCTCAATCAAATTCAACAAAAAAGATAACTTTATCTAGCAAGAGTGGTTTAGCGGATGTGCCTTGTACTCATAGGTAAATGGCCAGGGTTCAAGTCCCCCCCAGGGTTGGATGCCTCAGAGTTCCCCAAGATGGGTTCCTCTACCTTACGAGGTAGGGTGTGTGTGTCTTTCCAAATTCATTGTACTCTCAAAAAAGAAAGATAACTTTATCTCTTCATAGAGTATTAGCTAACTACACAGACACTATTCTAGCAAGTTCTTTGAACTTGTTCTTCGTTCTTCTAAGACTAATCTTATAGAAGAAGATGTTGTATGTGTCAAAAGCTCTATGATGTAGTTATCTAATTCTAATACAATGCATTACATTAGAATTAGATAACTGCATTGATCATGAGATTTATACCACTCAAAGGAGAACTTATAATCTTCCCAAAAAAGAAAAAGAACACTACAATGAAGGAGAAACAACAATTACAAGATCAAGAGGTCTAGGAGAATCATCTAGAGAGATAGAGTATGTAAAAATGAAATCTCTACAAAATATGCAGAGAACGTCGAGTAGGGGGTGTGTTTAAGCAAGGGTGAATCTTGTGCATGTATTTCCATGACTGTAAGTCATAATACAACTCATTATAAGGTTTAAAAGTCACATACTAACCTCTTTAACCAATCAAAAGCATATACATGTCAAAAGGTGAGGTCCAATCATATCAAGAGGTAACCTATTTCTTCTCTAATTAAAATCTTTCCATTATAGACACGATTTAATGCTATCCAAATCATGGAAATCATTCTTCTTTGATTGTGGATCATGTGGAAGATGAAGTTTGGGGCATCTTCCCATGCTTGAGCTTGAAATGCAGAACTTTCAACATGATACCCCTCTTTTTAAACTACTCTTTCTCAGGTTATACTCAAGTTTTATTATGATTCTATTTCTAAAGTCCGCCAAAATAATTCAATATTAATATTGTATAGCTGATTTGAACCAAATTTTCTCATGTAATATTTTTCCATTGAATCTTTGTAGTCGATAGTCTCAGTTTTTTCTTGAAAATCTACAAAAGGGTTTCACTTCAAAAATTCGACAAAATATATTTTTAGGATGTTGAAAGGTTCTATCAGTTCAAAATGCTCACTTTGATGTTTATACGTTTTTAAATGTAACATTTTGGTATCAAATCTTTTATAAACTTATTGAATTATCTTTTTTGGTGTCCAACAATCCAACATGGTAGATTTGAGTGCATCTTTTGAGAAGTTATCTAATAGGAGAAATTATTTCATATGAAAATTTATAATGGAATCATATCTCATGTCTAAAGGTCTTTGGAGATTAATAAAAAGTATACATTTGGGGCGAGTAGTATTGGATACATCTACACAAGTAGATAAAACAAGAAAGTAAGAATGGATCAAAAGAGAGAAAAGGTTCTTATTTATCATCTCACAAATCATTTTGGATACTACATTTGGACATATAAGAGAGTTGAATATGAGTAAAGAAGCTTAGGATCATCTAGAAAAGCTATTTTGCGACTACAAACAAATCAAGGCAAACAAAACTTATCGACGAGCTGAAAAGAGCAAAGAAGAAGCTAGAAAATTAGTAAATGGTTATATTCTTGAGATTAAATTTTCAATATGAGCCTCTATTGATGCATCTCCTACAGAAGATACAAAATTTACTATAATTTCAAATGGGTTTAGAGAAGATGAAAGAAGGAAGTCTTTTATTACATCTATCATGACTCGAGAAAATTCAACAATTCTAGAGCCTTCCAACTTTTAAGAAGCTCAAGGCCAACCAAAGTGGGAAGCTATGCTAATAGAGATGGATGAAATTCAAAAGAAAAATATATTGACACTTGTACCAAAGCCATCTAATAAAGGTCAAGTACAAGTTATATGGAACTTTGAACAAGTACAAAGCACAAATCTTAGAAAATGGATATAAGAAAAAGTGTGGCATTGACTATGAAGAAACCTTTGCCCCAGTGCAAGTTTCACAACTATTAGAGTCATTCTTGCACTAAGTGCTCACTTCAAATGGACCATCTACCAATTAGATGTAAAACGTGCTTTTATAGATGGTGATATTCAAGGAAAAGCATATGTGAAAGAGCTTGAAGCTTTCCAAATCAAAGGAAAGGAAGATCATTTCTAAAAACTTCACAAAGCACTTTATGGACATACGCAAGTTCCATAGACTTGGTATGAGAAATTACACAAGTTCTTAGAAGAAAAAGGCTTTCATCAAAGCACTATCGATGCTAACCTCTACATCTATAATAAAGAGTTCCTCATTGCTGTTGAGGTCTTCGACAATGGCACAAGAGAATCACATAGA
Organism: Ceratopteris richardii; assembly: GCA_020310875.1. Classification (NCBI taxonomy): domain Eukaryota; kingdom Viridiplantae; phylum Streptophyta; class Polypodiopsida; order Polypodiales; family Pteridaceae; genus Ceratopteris; species Ceratopteris richardii. The sequence goes on along the minus strand of CM035434.1, from coordinate 37,726,451 downwards.
TTTCATGAAGGATGGAGCATGAATGCCACAAAGATTGAGACAAAGAGAGGAGAGAGATAGAGAGAAGAGTCTCTCGTGCACATGGATGTATTCTTGAAACATGTGCCTTCCATTAACTGACCTAATGGGCCTTTTCTTATACAAGATGAAAGAGGCTTTCAATCAATCAAAAGTAGATAAGCCCTTTTCTAGGATTACCCTCTTGATAGGAGGTGATAACATGATGAAAAAACTAGCTCATCTCCAACAATCCCCCTTTGAGCTTGATTTTTATCATTTTAGGGCTTTGTGCCATGGGTAATATATTTTAGGTTTTCATAGGGCATCCTAAGCAGGTTTTAGGTTCTATTGGCATATGGAACCATCTAGCATTGGATTTTAGGCTTTTAATTTTGGTTTTAGGACCACTAAGAGCTTTTAAGGATTTAAGGGTCATTTATATACATAGCCCTTTTACAAATTTGGTTTTAGAAGGGAAGTTACAACACATCACCATCATAGATGACAGAGTTGATTTCATCATGTTCCATTTATTCTAGAATATGAGCTTTACCTTTCTTATCCTTGATGTTGTTGTTACTACGTAATCCTTGATCTTCATGTTTGGTTTTGAAGAAAAACCTTGCTGAAGGATGATTTGTCTTCTTACAATATTTGCATGGTTCAAAGACTTTGTTCTTTTGCTTTGAGTATGTTGCATAGGCTCCATTTGTTGAAAAGCTTGTGTTCTTTTCTTCCTCTTGAAGTGAGTTGATGGTGTCCTCCAAGCAAGGGATAAGAACTTTCTCCTTGATGATGGTTTTGATATTGGAGTATTGCTCAAGAAATTCTTTAATGAAGATAGCCACTTTATCTTTATCATCTATCTTTACATCACAATGTGATAATTGTGTACAAAGGCATTTAAGTCTATTAGCTAATGATGGTATGCTTTCTCCATTTTCATGCATTAGATGATACAATTGAATTTTCGATGAAATTTTGGAATGTTTGGCATTAGATCCAAATAAATGTTCAAGTGTATCCCAAGCTTCATAAGATGATTGGGATTTATCTATGTGATGTATGTATCCATCATCTAATGAAGTGAGAATAATGCCTAAGGCCCGTTCATCCTTAGTGGAATATTGATCATTTTGATCCCTAGTTGTAATTGTTTCATTGGTAGATAATGGCTTTACAACATTCCACGAGCTTTTCTTCATTAAATACCCTCGAAGTCTTGTTTGCCAAGTATGAAATCCTGCTCCTTTGAACTTATCAACTCCATTATTTTCACTTATCGTTTATAGGAGAGGTCTTACTAGGAGTGACTCACTCTTACAGTGTCTAACTCCTTTACAAATATTTTAGAGATGAAGAGTTTCAAGTATATAAAGTACTTGCTTTCTCATAGTGATTATAAGTAGCAAAGAATTATGATCGTAAACAATTTTGACAAGACAATTGCAGCCCATGTTACATCATTTTTAAGAGAAAGTTATTTTACGAATAATGTAGAACTAAGTGATATCTATATTGTGAGAAAGGCATGTGCATCTCCAACGCTTCTCGAATACTTTAAGTATGAGAAATGTAATACATACAATTGATGCACGTGGATAACATCTTGTGCAATATTCTTTAAAGAGTTTGAAAGCTGGATAACATGTATCACATATAAAAACTATGATGTTGCTCCATGTTCTTTAAATTTGAAAATGCTCTGAAGAGGCAATGTGGTAATGCATTTGAAGTTCACTCTTTTGATTGAGGTAATGCAAGGTGGAAAATCAACTAAGCAACATCCCTATTATATTGCTAATATTTCATGTTCATGTTGAATATATATGGTGCACTTGAACAAAAAGCAACACAACTTGACCTATTGGTTTTAGAAGATATAATTTAAACTTAACTTATCTTTCAACGTTGTGCACAAGTTTCTTTGAGTGGACTTGGAATTAACATCTCTATGTGAGGAGATCTAGAGCCATTCACACAGATTAAGAGTGCATGCTAGAGTGACACACGCACGAATATTTTGATCCATAGTTCTTCTGATAACAAGAATACATTCTCAAGATAAGCCTAGGCTCAAAGGATGAAGTCAACAAAGGTAAGATGCAGTTCCAGCACTACATGGTTCTAGATCTCGTTGCCTATGTCCTTGTGTTGGTTGCATAGAAGCTCTATGAAGATGAGTTCTTAGTGGAGATGCTCGTCATACGTCCTTTGATTGCAATGTGTTTGCCCATCTCCATTCTATACATTGATTCCACGGACTCTCCATTACAGCTCCCACCATGTCCTTTTTCTGAAGGCCATCTTTTAAATTGCCCACAGTGTTGTGCTTTGCTTACTCCATGATCTTTTGTCGTACTTCTTCTCAGTAACTCATTTAGAATATCAACACCAAGATCAGCCATGCTATGATACCACTTGTTGATTTCTTCAGCAATGGTGCAAGAGAATCACATAGATTTGATGGAGGATGGAGCATGAACACCATAGAGATTGATATAGAGAGGGGAGAGATAAGTTAGAGAGAGAAAAGTCTCTCATGTGCACGGATGTAATCTTGAAACATGTGCCTTCCATTAATTGACCTGATGGGCCTTTTCTTATACAAGACGAAAGAGGCCTTAAACCAAACAAAAGTAGATACATCCTTTTCTAGGATTACCCTCTTGATAAGAGGGGTTCACATAATGAAAAAACTAGCTCATCTGCAATAGTTGCAACCATTATTCTTTATGTAGATGAATTGATTTTGATAGGTGTAGATGATGAACAAATCTAGTTTATCATCACACAACTTCATCTTGAGTACTCAATAACAAATCTTGGCTTGCTTTGCTACTTCTTAGGCATGGAAGTTTGGTAGATTAAATAAGGCATATTCATATATGAGAAGAAGTAAATCTTTGATCCACTTTCTAGGTATAACATGGACGTATCTACAACACAATCCCAATACCAAGCTCACATTAGAGGATACATCATCACTCCTAGACATGCATGATTCTCAACAACTAACTACCTCTTTATTTTCCCTATCTAACATCAGACCAATCATTGCCTATGTAGTCGCTATCTCAATTAGTTTGCACATCAACCTCAGTAGACACATTGGCAAGCTGATTGAAAGGTTACTTTGTTATCTTTCCCTTAGCTGACATCATGGTTTTTGGTACAATGAGGGCATTGATCTCATAGGACATTTTGATTCGAATTGGGTTCGTGATCTTGATTCTCGAGGGTCTACTTCTGGGTACTTATTCTTACTTGGCTCAGGACTTATCTCTTGGGAAAGTAAGAAGTAGCCTACATTAACAAGTCAACCTTGGCCATCACCAAGAATCTAGTGTTCCATGCTCCAACCAAGCACACTCAAATCCAATGCCACTTCATCTACAAGAAGCTTGTATCACAAGAGATTACTCCATAGTAGTGTACCTCTTAGGAGAACTTGGCATACATGTTCACAAATTCTCTACCTCCAGTTCTACTCCAATGCTTGGAGGACCTTTGCAACATTTAGCTTCTCCAAAACAATACTAGATAGTGGGTGTTGATGACATAAGTTCATCTATTTCATTTCCATGTGTATTTGTATGAGTGCATCTCTATTTTGTATCTAGGAGACACTCCATTTCACATTATTTTAGTTGTATTTCATTGTATTTGGGTACCTTGCCATTTGCTTCTACCTTGTATTCATTCTTCTTCAAAGAGAATTATCCCACATGATGTAATTTGAAGAGACTTCTCCAAGTCTATATAAGGAGGGCATCTCCCCCACTTTTTACTTGCTTAGAAGCTTGGAGAGCATACTTCGTGCTCTTGTTAATATCATTTCCAATCCATTGAGATTACCCATTTTTTGGTTTAGTCACTTTGAGTCTCTCACACTCTTTTATTTTGTGAGTACACTCTTCTTTTTATTTTGCTTATGCATGTGTACTCTCTAAACAAGTACTTTCCATAAGTATAGTCTTAACTATGAGACTAAGTTTTTAAAAGTTCTTTATTAGAAATATGGATTTTTGAAAAGAAAAATCTTAGAGACTTTCATACAAGGTAAGATAGGAAAAGTTAGTCCAAAGCACCTTGTTGATAATACAACCATGTGAATCAATCCCTTGAATTGAATATATACACTAGATTGACATTTTGGCATAAAGAATTTTCAAGAGATTGAAAGGGATTAACTTAATAATCAAGATATTTGAAGCATCATTGTTTTAGAATAAAGCATCAACAATTCCAAAGCTCAGTAGCTTGAGGCACTTATGTTTGATAACACACTAGAGTTTGGTGGATGGATGATGGTTTAGCTTTACTCAAAGAATCTTTTTGAGAATTTGGTTTAATCTTATAAAGATAGAAATGGTGATTCAAAGCTTTGATTTGAATAAATCCTTAAAGTTTTGAGTCTCATCGAGTTTGAACCAAATCAGTTTTAGTGTCTTAGAAGCTTGAATCGATTAAACAAAATTTCCAATTCTTCCTTTGCACTTATTTAATCTTGGAGGTGACTTTGATAGATATTTAAGTCATTCCTACGAAGAAAGGTTTAGCCCGATGGAATAGGTAAGTGAGATAGACATCATAAATGGATTTGTAATATTAGACAACACCTGCATTTAATAGGAATCATTTATCCATTGATTATTGCTTCAATACTCATAGCAATGAATGGAGAATGATTCTAGAATTCTCTAAAGAGTTTGAATAAACTCTTGAAGCAGAATAGGAATTGTCTCTAGTTTTGGAAATTCCCATGAAGTCAATCCTTTGAGAAAATATCCTTAGGTGTAGTTCATTTGGATTGGTTTTGATCAAAGTTGAAGTTGATTGTCCAAGAAACAAATCACTTTTACATTCTACTAGGACTCCAAAGCATAGTTGGACATAGTAGTCCTCTAAACAAGAAAAGATTTTGTAGAAGTTGAAGTGAAATTAATAGAAAACATCTAAGTCAAATGTTTTTGGTCAACCTGAACTTCATTGAATTCAATCTCAGAGTCTTGAATTAGTTAGGGGATCCACCTGTTTTGTTGGTCCATGCACAAGTGGTGCCAAGAAATGGATCCATATAGCAAATCAGTTGGAAATACTTAGAATCCACCTACTTCATATGTTGGTGCTATGTATGCCTAGTTTGCACATAACAAATCATTGAATAAGGTAGGCTTGTTTTAGATCCACGTTTTCATTCTTTCCATAATTTGCATATGACTCAATCACATGCAAATCTGGATGGCATTTAAAATGATTTGGGAAAGAATCAATCTACACAGAGATTCCCCTCTTTTCAGATCTAGTCTTGGATAGAATCCCCTTTTGATAAAAAGGCAAATCAAAGAGGTGAATACCATGATCTACAAGATTGATCATGGGGCTTGAGAGAATAGTCCGCATAATATACTTCTACACATTTTTGATGATGAAAATATTTAAGGAGAAGAATGTTGTATAAAACATGGATTTAGAAGCCTCAAGGTATGGATTACAAGGTTGGGAATGTTGGAAATAACCCTTGGGTTCTAGGCGAACCTTTGGTTTTTTGTGTGCAATTGTGTAGAACCAAACTACATGATGCACTTGTTTGTCCCAAGCAAAGTGCATCTTATTCACTAGTTTTGTGAGTATTGTGAATAGGGTGTTATTCCATTACTATGAGGATGATAAGGGGTTGATTTCTTGTGCACTATTAAAATATCTTCTAATAGGTGTCCAATAACACTATTACTAACTATCTTGATAGGTAATCCATACCTAGTAAATATTTCTTCTAATAGAATCTTAATTGTGGTATGAGCATTGCAACATCTTGTAGCTCAAAACTTGATCATTTTGTCGAATAGTCAATTGCCACTATAATATACTTTGCATGCGAGCCTTTTTGGGGGGCTAATAGGTCCAACATAATAAATTCCCCACTTAGGAAAGGCTCTACCATTCATCATAGGTCTGAGTGAAGTTTTGATCTTTATGGAAAGGTTATTTTGTTCTCTGACATATGTCACACCTTTCAACATAGCTTCCTGCATCCATGTACTGACTAGGCCACCATAAACAAGTAGAAAGGATGTTCTTAGCTATTCGATCAAGGGAGAAATTTCCACTCAAATCACATGAGTGATCCATTTCAAAAATTGGAAAGTATTTTCTTTCATGTGTGCATTGCTACAATAAGTTATCCTTTCCTCTTTTATAGATTTGATTCTGTACAAGAAGATAGTCATTGCATTCTTCTTCAAGTGGTTTTCTTCTTGTGGAGTAATACCTTTTGGAAATTTTCCTTCACGAAGATAATCTACTATTAGTTTACTTTATTGTGGTGCTACCATCACCTGATATGAAATTGAATGTTCCATGGTAGGTTTCTCAATGCAAAATTGATAGTTAGAGCAATAATCATGAACATCATTAGCCAAGTGTGGAAAATAAGCTCCTTTTTGCTTTAAGTTTTTTAGAGTCTTAGTTTGGGGAAAATGCCAACCCTTAATGTGGGCCTGTGTTATCAGATCATGCTTTTCATCCTCTTCTATACAGCAGGCAAAATACCTCGTTTGTCTTTCCTATATAGACTTATGAGAATGATTTGCATATCTTTAACTTCTCTTATTTCTTTTTATTTGTAGAAAGGTAGTGGTGTAGTGGGCCATATGTACGTAATGGGAAATAGGGCTCCATCCAATTTGGTACCACCTCTAGGTTGAACAAATAGGCATCAAGTAGCTCATATGGTACCCCAGTGGGTGGGCTCCCCATTTGTCCACCTAGAAAGGTGATCCACACACACGTGGGTATTACCTTTCTTAACTATGACCTCAAAGTCAAATTCCATTTATATGAGAAAACATCTTATGTCTTTCAATGTTGCAAGGCTTCTTAACAATGTAGAGGAGGGCCTGATGGTTGAAAAGAAAATTAAACTTATTTGCTAAAAAATAGTGTCTAAATTTTTTCATAACATATATGTTACCGTTAGTGTCCATGTGAAATGCCAAATGGCCACCGGACACTTCTTTGTATATGTTCTTTAATAAAACGTATAGTGGTCTAGTCAGTCACAGACTGTAAGTTTGGCCGCATTTGTAAGACCTAAGAAGTCTGTCTTTGTGCTCCCTGTGTACTGTGTTTTCTGCGTATTCTGCGGCCTCTGTGCGGAGTACTGCATGCGGCCTTAGAAGCTCAATTTTCTACTCCGAGCATATCGTCGTGGAGCTCTCAAGAAGGAGAGCGCACTGTGGTGCATCGACATCGAAATACTTCACTGGTATCAGAGCAGTTCGAGGCAAAAGCTTTGTTCCTTTTGTGCGAGCAAAGCGAGCACCTCCCGCCCCCCCCCCCCCCCCCCCCCCCCCCCCCCCAAGGCTTATGACTAAGGCGGCGACCAAGGCATATACCTTGGCATACCTTGTCATCCGAGTCACCGAAGTCACTATTGGTGCCGTTGGCTGTGCGCCAGGGAGGATCTCAACGATCAAAGAATATAGAGGTTCTCGGTACTTCTCGGGAGGTCACCCATCCCAGTATTGTTTCCCCCAGAGCTCGCTTAACTGTGGCAATCTCTTGCCACTAAGATACACTCTTGTGGTGTCTGAAGAAGGGGAAAGACTAAGGTTGACATTACCTTGAACAAGTTTTGGTCCCTCAAAGCTTCATTCTTTGCTTTCAAAGCCCATTTCTGAAGCATTTTTGGGGTGTTTTGGAGCCATTTTGGAGTACTTTCGCACATAGTTCTCTTCACATAGGTCCAAGAACATCAAGAAGAGTGTTCTTTGTACTTCTCAGACAATAAATATCAACCTTTGGGGCTGTATTTTCAGCCACACTTGTAAAAATACACGTTTCTCGAGAGGTTTTCAGTTTTGGTGGGAGCAGCTGCTACAAATTTATGCAGGTTTTTAAGCCTAAACCATTAGAGTTGACACACACTTGCAAGTGTTATTGGCTAGTTTTTGGGCTGTGTATTTAGCCTTTTAGTGTCATTTTACTGCATATATTGAGCACATACACACCATGTACGCTTCTGTGGATACCACTTATGTACGTCCATGTGGTCATTGATATAGTGGTTACGTTCTTTGCATAAATCCTTTTACGTTTGATAAAGAGGGTCGTGGTGAGGTTTTCTTAACTGGGAGACACCCAAATGTTGGGGTATCTTCGGTGATGAAGGTGGAAGACTTACCCAGCCTCGCCATAGGAGATGTATGATAGTTGTTCATAGGTGCTCGATAAGCCTAGTTGGCTTCTATTGGGTAACTGATTATATGCAATGGAGTCAGTGATTCACTATGCAGGTAGACATGTCAGTACTTGCAGTTTTATGGTACTTTGACACTGGTCATATGCTAATTTTGCAGAGGATACTCTGGCAAAATTTTTCCAGATTTCTGGTTTAGTCAACTATACAGTGGTCGATTTACTCCTTTATAGACTTATTTGTTGGTGTTTGGACTCTTCTAGCTCCATTATCATTCTATTCAGTTCTCTACCATCATGGCATCAGAGGTCTCAGGCACATCCGGTGGATCAGGGTCTAGTGCTAGTGTTCCGAGGAGGAGCTATAACTTGCAAGGCAAAGACCATTTTGAGATCCGAAAATTTGATGGCACAAACTTTGCTCTATGGAAGAATCAGATTAAAGATGTGCTGATTCAAAGGAGGCAATGGAAGCCAGTAAATGGGATTTCAAAGAAGCCTGCTGACATGGATGAAGATGATTGGGATGAGTTAGATGAAATGGCGAGGTCTACCATTTGATTGCACCTGGTAGATAATGTTTACTTTACAGCATTAGACTGTGAAAGTGCAGAGAAGCTTTGGAAGAAGTTATGCAATACATATGAAAAAGAGACGGCATCAAATAAAGTGTATCTGATGAGAAAACTATATGACCTTCGTATGAAGGACATAAATAGTGTTGTTGCTCATCTAAATGAGTTTGATGCTATATTCTCCCCGTTACAGGCTCAAAAAATGGATATGGATAATGAAATGAAAGCAGTATTGATGTTATGCACCCTGCCATCATCATGGGATACATTTTGCACAGTTATTAGCAACAGTGCACCTGGTGGTAAACTCCTCTATGATGACATATGTGGAGCACTCTTGAGTGAGGAGATTCGTAGAAAATCTATGGTTGGCACTCAGAGTGGAGATGCATATAATGTTCATGATTCTTACCAAGGAAAGAATCAACAACGTGGCAGGAGCAAGAACAAGGAAAAGAATGGTCAACAAAATAAGAGTAGAAGTAAATCAAGGAAGAGGGATATTGAATGCCATTATTGTCATAAGAAAGGAAACATGAAGAAAGATTGTTATGCATTAAAGAATGCTAAAGGTAAAGGACAGAATATTGATGGGCATGTTAAACAGTTACCTGCACCATCTACTTCGACTGTGAAGATTGAAGAAATTAATGCTATTTCTTATGCTGATGTGTTAACACTTGATAGTACTGTGCCATCTGAGGCACTTATGGCTGATTCTCTTTCCCACACCTGGCTGCTAGATTTTGGTGCTTCTTTCCATGTGACACCACATAGAGAATGGTTCTCTAATTATGCAGTAAAGTCTCTTGGTACCGTGAGACTTGGTGACTCTTACCAGTGTGATTTTGTGGGGATTGGAGATGTGGTTGTGCAATTCATTGATGGCTCAAAATTTACTATGCATAATGTACGCCATGTACCTCAGTTATCATGCAGTTTGATGTCAGTTGGTCAACTTGATGACCTTGGTTACAAGGTGGTCTTCTATGCTCGGTCCTTTCCTATATCAAAGGGCAATATGGTTATTGCAAAAGGAAGCAAACTTGGCTCACTTTATCCTTTATTTGTATCACAGAAAGAACACTTGTTAGCTGTTACTGAACAGCCTATGGCTTGTATTTGGCATGGTCGTTTGGGCCATATATCTCGTAGTGGAATGGAAAATCTTTCTCGTTCTGGCTACTTACCTGTGTTATCTTTCTCTGATTTTTTATTTTGTGAGCATTGTCAATATGGAAAGCAAATCAGAAATGTGCATAGAATGCACATTGACTCTTCAATTCAGCCTTTAGATCTCGTTCATACACATGTGTGTGGTCCTATGCCCACTAGGTCCTTAGGTGGTTCTCTTTACTTTGTCACTTTCATAGATGATGCTACTAGAAAAGTCTGGGTATATCCTATCAAATCAAAGGATGATGTATTCCCTACTTTCAGAAAATGGCTTCCTTCATTTGAGATTGAAAAAGGAACTAAGCTTAAGGCTTTATGTTCAGATAATGGGGGTAAGTATATCTCACATGAATTCAGCCTTTTCTGTCAGTCTAGAGGGTTTCGTAGAGAGTTTACAGCTCCTTATACCCCAGTACAGAATGGTGTAGCTGAGAGGATGAATAGAACTATTCAAGATAGAGTAGTCTCTATGTTGCATCATGCAAACCTCTCACAAGGTTTTTGGGCAGAAGTAGTATTGACTGCAGTTCATGTGATTAACCTTTCACCTAGTACTGCCAAAGGTCTGAAAGTGGCTCAAGAGTTATGGACAGGGAAACCACCATATTATGATCATCTTCGAGTTTTTGGGTGTGAAGCATATGTTCATATACCCAAGAATCTTAGACAAAAGTTGGACCATAAGTCAAAGAAATGCATTTTTCTTGGATATGGTCAAGAAGGACAATTTGGATATCACTTATGGGATCCTGAAACACGGTCAGTGATCAAAAGTAGTGATGTCATTTTTAATGAGTCTAAGATGCATAAACAACCCATTAAAGAGGTTGAAGTGAGAAGAGTGGTGTTTGAGGATTCTAGTCCTCCTGTTAGCATGCATAAAAATGCTGCACATAGGGATGTAGAATGTCCATTCAGATCAGTATGCACATGTTCCTGTTCAGCAACCATTGAAACGTTCTACACGTGTCTCACATCCATATGATAGATATGTTCCAGGTTTAGATTTTGTTATGCTAACAGATACCGGTGAGTCTTCTTGCTACAAAGAGGCTATGCAGACAGAGGATCATGTCAAGTGGGAGTGTGCCATGAAGAGTGAGTTGGATTCTATTCACAAGAATGGTACTTGGGACTTAGTACCTTTGCCAAAGGGTAGGAAAGCTTTACCATGTAAATGGGTATATAAGCTGAAATTCACATCAGATAGTGCTTCTCCAAAATATAAAGCACGACTTGTTGCAAAGGGTTTTAAGCAACAACATGGTGTTGATTTTGAGGAAATCTTCTCTCCAGTGGTCAAGATGACTAATTTGTGCATGTTGCTTGGATTCGTTGCAATGGAGGACTTAGAGCTAGTCCAAATGGATGTGAAAATAGCTTTCTTGCATGGAGATATTACAGATGAGATCTATATGGAACAACCAGAGGGTTATGTAGTTCCTGGCAAGGAAAGTCTAGTTTGTAAGCTCAAGAAGAGCTTGTATGGACTTAAACAGTCTCCTAGACAATGGTACCAAAAGTTTGATGCTTTTATGAAGTCCCAAGGCTATTCTCAGAGCAATGAGGATCATTGTCTCTACACAAAGAGATGCTCTGATGGCAGCTTGATATGCTTGATACTTTACGTCGATGATATGTTGATTGTTGGGAAGTCCTCTTATGATTTGTCATTCTCAAAAAGAAGTTGAGTCAGACATTTGATATGAAGGATTTGGGGGATGCCAAACATATTCTTGTGATGCGCATTACTCGTGATAGGAGTAAAAGATGCATATACTTGTCTCAAAGTGAGTACATATCCAAAGTACTTCACCGGTTCAATATGCAGGGTGGAAAGGCATTGAGTACACCTTTACTCACATATGTGAAATTGTGCAAGGATGACTGCCCCAAATCAGATGAGGAAAAGGAATTCATGATCAAAATTCCCTATCAGTCTGCTGTTGGTAGTCTCATGTACGCTATGGTAGCTACGAGACCAGACATTGCATTTGCAGTGGGAGTTGTGATATATGTCTAATCCTGGCAAGAAACATTGGGAAGCGGTCAAGATGATTTTGAGATATTTGAGTGGCATTAAGGACAAGTGTCTATGCTTAGGTAGAGGGAAAGCATCCATTATTGGCTACACAGGTTCTGACTATGCTGGTTGTGTAGACAATCGTAAGTCTACATCAGGGTACATTTTTCATTTTGCTGGAGGTGCTATCTCTTGGAGATCTCGTCTTCAAGAATGTACAGCTGTTTCCACCACAGAAGTAGAGTATGTTGCAGCAAGTGAGGCATGTAAGGAAGCATTGTGGCTTTCTCGTCTTGCTTGTGATATGGGTTTACCTCAGCATGTACCTCGCTTGCTCAGTGATAGTCAGAGTGCCATTGCTTTGGCTAAGAATCTGGTCTATCATGCAAAGACCAAGCACATTGAGGTGAGGTATTACTTCATTAGAGATTGTAGCCACTGAGAGCATTATTCTTGAGAAGGTTCACACTCAAGATAATGCTGCAGATGCTTTGACTAAAGCTCTACCACAGGATAGCTTTCGACACTGTTGTCACTTGATGGGGGTTACTTGATTCTTGATCTTATGCAGTCACTTGTATAGTGTATAACATGCCCATCAGGTGGGAGGTATAGTTTGTATACTTACACTCAGGTACTCTTTATCATTCTTTATTTTTCTCCCATAGTTACTCTGGCCATATTGGCCTTTAGTGGGAGATTGTTACCGTTAGTGTCCATGTGAAAGGCCAAATGGCCACCGGACACTTCTTTGTATATGTTCTTTAATAAAACATATAGTGGCCTGGTCAGTCACAGACTGTAAGTTCGACCGCATTTGTAAGACCTAAGAAGTCTGTCTCCGTGCTCCCTGTGTACTGTGTTTTCTGCGTATTCTGCGGCCTCTGTGTGGAGTACTGCGTGCGGCCATAGGAGCTCAATTTTCTACTCCGAGCATATCGTCGTGGAGCTCTTGAGAAGGAGAGTGCATTGTGGTGCATCTCCATCGAAATACTTCAATATATCATTCCTAAGCCTATTGTCTACCATGGTATAATTCTGTTGTGCACTGTTGAGTTGTCTACCATTGGAAAATCAAGGATGTCTTCATTGTTCGGCTCTGCCAATATACAACCTATTGCATACTTGGAAGAATCAACATGCACATCGAAGATTTAATTCCAATTGGGAACTTTCAATATGGGAGTTGCAACAAGCTTATGTTTTAATTCTTCAAAGGATTTGTGACACTCTTTAATCCATTCCAATTTAGTGGTCAAAGCATAAAGTGGCCTACCTATAATAGCATGCATGTGGATAAACATGTGGTAGTATCCACAGTGGCCCATGAAAGCCTAGAATTCCTTGACATTCCTAGGATTGGGCATATTAAGTATGGCTTTGATCTTGTCTTTATCTGTAGAAATTTTATTCTTTGAAACAATACATCCCAAGATCTTTCCTTGTCTCACCATGAAGACACATTTCTCGGGATTGCAATTTTTCTTTGCTAGGTGTTGCATGAGATATGTATAGCTCTTGGTCCATCTTAGAGAGTATGGACCTCTCAATTACAACAATGAGTTTTCTCTCCCTAAGTAGTCTAGCCTCTTCAAGAACCTTTAATTTCACGCAACAAGGTACATCCATACTTATTTTTGAACACATACACAACCACTCTTGTGGCACGATGAGTTGCCGCGTTATTGATCCAGTACCTCTTTTGAGTACCCCTTTCCAAGTAGATGGCCTTCCAAGAAGGTTCCGACTTCAAAAAGTAAAGTATATGCGTACTTGCTATAGTCATTCCTTCTAGTAGGAGATCAATTGATGTTAGGCTACCAATGACATAAAGTGCCAAAAGTATTCACCATTGGAGAGATCATGAATTGTAGACTTTTCATCAACATATTTAACAACCAAGCCAATTTTGGCTAGTGCTAAAATTGATAACAAATTTTTATTGATCCTTGGCACATATAAGGCATCAAAAAATGTAATATTATTTCCATTATCAGTAGTAAAAATGATATTTTCAAGTCCCATGACAAGATAAGAGAATTTGTTTGCACATGTGATAGTATTCCTCAAAGGGGTAGACTCAAGTGGAGTGAAGAAGCTACGTTGTGAGGTATTATGTTTGCTTGCACCACTATCAAAAAACCAAACATTGGATTCTACTATAAACATACATTGCTCACAAGGAGATGGTTCATAGCTGAAATGAGTCCTAAATACCCATTCTTCATTCTGAGGAAGGTTAGCAAACTCAATTTTAGGTCTCGGGGCCTCTAAAACAACCATTCCAACTTCTTTTTTCTTTGCCTCCTTTGCAACCAGTTTAGGAAATTTCTTAATGAGATGAAAATTTACCCTATAATACTTTCAAAATTGATTATACTTTTTTGTTTCCTTGTCACCTTTATCTTCCTTCTTTGACTATGCAACATTAGTAGATTTTTGCTTGCTAGTAGATGAGATCTATTTACCTTTGCCCTTCTGACTAACTAACAAAGATTGATCCACAACACACATAATAGACTTGTTTTTTCTAGATTGATATTCTTATAGCAAAACATAGACTAACTCCTCAGAGGTTAAGTCGATTGGATTTCCTTTCATCATTAGATGAAGAGTAGAAGCAAAGCTTTGAAAAAAATTCGCAAGACTTCCTAGACTTATTTTTAGATTGAGATTCTTATAGCAAAACATAGACTAACTCCTCAGAGGTTAAGTCAATTGGATTTCCTTTCATCATTAGATGAAGAGTAGAAGCGAAGCTTTGAAAAAAATTCAACAAATACACTACATGATAATGTTTCATCAAAAGAAATCAATTGCTCTCTCAAATCCTCGAACTTTGTAAAATAAAGTGTCCATTGAATCTCCTTCATTCATATGAACACTCTCCAACTATTTTGGAAGGTAAGCAGCACGAGCCTCATTTCTTTGTGTGGTATAGCCTAATAAGAGCATTTTAAGCATCTTTTGTTGTTTTGCATGAGTGAGTGTGAGGGATAATGGCATGTTCGATAGATAACTCTCATCTCCTTGTGTGTGGGGGCTCACTTTCTTATCTCCTTTCTCTTGACAACAATAATCCAAACATTGTTAGCTATTTACATGTGACAATATAAGGAATAATGACATACTTGACATTGAAAGTAATTAAGGCATGTACGTCTGCATCTCTACCATCCCATCAATGTCATTCAATAATTGGGGGGGGGGGGGGCGGGGTGCAAACGGTGCACATAACATAGTTGAAATAGGACTCGCATGTACTTTAGAATCCTAAGTATCCTCAACACCACCTATATCAACTACATTTGTAGTAGGTGCGGCTATAGCATGTGTATTTTAACATCCAACACAATGTTCCACATGCACTTTGCTACTAATACATGACACATCATATCATACAATAGCTATTGGGAATGGTCCAACTTATCCTCAAAAATTAAAATACGATATATATCGTCATTATTAGCCATGTCTAATGACTCTATTAGGATGCGAAGACTGATCCAAAAAAAAATTAACAACGACACTCCTTGAATCTCTACAACACCTATATCATGCTTCATGGCATGTGTATTACAAAAACCAAAAAAAAAAAGGAACAACAATCTACGCAAAAAGAGAGAACCACACGTATGATAAGCATGACAATGCAAAAAGAGACCAAAAGAATCCCAAACGAAAAATTTAATGATATCTAATTATTTAAGTACTCCATAAGTATACATTATAACACCAACATCCACGAGATATGAGAAAAATGTATAATAGGCCACCTTAAATGCTTGTGCTCAGGGATTTATACACGCACAAATGATACAAGGAACAAGGATTATATGATTTCATTAGCTAGTGATATTATTAAGGGTGGAATGTACAAATATAAGGTGCCCATTAGGATTATCGATGCATGGTAAAATCAGGCAAGAAATGCTCCTAAAAAGTAAAAAAACATTACCTATTAGGACTAAGAGTGTTCATAGAACAACAATACAGAAAATCAAATATGTAAACACAACTTAGTAGAATAAAGTAATCATTTTTTCGTAAATCATTGAAGATTTTGGAATGTTAAGGGCTGAAAATCGAACAAGGCAATTGTAAAAATATATATGGTTTATGGTTGTAATTAGAGGATAATATATCCTCCATTCGGTTCAAGTAAAAGAAATATATGAAGTGCATGAAGTTGAGAAGGTGTATTATGCCCAAAAATGCTAACGATATACTTTATCAACTAAGTAGAGAGAGAGAAACATAGCGTAGGAGAAAACTTTTCAATTCATTATTGAAGTACATTGAAAAATGTGTTTTTCAAAAGATAATAATTATAAAAGTAAAGGGTTATTTCCTCTAATTCTTCTAGCGAGTTAAATATCTTTGGATTGTATGGTCACTCTTTTTGTATGGATAGCACATAGCACATAGCTTGTCATCTTCAAGCATGGAATCAAAGTTATAATATATGGGCATGGATTATAAAGCTTGTAATGATGTTTGTAGATGTAAAAAAGTTGAAGTCAAATGAGTACTAATGAAAAAAATCAAAACTTGGGAGACCATCAAAACTTCTTTGTATAGGTGTGAGGGTGGCATGGTGTAGTTATAAGCACTTTAGCCCCTGAATTGAAGATGCAGATCAACATAATATTAGCCCTTGACAAATTAGAGAATACAGGGGTACGTTGAGTAAGTGTGTTGTTGTTTAAGAATTTCAAGGTTCATGAAGAGTAGATAGAGGGCTGAACTTCCATAAAACGATATTTACATAATTACCCTTTGAAAATAAAGAAATTGCACTAAAGAAAACGCACATATAGCCTTTTTTTGTCTCTCTCTTAGGAGAGGCACATGTAGAATAGTTTGGGTGATCTGATTATGCTTCTTGGGTTGCCGATGGGAA
Source organism: Ceratopteris richardii (assembly GCA_020310875.1). Taxonomy (NCBI): domain Eukaryota; kingdom Viridiplantae; phylum Streptophyta; class Polypodiopsida; order Polypodiales; family Pteridaceae; genus Ceratopteris; species Ceratopteris richardii. Next base: position 37,709,572 of record CM035434.1, on the reverse strand, counting down.
CGATAAAAGCACATATTTCATATATTCGGTGAACATCAGGTCACCCTTATTATGGGCATATGCACTCTGATCACCATGTTTTAAACCGAAAAGCAACAACATCGTACTAAAGAAATGAATTTAATCATATAACTAAAAAAAAATTGTATGTCCCAGGCCGTTAAGGCAACTGGTTGGGCCTTTCGCCTCTTGAGGCAGGGGCGAGGGTTCAATCCCTGCCGGCCACATGTAAGGGACATGTATAACCTGGAATGATGAAGCATATGGCTGATGTGCCATCGTTTGACTAGCCCTACGGTAATTGTGACTGCCATTCAATCCAGTCTTGTAAACCCCAGTTCTTGTGGGATAAGGGGGGTCCCATGGATACTATGCCCTTCCTTGTACAATTAGAATTTCAAAGTTAAAACCCGGGGGAGTAGGCCTCGACCGAACCTCCATTAAAAAAAAAAACCAGTGAAATAAGAGTCCGTTCAGATCAACCAAAGACTGACAGTACATTTCATACTTTCATACTTACACGCTAACAATAAAGCACCATTTCTACTGAACTTCGGGTGACCATGTACCCCTCCCATGTAAGGCACACAAGACTCTTCATAACGCACACACTCACTATATACTCCCTTGGTCCCTGCCAAACGACACTCCTCATTGTGTTGGTCTCTCTCGTGTCCTCTCCGCTTCTTTTTCGCCGTCTTCTCTCTTTGTCTTGGTCTTTCTCGTTTCTTCGTTTCTCTGCCTTGTTCTGCGCGCATCGCATTCGCCATTGAACCTTTTCTTGACTCTTTGTGGTTAGCAAGGCCAGGCGTAATTGCCTGCCAGCAAACGCAATGTTGACCTTTTACAAGCGGGAAGGTCATCAGACTTTCGTCGAATGTCGACATCACCTTTTTTTTTTAATCTTTTGAAAAAGTAAACAAAGAAATATTTATTCAATGCCTTCTTATTGTCTCCCTTTCCCTCTTCGGATTCGTCTCTCTGCCTCTGTCCCTCTCTCTTTACTCTCTCTCTCTACAGAGTCTCTACACTCTCTGAACAGACAAACACAGACGGACGCTTCATTAGGGCATTTAATAGCACACAAGTTTTTGGAACCTCAAATCAATACAATGGGCATGTTAGATGTACATTTTTTTTTAGGATAGTACAAGAGTCAAGCATGTGGAGCTCTTTTTGGAGTCAATGATCTCCACATCTCTTAAGGCAAGGAATGTAATTGCCTCTCTGAAAGGACACACTAGATATTTTGAAAGGACACATTAGATATTTTGAGCATCTGATTGCTTTTATTATTTTTCATTATTTTACTTTACGCAATCGATATAATCAATGTGTTTTTTTTTAGAGTGAAAGTTGTTTGTGAAGGGAGTGTGGTTGAGTGGAAAGTAACACACTTGAATCTCTCAATCTCTCAAGAGTTCAAGTCTTCCTTTTGCAACGATCATGTCTAGCAGTGCATCTTACGTGGTTGGGTTGTTCAAGTCCTTTGGGTGGGGTGAGGGTTCAATCCCAATGGGTTGCACCCATAAGACAAATCCCGATCCTCATGGTGAGATGAAAAGGTGCTCTTTGGGGACATCTTTTATTAGCCTTCATGCATTCTTGATGGGGGTCATTCTTGTTGTGGTAGCACTTCATCAGCTCAATGTAATTTCTAGATGTGACATTAGGAATGTCCTTTCTCAATTCCTATCCTTTGTAAGGCTTTACACTCTCTAACCAATAGATGCTAAGTGTTCTACCTCTATTTGTGTAACATTATCCTATGTGGGTACATAAGCCAAAGTGATCTCTCCGACAGAGAGTCTCTACTTGACATAATGCTAGTGCACCTCAATGTGCTTTGTGGGAGCATGGAACATAGGGTTCCTCACAATTGCCAATGCACTTTGACTATCAGTAAAGATGGTGGTGGAAGAAGACTGACCAACACCCAAATCAACCAAAAGTCATCAAATCCACACACACGCAATAATCATTGTGAAAGATTCCCTATATTCAACCATTTTCTGACTATTCATGAGGTAACAAGGATGAGAAGCAGATGGATTGCGACCATTCCAAGCCTGATCTTAAGTGATAGACTCTAATGATTTGGTGGGACACTTATTAAGTCCATATGTGTATGCATAAAAGCTTCAAGTTAGGAGCTACATGGTGAGGACCGACTTGTTACCATACACCTTGCCATTTCCATTATCTTTTCTTCTTCTTAGCAACTTCATTTTGTTGAGGTGTATACAAAATTTTACGTTGATGTTTTATCCCACACGCATCTAGAAATGCATTAAAATCAGAAGAAATATACTCTCCCCCTCAATCAAAATGGAGGGTGTCCTTTTTGCATGTTGATAATTTTAAGCCATAATGACAAATTGTTTAAAACACATAAACACTTTGGATTTTGCTTTCAATGGATAAACCCATGCATGCCTAGAAAAGTCATCAATAAAAGTCACGAAGTATAGACAATTCCAAAATGACAATGTTTGCATAGGACCATACACATCATTATGAACAAGTTGCAATTTATGTGCATCTCTAAATGAAACATCTCTTGGGAAGGAAGAATGTTGCATTTTACCCAAAATAAAGCCTTCAAAAACATGTTTAGAGGGTGCCTTAATTTTGGGCAGAGAGGACAACATTTCACATTTCTATAGGCAAAGAAAACTTTAGATGACCAAAGCATGCATACCAAAGTTTTGCATATGAAATAGAATAAGAATCATGAACTATGAATCGTTCTTAGATTTTGCATAATCTATGAGCTTATAATGCCCATGACATAAAAACCAATAATAACATTTGAGAGATTGTGAACTATACATTTGTCATCAACAAATTTGACAACCAAGCCAAGCCAATCATGGCTAGTGTTGAAACTGGTAGCATATTTTTCTTGATCCTTAGCACATATAAGGCATATGAAAATGTGAAAAACTACCATAAAAAATAGTCAAAATCATATTCTCAACTCACATGATAGGAAGAGGAGTTGTTAGCACATGTGACGATATTCCTTGTAGGAACATGCTCAAGTGAAGTGAGGAAATCGTGTTGCGAGGTATATGTTTGGTTGCACCACTATCAAAGTACCAAACATCCAAGCCTACTATAGACATAAATGCACTACTCATGAGAAGATGGGTCAGAGCTACAATGAGTAGTAAATGTCCATTCTTCATCTGAATTATATTAGTAAAGTCTATCTGTGTAGAGGCCTCTGTAACAACCATTCAAGCCTCTTTCTTCTTTGTCTTTATGACATGATTATTTGCCTTACAATACTTGCAAAAATGTTTTTGCTTTTCTATTTTCTTGTCATTTTTATCTTCCTTTTTTGAATTTGTATCATTCACAGATTTTTTTCTTCCTAGTAGATAAGCTCCATTTACCTTTGCCCTTTTGAATAGCTGATAAAGCTTGATCTATCATATACATAATTGACTTGTTCTACCTAGATTGATCTTCCTACGTTAAAATAGAGACTAACTCCTCAAATGTTAAGGCATTTACTTTGGCTTTCATCATCAATCGAAGAGTAGAAAAAATCTTGGAGGACCATTGAGAACAATCTACACAAGTGGACTATCTAACAAGATTTCATCAGTAGTGAACTACCTAGCAAGTTTTCATCAGTAGAAATCAATCATTGTTTAAAATCTTTGATCTTTGTCAAAAGTCTATCCAATGAATCTTCTTCAGTTATATGCTCACTCTCCAACTATTTTCAGAGGTAAACAACACAAGCCTCATTTCTTGCCTAGTATAATTTTGTAAGCATCTCCCAAGCATCTTTTGCTATCTTGTAGGATGTGAGGGATAATGGCACATTTGACAAACAAATCTATCAATGCATGTGGTTGTGCATGTCAACCAACGGAGTTGCTCTACACTAGGTGCAATAAGAACCACATCACGATTAGCAAATTGAAAATCATCATCTTCAATACCATCTGCATCACATTCAATCACAATATTTCCAAGCATAGTAGGTCCGTCTTTCAACACTTTACACATTATTCCATAGGACGTTTGTTACCAATACATGATGCATCATATATGCCCACAATGGGTTATTACTAATTAGTACCTTCCAACTTATCCTCAACAACCAACATACGAAATACATCATTGTTTTTGGCCATGGCTAGTGACTAAATACCCTAATAAGGAAAATAGCATGTATCTCATAAAGTTGAACAAAAATACCCAATCAAGCTCTGCTAAACTTGTTGCAAGATTTGAGGCACTTGTAATGGTAAACTGAAAAGTTTATATATGTTCAACATAAAGGGAGTAAATTCATGCACAATTGTTGCAATAGTGCACTCAGAGGCCGAAATCATCTCACTAAAAATTTGGGTGCAACGAAGCAAAGTGGTTTCGAGCTTCTTATTGCTCTAAGTATGCTCACCAATTTTTGCGTAATTATGAGACTTTGACTGGAGGGGTGTCGATGATGCCCTAGAGATAGTGGTGACATGCTGTAATACCTACTGTTAGAGTTCAAGGTCTATGGAAGCACATGAACAACACAAGGAAGAAGAAGAAGCTTTAAGAACAACACAACACTCAATGTATTTCCATGCGAATGCACAAATATAAGTGACCCGTTGGGATTATAGGCATATATACAAGCAAGGGAAAAAGACCTCCTAAGGAGGAAAAAAAGTGCTCGAGTAGTCGCATGTGTGTTCATGGACATCATTGCTGAAATATATTAACATAATCAACCCAACTGCTTTCGAAATTGATGATTGATTATTATTGTCGTAGAATTCATGATTATATTGCTCTTAGATTTTGGTGGAAATACATGAGCTTATCTTCCAAGTTGATTGAGATGGAAGACTAAAAGCAAACAAAGCAAATTTATACTTCTTAATTGAGCAATTGAAAATCCAAAGATGTAACCCTGGAAAAATTTTTAATTATCTTATTTGATCTTCAACCATCATGAAATGTTTGATGAATCCAAAGATATCGAAGTCGAACCAAACACACTAGATGAATGACCGAATCAAATTCCTTTCCAAATAAAAAACAATTCAATAATTACAAGAGTAGGTGACCTAGGGTGGAAGCTATTTGAAACCAAATATGATAAGCCTGACGCCAAGAAAATGGAAATAAAATTCAACATTGTAGGATGAACTTTTAATTCTGGTTTTGATGGCAATAATTCACAAGATGGATAAAAATTCAAGGTATATTGAAGTTCTACAAGGAGAAGAATGAAGATAATTGAAAACAAAAGTAAAGAAAGGCTCCTATATTTCTATGTTCTCAAAATCAAGGAAAATCTAAGTGAAAAGCTATCAACCACAAAGCTTCAATGTCAAAATGCTAACATATACTAAATAGTGATTATTATCCAATGGAAAATGTGATCTCACTTGGAGCTATTGTAGCTTTATCCATTTGATGTCAAAATTTTGGATAAAAAATTATTAATTGGGAAGCCAAAGATGCTGAAGATATTTACAAATCCGCTGAATTCGGATGACCGTTCCATTTTACATTGTGTAAAATATTCATGGTCACACATTTATGGATGTCCAACTAAGTATAAAAGAAAAAAAATAGAGGATAATTAAAAAAAACTAGATGGATGGAAGACTGATAGATGATAGTTCACATATTTCAATTGATGTATGTTTCATAAACATGAAGTCCTAGTAGGAATGATGATGTTTGAAAACAGAGCTCTGAAATGATTCTTTGTACAACATTCCTTATTGTACAACATTCTTTATGAATCTTTGTACAACATTCCTTATTGGTCTCTCTGGAATGATTCTTTGTACAACATTCCTTATTGTACAACATTCTTTATGAATCTTTGTACAACATTCCTTATTGGTCTCTGTATAGCTAAGAAACATGCAAATTATAGGTCGATAAGTCTGAAATCATTAGAGAAACTTACATGTGGGTGTTATGATATGGAGAAATGACTTGGAAGGTATGATCATGACTAAAATCGATGGAGAATTTAGTTCATCTCACATGTCAGCAATTTTTATCGACCCATATTCCTTTTGATCCATATAACACCTTCTAATATCATTGTGAGGATGAAAAAAGATTCATGAGAAGAAAACATTATAGTTTTTGATGCTATCTACATATAAATGTTCTTAATATTGACATTATATAATCATAGAAAGCAATATAATTAATTTGTATCCTATTCAATCATAACTAAGCAAGTTTATGCATGTTATCTTTGTATGACCTTACTGCTAGATCTAGAGGTAACAAGCACACCGTCTCAGAAGGGGAAAAGTGAATTGAAAACCTTTATTTGTCTCAACATATCGTTGCCATTTTATCATCAGAGCTATCGAAGCTTTACTTGGAACATCTTTACTCTTTTCATTTTGTTTTCCTCAAAATGATTATGATTATATATTTCTTTTACTTGATTTAACGATTTATTTTGGGGGAGAGAGCCGATCTCTGTTGGGAAGGATTCCTATATAATGATGGAGCGTATACCCTGCCTTCATGCACTGCAGAGCCCGTAAAGTGAGATTCTCTTCGAGGTCGCTATGGCGCATGCTTTGTTCTCAAAGGTGCGTCACCTTGTGCATTTCTTCAATGAAGAACTTGTTTCACGTCTCTTCGATCCAACTCGCTGATTCTTTTTGTTTCTCCTGTGTTTGTAATAATCGGCAGGTTGGCTTAGCCTCTTCCCCTATCTATTCGTGCCCTACTCAGGATACTTCTCTGTCTCCAATCACTTTGAAATGCAAGGTTAGTAGCTGGGAAGGATGTGATCGTTCTGTCATGTCTGTCATCATGACGATTTTACTCGATTGGTCTCTGCCGTTTTTCTATGCATGCAGAGAGAGAGAGAGAGAGAGAGAGAGAGAGAGAGAGAGACTCTTGTCATAAAGTCTTACGAGAACGTAGAGATTAGGTTTCTTAAACTCCTTCATGCGGTAAATTGCATCAGGCCACTGTAAGCAAGGAATCAATATTGCACCATTCTTTCCTCGGGGAGTGCGCAGCCCTTCAGGTTGTAGCTGTCACCAAACGTCGTGGCATAAAGACACGCAATGTACAAGCTAAGGTAATTACAGGTCCTCTAGAGTTGGAGACAGCAACGGAGCCTCCTATCAATCTATTCAAGCCAAAGGAGCCCTACATTGCGAAGATTGTTTCTGTGGATAGGCTAGTTGGCCCCAAGGCACCTGGTGAGACCTGTCACATAATCATTGATCATGGTGGAAATGTTCCATATTGGGAAGGCCAAAGCTATGGTGTCATTGCACCTGTATGTTCCAGCTTCTGTCACTATGGCTTCTGTTCGTTTTCCAGGTGAGTGCATGCTTTTGCTTACACGCTGATACCTATGACAGGGCGAGAATCCTAAGAAACCAGGACTGCCAAATGCGGTACGCCTTTACTCGATAGCTTCAACACGTTATGGAGACCGTTTCGATGGGAAAACTGCTAGTTTATGCGTACGAAGAGCTGTCTATGTTGATCCAGAAACCGGAAAAGAAGATCCAGCAAAGAAAGGAGTATGCAGCAATTTCCTTTGCGATGCCAAACCCGGAGATGAGGTGCAAATATCAGGTGCATTATCTTATAAAGTTTTGTTTAGAAAATACAAAGACGAATTTAGTATATATTCTTCATGGTTGGATCTTTGGAATTTTCATGTCTCAACATTTGCGATCCGCATGTGCACGTGCAGGGCCTTCTGGAAAAGTGTTGCTTTTGCCTGAAGACCCCAAGGCAACACACATTATGGTGGCAACAGGAACAGGGATTGCACCATACAGAGCTTATTTGAGAAGAATGTTCATGGAAGATGTGCCAGATTACAAGTTCACAGGGCTCAGCTGGTTATTTTTAGGAGTGGCCAACACAGACAGCCTGCTATATCATGAAGAATTTTCGGAATACCTGAAGAAATTCCCTGATCACTTCAGATATGACATTGCATTGAGCAGAGAACAGAAGAATCAGTCTGGCGGAAAAATGTATGTTCAAGACAAGATAGAAGAATATGGCGCTGAGGTATTTGAACTGCTTGACAAGGGTGCGCATATCTATTTCTGTGGTCTGAAGGGCATGATGCCAGGAATTCAGGATACCCTCCAAAAGATTGCAGAACAAAGGGGATTGAAGTGGGAAGAGAAGCTTGCGGACTTGAAGAAGAAGAAACAGTGGCATGTCGAGGTCTATTAAGACCCAAAGCATTTTAAATCATGTTCGCATCAAAAGTAGAGCACCATATTTACATCGAAGGTCTGATAAACATTCACCTTGGCGTAGTGTCATATTAACTCTCTCGCTTTTGTCAAAGGGAGAAAGTGTGTTACATGTGAATCTCTTAATGCCTGAACTTGCAGGATCAGATATCATGCCATCTTTTGATGCATTGGTACATTCCTAATAAGAGTCCTCTCTCCCTGAAGTGAGGGATTAGCCATTGGATTATGCAGCTGTAACATTAATTATTATCGGCTGTAGTCTTTGTCATAAGCTTGGTTCTGTTGGTTGGCAATCTCATTATGTAGGTGTACTGCCAAAGCTTGTAATCAATATTTCAAGCAAAGCTTTTAAGCCATGTTTCAAGTCGAAAAACCATTCTCTGCAGGAATCTTTGAATGCATATGGAAGGATTTGTGTTGTACAACATACATTTTCGCAAATTTGAGTATATATGTGAAACGTTTCTGACATTTTTGGGATTTTAGTGAGATGATTTTGATTGTGCATAATTTGCATTTCTTGTAGTCACATGGATCATGGTTGGTCCTTCCTGAAGAAAATTGCGATGAGAACTTATGCGATCATGGTTGGTCCTTCCTGAAGAAAATTGCCCACTGTTTTTTCTACCTTTCTCCTTTGCAGGCTCCTTTGTTTCCTTTTCTCCGTGATCACAAAGATCATGTATCATTGTCAGAAACATATTATCATGACATTGTCAATAATTCTAATTCGTGTACTGATAATCCTGGTAAGGTAGACCGGCTTAGGGTTGATCAAGAAAGGTACTATTAGTGCGCATGATATTAAGCATGAATGTGATTTACGAAAAGGAACATAAACCATACATTCACCCACACATGCAATAAAACTAAAAGTAACAAAATTAATATTTCTCTCCAATTACTCGAGGTCCAAAGTGGAATGGTAACTATATTTCTCTTATGCATGGCATTTCACAACCGCATACCCCTCAGATGTGTGTGCCTATTTCATATATTTTCTCTTTGCATTGTAGTTTAACAATAAACTAATGACATTCTCTTCTACTCCAGAGTCAACAAAGGCCATGCTTCATGCCAAAATTTGTAGTGCCTAAACATGTTTTATTTTTTAAATAAAGGAAGTTCGGCCTTAGCCTACTCTCTCGGACTTGAATTAAATAAAGGAAAAATACAAAAGAAGAGCACTAGTGCCCACGAGATTCCCCGAATCCCACAGAGCAGGGGAAGCTTTTGCATAGTGTAGATGGCTTACAAGAAAAGGTTAATTGCCAACTTATCACCCTCATGCAGGGCCCGCATGGGTAAAGTGTGTTCTTGATCAAAAGGAATACTTGATGACTCCTAAACAAAAGGGGGGGTTTCTTACAATTAGCGATGGCTTACAAGAAAAGGTTAATTGCCAACTTATCACCCTCATGCAGGGCCCGCATGGGTAAAGTGTGTTCTTGATCAAAAGGAATACTTGATGACTCCTAAACAAAAGGGGGGGTTTCTTACAATTAGCGATCCTTTTGCCAAGGAGGAACAATGTAGATGGCTTACAAGAAAAGGTTAATTGCCAACTTATCACCCTCATGCAGGGCCCGCATGGGTAAAGTGTGTTCTTGATCAAAAGGAATACTTGATGACTCCTAAACAAAAGGGGGGGTTTCTTAGTGTAGATGGCTTACAAGAAAAGGTTAATTGCCAACTTATCACCCTCATGCAGGGCCCGCATGGGTAAAGTGTGTTCTTGATCAAAAGGAATACTTGATGACTCCTAAACAAAAGGGGGGGTTTCTTACAATTAGCGATCCTTTTGCCAAGGAGGAACAGTGAATACTCAATCGACTAGAGTTTCGAGCGTTCCGGAGAGTCGCAGAGAGACGACTCGCTTCTCCTAGCAGAGCTTGCTTCCTACTGATATACTTCTGATGACTAATTTTCATTCCGATGATCTGCCATAGCCTTCGTGGTAGACCTTGCAAGGCTTACATGGAGTTATAGAGGAGATTGATAAACCTCGCATCCCCATCATGTGGAGCCCACTTGGTTTTAAGCTTATTGTTGACATACTGTAGCTCTTTGTGATGTCTGAAGGGGGGGTTTTCTTACATTTAGCAATTCTTCTACCGAGAAGGAAAAGGGACTTCTCGATCGACCACTCCTTGGGGGTATTGCCAAAGTTTTGAGCACACCTTTCTCGCCAAATCTTCCAAAGGATCTCTCCCCTAATCGCATTCCACAATGCCGTAGAGCAATCGATCGCTTCACCAATGAGGGCTTGCTTCCAATTGATTTGTTTTTGGAGTCCCAAAGAATGACCAAGGACCCTCCATAACCGAAGGGATTAAGGGCAAGCAAAGAACAAGTGACCAATATCCTCTTTGCTATGGCAACATCGCTTGCACTAGGGCGGAACCCCACAAATCTTGTTAGCTTTTGCATTGGTCCATATTCCACGGTGTAGGATTTTCCATAGGAGAACCGACTTTTTGTTTTCAATGAGAGGGTGCAAAAACACAGTTAGCGAATGTTGTTCCCCCTATCATAGATGAGGATAAAATCTACAAAGATATTGCATCTTTTGGTTGGATATGTTTATGTCCTTGAATTCATCAAAACTTGTGAGGCATGTCAATTTAGTGCACCAATTTAGCACACAATGCTATAATATGCTATGGTTGCATCTAAGTGGAGCAATCCAATATTTGATAATTTTAAATATGGATTTTTTTTTTGGCTTATGCAATAACAAGAGTATTAAAGGAGATAATGTTAGTATTTACAATAATATGAGAGCAATTTTATAAAGGAGGAGAAATAATCCTTCTAAGATTGCATATATGAGAATGAATAGCTCGCTAGTTTAGATATGGCACATGCAAAGCTTGCTAGTGGTCCCTTTTTAGCAGAAAGAACATCCAAGATTATTTTACTTGCTAGATTGTGGTGCCCAACCCTCCATGTGGATGCAAAAACGTATGTTAAATGGTCTCTACCACATATATACACGCACCTCTTGATTGCATTATCCTAGGCTTGGCTTTCAATCATGTAGATCCCTTAGCCATGTACATGACCATTAAGAAAAGAATAGAGTCTTCAAGTGCCAATTTATTTGCCACAAAATTGAAGCCATAATTACTCTGAGAGACAATAAGAGGCTACCAAGTAAAAGAAAAAAATCATCGGGTAGTTTAAATTTCTAATCAATAAATTGAAATTTTTGTCTTATATGGCTAGAAAACCATCGGTAGGAAGTGTAAACTGCCAATGGGATTATTTGTGGATCTTGGATAGATTTTGATCAATGATTGTGAATGAAAGAAGCTAGAGGAATCCTTGCATTGACCATTGCATAAAAGTATTAGATAATAAAATACACTTTGTAATTTGAAATTGAATGTCCAACTTTTATTTGACATGTATCAAATAGTCACAATGAGAAAAACATTTTTGTATCTCCATGAGAAGGAATGAACCCTTGATTTGGAGTGCAACAACTCGCTTAGACTGGCTGGTACAACATGTACTTCCATGAAATTGCCATCCACTATTGGATGCAACCCTCAAAATCAAAGGTTAACATCACTTGTGCATTACCATCTTTTGATAGGGATTATTAGATCAATGCCTTAATCAGACGTGTCACGATTCTTAGTGCCAATCCTCGAGCTGGATTCACTTGCAAGCCATTGGATAATTGCCTTACTGGATGACTATGAGAGTTAAGTGTGATATCTAATGCGGAATGGTATCATCTACATTGATTTGGACCAAAATACAATGGCCACAAAGTGCACGATTGACTTCTTGGCTTGACATTAGTGGGATCAATAAATGAAGCTTTTTTTCCTCCAAAAACCACCCTTGAACAATTTAAACCCATGGAAAATTAGAAAGAAATAAGCTCACTTAAAAATTTAAGCAAAAGTAGAATTTCCACTAATGTTCCAAATAAAGTTTCCCTTAAAAGACCTCAAAATCTTCCTAATGATTCAGACTCTCTAGATCATCATACTAACTCATATGTTCTATCTAGAACTTACTAGGGCTTGGCTGTGTCAATACTCTGATGTATATTTTGAGTATTCCTCTATGTAAGAAGCTTCACTTGTTAGTTTTCGGGTATGTCTTAACTATCACAATCTAGGTTGAATTATTTGTTATTCAATAATTTGATTATTCATGAATAATTATCAAATTTTACGATAGACCCTTATTATTCAATCGAATTATTCAATGCCATGTCAACTTATTTAGATAGGAGCAAATAGTTTTTGCATGGCAATTTGGTCGGTTTTTAAACCTTTTCCATCGAAAAGCTTTCAGTTGAAAAAGTTTTTGATCCAAAAGCTTTCAAGCAAAAACTATCTCGATCGAAAGATATTCATTCAAATAATTTTTAATCAAGAAATGCACCCAACATTGTACTTCATCAGAGTTACCTTGTTTTTTGTGAACTTACAATGTTGTACAAAGAATAAGGTATAAAATCTTGTTAAAAATATTTATTATTTTTGTATTAACAAAATAAAGAACAATATTGATTTGTTTGTTTAAAATTTTTAGTCGAAAACTATTGTGATTCTTTATCTCAACATTGATTCTTAATTCAAAATAGTATGTTATGTGTGTGTATGATTGTGAGTGAAAATATATTGTGATTGTTTGAATCAACATTGATTCTTACTTCACAATAGTATGTGTATGTGTATGTGCCTCTATGATTGTGAGTGAAAATCTATTGTGAATTTTTGAATCAACATTGATTCTTACTTCACAATAGTATGTGTATGTGTATGTGTGTGTAAGATTGTAAGTGAAAATATATTGTGATTGTTTGAATCAATATTGACTCTTACTTCACAATAGTCTATGTATGTATATGTGAATGTATGATTGTGATTCAAAACCTATTGTGATTGTTTGAATCAACATCGATTCTTACTTCACAATAGTATGTGTTTTTGTAGGTGTGTGTATGATTGTGAATTAAAATATATTGTGACTTTTTGGAAAAGGCTTTATCTTCCTTTTGATAATTCAAGGGTTGAGAAGGTGCTAATAAGTCAACTAGAGCTTCTTAGGTCTCTAGATGACTTTCTCCTTTAGATTTATTAGCACCTTCTTAGATCCCTTGAATTGTAAAGGGATCCAAGAAATTTTTCATCCAATTGAGAAAAAAGTTTTATGTGAAATTCTATTCACAATAGTATGTGTATGTGCATGTGCATGTATGATTGTGAGTGAAAATCTATTGTGATTGTCTGACTCAACATTGACTCTTACTTCATAATAGTATGTATAAGTGTACGTGCATATGATTGTGAATTAAAATCTATTGTGATTGCCTGACTCAACATCGACTTACTTCACAATAATATGTGTAAGTGTATGTGTGCGTATGATTGTGAATCAAAATTCATTGTGATTATGTGACTCAACATTGATCTTACTTCACAATAGTATATGTAAGTGTATGCGCATGCATGATTATGAATTAAAATCTATTGTGATTGTCTAATCAACATTAATTTTTACTTCATATTAATATAAGCTTGTGTATACGCGTGTATGATTGTGAGTTAAAATCTATTGTGATTGTGTGATTTACAATATTGATATTAAATTGAATATATGAAGAGTTAGAAATATAAATAAATAGGTAGATAAATACTTATATTAATAGATTTAAAAACTTTAAGAGAGATTCAAAATAGTTCATGTATATTTTAAGATATATATTTAGTGGAATGTATATCTTATTTGATGTTGATTTATGTTTTCTTTTTGTAGATATAAAGTCTTCATTAAAGCGACCATTATGGGAAAGGGAAAAGAATGGTCATATATGATTATTTTTCAAGAGGGTAAAATAGTCTCCATGATACAATGAAAATGTTGTGGATATCATTATGTAGGCAATGCAACTCATACAAAAGAGCATATTCTTAGTAGAGGTAATAATGTTGCATGATGCTCTAATCTAGATAGTTATATATGGGTACATTTTGCAAATTATGCAAACACATGTAAATCCCAAGGTATCACATCAAAAACATTCAAAAGAATGAGTAGCTCACAATCCTTTTGAAGTAATCCAAGTGTGGAGCAAGAACGATTAGATGTATGAATGACAACAGAGGATGCTCCTGATATTTCTACTCAAGTATCATAAAATATTTTTGAGAATAATCAGGATATATCTACTCCATTTTCTCTAGATATTTAAAGGAAGAGTGGACAAGGTGAATCTAGTAGACATGGTGGATCAAAAAATGTGTCCCCTAATATTGTTTGTACTAAATCATAGAACACAATACCTGTAGCTTGTGAAAAACAATATTGTTTTGAGCTTCATCTTAAATGGACTCAAGCATTTTTAGCATGTGGGATTCCTTTCAATCTTATTCATAATCATTTTTTCAAAGATGCTTTGATGTCAACTGCACAGAAAGGATTCAACACGCCATATTACAATAAAATGCGAACAAAGTATGTAGATAAAGTGAAGAATAGTACTAAAGCTATTTTAAAATGAACAATGCTTGATTATGTACCCATGTATGGATGCAGAATAGCACTAGATGGATGGACAAGTTGTCAAAAGAAGCCATTGATTAATATCATGGTTATATGTCCAAAAAGAATTATGTTTTTGGAAGCAGTTGATACTTCTCTTAAGGAGAAAAGTTAAGCTTTCCTTGTAAAGATATATGAACATGCTATATCTTGCATGGGTGTTCCAAAGAATGTCACTGCAATACTGACTGATAATGCATCTAGTTTTTAAAGTGCTTGAATTGGAATACAAAACAAGTATGAAGGCATTATTGGGTTCCATGCATAGCTTATATAGTAAATCTATTATTAAAAGATACAAGTAGATTATCTTTCATTAAAAAAAGTTTATTAGATGCAAATGATGTGGTCAAATTTATCTGCGAGCATCAATTTTCATATTCATTCTTTTGTTCAAAATCTCACAAGAAAGGAGTTCATATCTTTTGTGCTACATGATTTGCAATAGCTTATATTGTGCTCAGTGGATTATTGGAAGTCAAGAGAATACTTGTAGAAGTGATTGTGGATCAAAGATGGGAGGCATGGCTAGAGAAGTATCCTTCTTATCGAGTTGCGGCTTCAAAGTGCATGTCTCTAATAAAATCACAAAATGTTTGGCGTAATCTTGAATAAATTATCGGTATAACTAAAACCTTTGTGGATTTTTTACAAATTGTTGATACCAAGAAGTTTGCGATATGAAAATTTTATTGGATTATTTTAGAAGTTATTAAAAAGTGAAAGACTTTAATCATTTTTCATCACAAGAAAAAACACAAATTGTATCATTAACAAAGAAACAATGGACACAAATGCATACTCATTTACATGGAACAACGTTAATCTTGGATCCATCGTTTCAACTCAATGGTCAAGTGTCAAACAAAGAAGTCATGGCAAATTTCCAAACCACATTTCAATTATTAATTCCAGCCATAGATGGTCGAGATGCATTCCATCAGAGAATAGCTTATGTAAACCTAGAAGGATGTTTTTGAGATCTATGGCACATTGAAGCAATTCAAAAGCATCCACCTCCTATATGGTGGAAAGATTACGGAGGTGAAACAATGGAGTTGTAACATCTAGCTATGAAAGTGCTTTTAGTAACAACTTCAAGTGGTAGTTGTGAACATAATTGGAGTGCATATGATTTTCTTCATTCAAAACAAAGAAATTACTTAAGTGTATCACGTGCCAATGATTTGGTATAGGTTTTTCGCAATATGCATTTGTTACATGCTCCAACAAAGATAGCTTCAATAGTAGCATGACAACATTTTGGAGAATTTCAAACTCATGCAATTTTAACAAATAATTCATGGAGTTATCAAGAATTAGATGTAGATCACAATGATGGTTCATACATGAAATAAATAGATGACATGGTACTTGTAATAGATGATGATATTCAAAATGAAGAAAATGATGTATTTTAAATACTTTGATTAGATTCAATTGCAAAAACAATGCCTTTGTAAATGATGATTTTAAATATGACAAAAAGTGGCTTGCCTATTAGTGTCTTGTTGATTGAATAATTCACCGATAGTGAATCGATCAAAAGATGATGATGCATCTGCTAGTCTTCCATCTGTTCTCATATGTGTTGAGAGATATTTGTAATTTTTTCACTTGATTTTCTAAATAATCAATTCTCTTTTGTTGATAATCAATTGTTCGTTGTAAACCAAGAATTTTTAATCCTTCATTGTATAACTCTGCTCCTTGTGATGATAAATCATGAATAAGGTTATGTTCTTTGGGTAACAATATATATGGCCGTTTCTGAGGAAAAGGGCCTCCGTATCCTTGATTATGAAATCACTTCATGTATCATAAAAACACGTCAACTTAAAGCACATTATATAACATTAAATAAATAATTAAATTTGACACAATGATAAAAAAAGATGTTTGATTAATAAACATGTTCCTTGACAAACATCCATTTCAATATGGCCTTAATCCATCACTATTTGACATCTTCAAACCATAATGAAAAAGGTTCGAGAATACTCTAAGAAACTCATGTGTGTCTATTCTTTTCAATACATCTTTTTTACATGCTAGTTCTAATGCATACTTGAACTTATAAACCTCATTTTTATCAATGGGATAACTATCTAAATCTACACATTTTAAAAGTTGCAAAAGAAGTATTGCAAGAGCATCAAGGGCCTTGATGCTCTTGCATCCTGGTATGTTTAAATACTCTTTCTTCATTTTCTCGAACTAGATGTCCAACATATCACCATTCCATAATTTGAAAATAAGGCTTGGGCTTTTACTATGGCGTCTAGCTAATGTAAGTGGACTGATTATTCCAATATGGATAATAGATAATATGGTGGCCTCATTCATTACTTCATTATCTTGTGTTTGCGAGTCTCCACCATGTAGTTTGAATAATTTTGCTACAAAAATTTCATTGATGAACCTCGGGTGGGTTATTATGACTTTATGGACCATACCATATTGTCCTTCCCCCATGAGAGCTGCATATTCAAAATGAACAGATGAATATGGGAGCAAACATAGGTTGCTGGATGTTTGATCTCCCATATTCACATGCATATTTGCACATGGATATATCGTTGCTGCTATAGTTGGTGTCTCTACCTGTTTGGTAGTGTTTGGTCTCACCCTCTTTCCTCTCTTCATTGTTTGGTAGTGTAAATCAACAAATTTGATTTTGTCAATAAATCTTGGCATTGTTGTGATATCCAATGCCAAGGATTTTGCTACTATGACTATTTTTCCAAATATGAGAGTGAGCTCTTTGGACATTTTTTCACCTAGCACTTGTGGTCCTATTGATACACTTCCAAATTTATCTTCGATGTTAATGTATGCTGTTCTACATAGTTGTTTGATAAGATCTTTGTAATTTGACACATCCATTTCTACTGCGATCTGGTCTTCTCACATTACGTACATATACGAGTAGACAAAATCTTCTAAAAAATTTCACTCATGCTTATTTATCTTATCTGCCATCTTTGCAAATATAACCAATAGATTATTAGATAAAATTAAAATTATGATTAATAGTAAATCTTTAAACATAGATGGTGGAGGTGATTATTGCTCTAGGGCTATTCTTGGTGATTCTAGGTATCCTTGATCATATCTAGGCCTTTATGGGTCGTAATAGGGCTTTCTTTTTTGATACATGGGTGTAGGTGAGTACAATTGCATTGGATCGAATATGCTTTAATAACACTTAATGGTGAAGTGACTTGTTTTTTTTTTCAATTGCATAGAGTTGCATGTATCTCCTCTTTGTTTGAGAGTTATTTGGTTCCCAATTACACATATGTGTAGGTTGATCATCATTGCAATCCTAAGGAGTTGTCCTCTCTAGATTTAGGGCACATTTCTATGGTGTCTCACTTGTTTGACTCTCTCAATTGAAGCGTAGAGGAACTAGTTTTTGTGATTTTTTCACTTCTTAAATCTAACAATGGGATCTTTAGGTCTATAGCTAGGTTATCTTTGAGTGCCATGCACTCTTTGATGCATTTATTTAGCATAGTTAAACTAGTATATAGCTAAACTAGTATATATAGCTAAACTAGTATATAGACTAGTGATCTCAACTATTCAATTATTAGACCATTCAAGAATAACAAGTTCAACTTTTTTTAGAAGGCCATTCTCATCTCGGGCCTCTATTCCCGTATTTTTTATATCTAATAAGTGTTATCCTTTGTTGATTCATGATTCAATTGCTTAAAATTGTAGATCAATGAGGAAGAATCGTTAGGGTATTGCTTATATCTCCTAGCTATTATTAGAGAATTATAGAAAACTATCTAATAATTTCTTCCATTAGGGTAGGTCTCTAAATGCATTGATGGACAAGGGATGGAACCAAGCTAAGGCTATTCTAACTAATGTCAAAACAAAAGCTTTGTATTGAGTGAAGAGACCATGATTTATTCACCTCTTATGACTTCTTTCAACTTAACTACGTGATTATAAGGGTCAATACATCTCTCATAATAATGTCTCATGCACTTTACCACTTGTTATGGTGGAAGGCACCAACTTGTATCCTGATATCTTTGAGTCATGTGCTCTATCATTATTGGATGATTTCCACTTCCTGTTCTTATGGTAGGTAAACCATGTTCCTCACAATCGGATTCATGCCCACTAACAAGTGTTCATCTTTAGTCTATTCTTGTATCTCTTCCTTGTTCACTTGTGGGTTTCTTTTTTTCTCCTCCCTTGAAGATTTATGGGCTAATCCCTTGGGTACTTAATTACACTCAATTTCACTCATGGGCTATTACATGAGTGGGCTTTATTTATGTACTCTAAATGGATAGTTGAAGACAATTTGCTTTGATATTCAGAGATTGACACCAATTTTTGGATTTTCTCTCTCAATTTCACTCATGGGCTATTACATGTTGTTGGCTTTATTTATGTACTCTAAATGGATAGTTGAAGACAATTTGCTTTGATATTCAGAGATTGACACCAATTTTATATAAGAAGATCTAGAATTGATTGTACAAAATAATCAATTGTAAGCCTTGTCAAAGTATTTGGGACTTCATGATTCTTTAGAAGGAGTTTGTTTTAAATGCATGATGTTTATCAAGGAAGTATTTCCTCTAAGCAAAGGGGAACCATCTTGAAAAAAGTTTTTTTCTTGATTTTTATCATTACAAAAGGCATTGTTCAATGTTATAGTACCTAGGCCATTGGTGTTTTCTACAAAATACATGGTACCTATTTATCCTCATCATAAATAGCACAATATATGGGACCCCTTTATCCCACAAAGTAGGTCTAGTATGCCCCAAGGGAGAAAACTCATTGATGTACCAAAGGTGCTAAGAAAACTATGCCTAATGCTAGGCATAAAAGATGGCAAGATGTTCAGAATAACAAGAAACAAAACCGTTATAGAGAGTTACAAAGAATGTTAATAAACTTTTTGTTCCCCTCATGGGAGGCCCCTTTGGATCTTGTTTTCTCCAAAAAAAAACACCCTATGGGGTATGAAGGGAGGGGACTTCTTATAATTACAAATTCTTCTGCCTAAAAGGCTAAATGATTTTTCAATTGACCATTCCTCTAAAGGGTTGCAAAACTGGCAACATATATTTCTTTTCGAATTCTCCAAAGAGCTTCCCCCTAATCGAATTCCACAAGGAAGCAGAGCAATGGATCACATCTCCAAGTAAGGATTTTTCCGATTTGAGTCTCTGAATCCATAAGTCTCCCCATGACCTCGCAAACCAAAAAACTCCTTGCACATGAAAAGAAGAGGTTCCGAAAGAATTCTTTACCATTGAGGTAGCACTTACATAAGGGAGGGACCCCACAAATTTTGTTAGCTTTAATGTTATCCCCAAATTCCTGTGTGGAGGAATTTCCACATCAAAAAAACATTTTTATACTCAATGAGGGGGTGCCATACGGGAAGGAACTTAACATCCCATCTAATAATTGGACAATTCACATACCATTTCCTATTAAACAAGATATGACAATCCATATTCTTCTTGAAACTAGGTAGTTTTTCCAAGCTATCATGATTGTGCCATTTTATACCTTCTATTCAAGGGGGATTATAGTTGAGAAGGAGACAAGACTTTGAGTTATCCCAAGCATTGATTCCGCTTCTTAACATGCACCCATGTTCATAATCTAGTCTCCAAGATCGGTTAATGTCCTCAAATATGTTCCATTGTCTTATGTCTTGATTCCAAAGATGCTTGACATACAAAACCTTTTATTCCATAATTTCTTTGCTCTTTGGAAGTTTGTGAAATCAACAACCTTGATTCCCTTTATCGAGAACCAAATTGAATATTTTCCTAATATCATTAGCTACTTCCACTTTTCATTGATCTTGAGGTAATGTTTCATCTTGTTCCAAATTTTGCACAATGAAAAAAACAAATCCAAGCCTCTGCAAGTAAGAGGAAAAGGGAAGAACAAAATGAGTAAATAAAGACCCTTCCATCTAGGCACACCAAAAAAAGTAAGAACACTTTTATTTCTAAAAATCCATTTGGCCTAAGAGGTATCCATATTCATTCGAGATTCAATAAACCATTTGGCCACCAACTTATTTGTTAAACCTTCAATGTATAGAATGCCAAGCCAACCTCATTCTTTTTCACTTGCACAAATAGTCCATTTGATTTTGGGCACACCTCCTCCTATTGAGATGACCCATCCAAAGATTTTTTCGGAAAATTCTTTCAAACTTAGCTAGATCTTTGTCTTTGGATTGCTAGCATGACATAAAATAGATCATCAAGGCTACGAGGAACCTGTTGACCACCATAGCATGCCTTGCCAAGTTTATTTGCATTCCTTTCTAATAACTAAGTTTCTTGTCAATCTTCCTAAGAGCCCAATTCAACCTCTAACCCATAGTAACATCAAAGCCCAATAGAATACTCAAGGGACGAAAGATTTGACCATTGGGTATTACTTGACACCCTAGCTCCACTAGAAATTATGGTGGGTGTCCAATAATAGCCTCGAACATGATTTTTGAGTTGTTTATTTTTTATCTTGAGGCCACACAAAAGGTATCTAGATAGTGCCAAAAGGAAGTGACACTGTCCAAATCATTATGTAAGAAAGCATTTGTGTCATCTATGAACATTCTCATTAACATCTGATCTTGGCTATTAGGTAGCACAAGCCCATCGATTTGGCCAATATGGGCATGATGTTAACCAATAAAATAAGGACATTAGTAGCAATACCAAAAAGTAGCATTGCTAAGGGGCAACCTTGTTTGATCGATCTTTTTTATGTAATTGATTGAGAGAGCTGATCATTAATGTTAATATGAGAAGATGCATTTAACATAAGGATCAAGACCATCTTGATAAACTTTGGGTTGCATCCAAGGTCTTTCGAATATTTAATAATGAAGTCCCAATCGAGTCTATCATAAGCTTTGTCGAAGTCGATTTTGAGAAAGAGAACATCGTGCATGGCAAAGCTTTGCATCTGAGATAGCCTAAGAATCTTGAACTACACATGCTGAATCATTGATAGATTTTGCATGTTCTATGAGCTTATACAACCCAATACATAAAATGTGAGAAGCAATAATGACCACGATTTGAAAGATCGTGAATTGTACACCTATCATCAATAAATTTCACAACCACACGAATCTTGGCTATTGCTAAAATCTACAATAGATTTTTCTTGATCCTTAGCAGAAACAAAGCATCTGACAATGTGAAAGAACAATTTTTTCTTTTTTGATTTCTTCTCGTCTTTGTCTTCCTTTTTCAACTATGTAGCATTCGTAGATTTTTCCTTACTGCTAGATGAACTCCATTTATCTTTGCCCTTCTCAATAACTAAGAAAGCTTGATCTGCTACACACATGATGGACCTATTTTTCCTGGATTGATCTTCTTGCAAAAAAACAGAGAATAACTCCTCAAAATTTAAGGCATTTGGATTGCCTTTCATCATTAACTGAAGAGTAGATGCAAAACTCTGATATGAATCTAGAAGACCATTCAGAACAGTCCGCACAAGTGAATTGTCCATAGAATCTCCTTCATTCATATGCTCACTCTCCAATTGCTTTCAGAGGTAAGCAACACAAGCCTCATTTCTTGCCTGGTATTCACCTTGAATAGCTGTATTTGCAAATGTAGTGGGTCATTTTCAACACCCTGCACAATATTCCATAGTTCTTTTGCGACCAATACATGATGCATCATATATGCCCATAGTGGGTAATCGGTACCATCCAACTTGTCCTCAACAACCAACATATGAAATACATCATTGCTTTTAGCCATGACCACTAACTAAAATACCTTGATGCAGAAAAATGATTGTATCTCAAAAAGTTGAACAAAACTATCCTGTCAAGCTTTGCTAAACCTGTAGCAAACTTCAAGCTGCTTGTATTGGTGAATCGAAACTTGTATATATGTTTGGCACGAATGAATGAAATCGCATGCATAGGCATTATAATAATTCATTTGGATGCCAAAACGAGCTCAAATCCAAATTTGGACACACATGGTGAAGCCATTTTGAACTCCTAATCACCATGAATATGCTCACCAATTTTTGTGGGATTTTGAGATTGTGATCGAAGGGGTGTCAACGATGCACTAGATGAAGCGGCAACTTGCTCCGATACCAATTGTTGGATTTTGAGGTGTGCGGAAGCATGCGAACAACACATGGAAGAAGAAGAAGAAGAAGCTTGGAGCACAACACACAATACTGAATGTATTACCAAGAGAAAAAATACAAAGATAAGTCACCCCTTATACAAGCCGAGGGGAAAAAACTTCCTAAAGAGGGAAAAGAGTGCCTTGACAGTGGTAAGTGTGTTCACACACATCACTACCAAAATATATCAACAAAACTATCTTATATACTATTAATAGAGTAAGAAAATGAAGAATCAAACATATAAAATAGTGTTTATGAGTTTTTTTTTTAATGAGTGCATCATCTATATTATCATGAGAGTATTTTTTTTAAATTTTTTAGAAGGAATTTCAATCATTGAGATATATTCTTCTAGATTTTCTTGAATTAATCTGAAAGTACAATGATAAGTAGGCATACAACCCATGGGACCCCTCGAATCCCATAATAATACCTAATAAATTTCTAATTCATATCATCTAAACTATCACAAGAATATGGTGTGTGGTAAATCATATACTCACAATAATCCCTGTCAATTTTTTAAACATTTATTGTCTACACCCATTAATTTTTAGAAAATTAATAACTTTTGAGAGATATTTCTCATTGTCTTAAAAAAAAAAGAACTAAGGTGATGTATAATGTATATACCTCAATCACTTCCATAAAATCATGAAGAGATGGGTACCTCTCTACTCCATTTTACTGTTTAAGAATGAATAAGTGGTCACATACATACATAGATATATAGGTACACAAATGCATACACACATACATACATACATACATACATACATACATACATATATAAATACATACATACATATATTCGTACATACATATATACGTACATACATACATACACATATGCATCCATGCATACATACATACGTACATACATACATACATACATACATACATATATTAGTACATACATATATACGTACGTACATACATACATACATACATACACATATGCATCCATGCATACATACATACGTACATGCATGCATACATACATACATGAATACACACATACATACATACATACATACAAATTAAGAAAATGGAGATATTAATCTTTCTACATGATAAATTTGTTATGTTAAATTGGGTTCCTTGAAGGTTCAATGATTATACTTAAAACAATGACATGATTATTTTTAAGCGTGGATAATATGTTATTGGTGTATTTTGAGTTAATAATGCCTTTGACTTTATAGTGCTTTATTCATAATGAAGCTTTTTTACGCTTCTTTTTTGTAAATAAATCAATTCCCTTCCCTCTCTATATGATATATTTTTTAAATCATACCATGTTCCATACTATTAGTTTTGAATCATTGATTCAAGGGTTCATAAGCATCGGTAGACTATTAAGTTGATATTATCTAGTAGGGATGGTAGATATTACTCAAAAAAACTATCGGCTTTTTTTTTTTTTTGCAGGAATCATATTCTTTTTAAAGATATTGTAGATATTTTAGGAATCATACTTGTTTGTATTGAGAAACGCTGATTAGTGACTAACCAATTGAATATTTTACATTATCTGCTATCCTAGTAAGTCGCATTCATTCACTAACTTTAAAATAAATAGTTGTTTCAAGAAAAAGGCTTTAGTTCCAACATCTGATCTCGAAAGAGATTTATTCTAAAACTCCTTTTCAAGGTGTTGTTATATGGATTTAGGAAAGCATGTCGTTTCCCTTAAGTTGCAAGGGGAGTCCTTTCCTTATGATACTCTATCAATTTGAAACTTATGCTTTAGGGAATATTTAATATGAAACTCATTTCAAACATGTTCCATCATGATGGGTAGTGGTTTGCATTATTTTTAAGTAAATTTTGATTTGTCTATACATAATCCTAACTAGTTACCCATCTAAACCTAATATCCATTATCTAGAGATTTATTGAAATATCCATTTATTGAACTCTACTTAATGAGTTTTCTTTGGGGCATAAACGTCCTTAAAAAAGCAGATATTTTATCTTGAAGCTTTTCTGTTAATCTAAGGTACCTATTAATCTTTTGGACTTATATGAAATGTTTATGGCTGACTTTACTTCCTCAACACTACAATGACAAGGGTTCTTAATATTTTAATTGCCACCCATTTTTTATCTTTTCATTTTATTAAAAATTTTAGTAAGCTTTAGTACCCATTGAAGCTAAGCAAGAGCATATAAATGGTGAAGCTCCTTCTATTGCATGTACTAACAAACATTGATGAGTTAAGATACTTTGAATCTTTGGAAATTGGGTGGGTATAAATATCCTTCAAGATAACAATAATTACATCTTAATTCTCTGTACTAGAACTCCAAATCACATGTACGCGTTTACTTTGAACTAAATATATTGTTTCATATTATTGACTCATGATCTCATAACCCATTCCGTTCTATTGATGTATAGTCCACATAGCTTTTATAAATAATTTTATTCTGAATTATATGACCCTCTAAACTAGTATATCATGTTTTTGATGCAAAGTGCCCATACTACTTTCACATGATACCTGATACAAATGTTTTTAAATTCTACTACAACCTTGGGAATCTCTTGTGGATACAACCACATTATCCTTTTACAGTTCAAGGTTAAGAAGATCAATGAAGAAATCACATATACAACCCTGAAAAACTTCTCTTTCCAAAATTACACCTCAAGCCTAACATTGTGAGTACTAAAGTAAGGTTTGGATAATGTTTTCGATTTGATTGCTCTAGAGATATGAGGTAAGAACAAAATTATCTCTAGACTATATATGGAAGTACTTTCCCTACGATATGATTTCCTATTGATAAATGTTCCATCTAGAAATATATGATTTAAGTAGACACAACAAAAAAAGTGAACTTTGAATATATTTGAAAACTTCTATTATGCAATTATTATTGAGATTTTGAACTTTCCATCTTTGTTGGAAGCATGCAAACAACACAAGGAAGAAGAAGAATCTTGGAGCACAACACATATCATTGAATGTATTACAAAATGAATGTACAAACCGTTAGGGTTATAGATGTATATAGAAGGGGGGAGGGGCCCTGGTGGTTCTAAGTGTGTTCACACACATCACTACTGATATATATCAACAAATCCCCCTTGGGAGTGATGCAGTGAACAAGGAGCTAACACTCATGTATAAGGAAGTTCCAAGCTATGTGCAAAGAGATTAATCCACAAAAGGAAGTAAGCCCAAAGCGTTGTGGAAATCTTCAAACTTCTCCTGAGGTAGAACCTTTATGAAAAGATCTCTAATGTTCTTCAATGTGGGTACATATCCCAAACTGATCTCTCTAGCAGAGAACCTCTCCCTAATGATAATGCACCTCAATTTTCTTTGTGTGAGCGTGGAACATAGGGTTCCTCACAACTGTCAATGCACTCTGACTGTCAGTGAAGATGGTGGTGATAGAAGACTAACCAACATCCAAGTCAGCCAAAAGGCATCTGAGCAACACACGCTCAATAGTCGCTATGAAAGCTACCATATACTCAGCCTCACAACTATAAATGGCCACAATAGGCTACTTCTTACTCAACCAAGATATGCATGAGCTACCAAGCATGAAGCAAAAAACACTAGTGGACACATGAGTGTCATAGCAACCAGCCCACTTAGTGTTAGAAGTAGCACCGATAGTGGCTACATCAGCATCGAGGAAGTATGTAAAAGGAAAGGCATGAAGATCGGGGGATTAGATCCATTATTTTTCCAAGAAAAGGTTGTCTCATTATGAGTAATCAAATTCTCAATAGGGATTTTATAATCACTTATGTAACATATGTAATATAGAAAACCCAATTTTGTCTTGAGCTGCTCCATTTTCTACAAGCCAAGGAGTTGTCAAGCTTGAGGAGCCCAGATAGATCATTCACACCAAATTTTGTAATTTTTGGACTTCATTTGGACCTCCAAATGAGCTTTAGGACCTATTTTTTAACTAGGCCAAATAATAGGTTTGAAACCAGAAAAAAACTAGTCAAATAACTATAAAGAGTAGCTAGAGCGCTCATTTTGAGAGGTTAGAAAGTTGGATGCTTGTATGATAAAGTGTAAGAGCTAAATGAGTAATACAAGAGTGATTTACACCTTCCATTGTGTCTCCTCTTGCCCCTACCTTGTGTGTGTATGTGTGTGTGCATTTGTGTGCTTCTCACCTTCACCTTTATGTGTTTCCCTCGTTCATGATCTTCATATCACCCTACCTCTTCCGTGGATTGAAAATTAAGGAGGTGGAGATTCTTGATGCAGTACTTGCCATTGTTTAGAACAATAGTTAGAATAAAAAAAAGCATGTAAATATGGTAGTAGTGATCCCCCCTTGGGATAAAACAATCCAAGTAGTCGAGTACCACTCAAGTAGCGAAAGATGTGCTTAATTGCCTGCCAATGATTGACAACTTGGCAAGGCATAAACCTACTCATCTATGAGACAACAAAATGAATATCAAGTTGAGTTATGCATAAGTAAATCAAGCATCCAATAGCCTGCTCATAGATATCAACATCATATGCATCTCACACATCATAAAGGCTCAATTGTAAATGTGTTTCCATAGGAGTGGAAATAGTTTTGCAATATTCAAGGCCAAAACACTGTAATAATGTATTAATACATTTTTTTGACACAAATCTATTCCACCATCAAATTGCATAAACTGAAGGCACAAATAATGATGCAAATGCTCAAAATCTCACATCTCAAAAGAGGCATGCAAATTAGCGTTAAAATTAGCAATATGCTTCTCATTAGGACAAGTGAGCAACATGTCATCAACATAGACAACAAAGAGTAGAAGCACATCATTTTCATGCTTAACATATAAGGTGCTCTGAGTTGGAGTGTTCCAAAAACATTGTGCAATCAAGTAGGCATGCATCTTTTCATACCAAGCACATGGTGCTTGCTTCAAGCCATATAATGCTCTTTTCAACCTCCACACTTTTGTTTCATGCCCTTTGTGCACAAAACCATGGGGCTAAAAAACATACACTTCTTCATGTAAATCACCAATTAGAAATGCAATTTTAATGTCCAACTGATGTACATTCCAACCACGATGGGCTGCAAGTGCACATATGCTATGAACGGTAGTCATGCGACATGTGGGTGCAAAGGTCTCATCAAAATCAATGCCTTTTTCTTGAGCATAACCTTCTGTAACAAGCCTAGCCTTATACATATCAATTGTTCCATCAGGCTTATGCTTCAGCTTGTATACCCTGTTTAGTGCCAATGGCTTTTCTGCCTTAATGCAAATCACATAAAGGCCAAGTACCATTCTGCATAATAGCATCGTATTTTGATTACATAGCATTCCATCCAATTTTTTTATTTTTGTGCTCCTTCTCATCACAAAGACTAGAGGAAGCCATAGCATAACAATCTGATGTAAACGAAGCACTATGAGAGCCTGAATGAGTATCATATGATAGAGGTGCATCTAATTTTCTATCTCACAAACTCTACACCAACCATTTAGGCATAGCTTTTTCCTCCTCTATATCGGCCCTCTCATCAACAAGTGCATCATTTAAATCTACACCATCATGATTGGATCACACCATTGTGATGAGACGCGACCATCGTGCTTATTGCAGACCATCACATCACGTTTTTTGTGCACCATCGCATCGACACTCCATGCCATTGCGATTATGCCACCTCATCACGATTGTGTAAGACCATCGCAATGATGCTTGACCATCATGACTCAGCCGGACTATCATGATAGTTCACCAAAAATAGCCAAATTAGGGTTTTCGAATTTTTTGCAATGTTTTTTCCCTAAGTTTTGAATTGTTGATATAGGGCAACGAGATATCATCTTTATTGAGAGTCTCCAATGATCAACAAGGACAAAATAAGTGGCTTAGTGTGATGGTGACACCTATACTAGGGGCCATTGAAGGACTCTTAAAAGTGAAAGCAAGGATAGTAAGTGACCTACCTGCCGTATTCTGTTTAATTACTAGGAGGGGATAGAACCTTTGATTGGATATGGACAAGTGGGATTTAAGTGATAAAAAATTTTTGTTAGGGAAGAAGTCTTGAATATTGAGAGTGTAAGTGTACCTTGATAAAGAATTTGATTTTCACGTTCCGACAACTTAAACACATCACAAAAAACGATACCTCATGATTGAATATTGAAAAGACAAGAACTTAAGGGCAAATCAACGAACCGAGTGAGTCAAAGGACTTAGTGAGACCTAAATTCTTGACAAGTCAATTGCATGAAGGAGCTATAATTAATGAACCTCAGATCAGAAAAGCACATAGGAAAGGCCAAATGACATAGCATTAGGTCATCTAAAGCTAGAGTCAGAACCACAACATGATCTTGGGCCCAATAATTGAGTGGATACCCTTACGAACTAAGATAAAAAACAAGTGAGTCAAAAATGTCCTACACCATGGAGAGACCAAAAGGCGGTTCAGGGTTAGCATACTTAGAAAGACCCAAAGGGCCTTACAAAACTCAGCTAGAGTACATTCGAACCAACCAATTAGGTGCTTGCATCTATGAGGATGGTCTGAGGAGGTCTATCATTAAATTGAGAAACCTTGATCAATGCATTGAATTGGAGCATCCAATGGTCAAATTTGAGAGACATGCATATATCGATAAGGAGGGAACAATGTACATAATTTCCAATCAACCCAACATTACTAAGGAATTTGGAATAGAAATTCTTGAAAAAAAAGGGGTGATTTAGAACATGAACAGTTAGACAGATCTTAGCCACCATGGACATAGCGGTAAACAAAGAACAATGGACTCCTCACTGCGATGAGGATGGCTATTATATCTCTATCTTCATGATAGAACCCACGGAAGATGAGCCTATTTTAGAATAGTGTACTAAAATGACCTCAGAACCAGATGAGCCAAGCGATGAAGATCTAGAGTCCATTATTATGGAACCCTTTTGTTCTTCAAAAGAAGAATATCTCTATTTTGTAGAAACTGCCACCCTCGATGTAAGGGAGGATAACAGAATTGTGTAGCTCATATCACTCCCAGAGATTAACGAGAATAAATAGAAGAAGGAAGAAAAGAAATCTTCTAGACTAGAAGAAGAACCCCTATTGGAAGTACCAGGGAACTTTAAGAAATATGAAATAGAAGATCAAAGGATAATGATAAGAATTCCCAAGAAAGAAACAAGCACTAGAGAAGCATATGAAAATCGGGAGAAAACTAAGACGAATGTAGTTACGGACGAAGAGGGAGAAGAAAAATGTACATATATCGGGCATGACTTGACAAAAGAGGAAGAGGAAGAGTTAATAGCCCTATTGAGAGAGTACAAAGACGTGTTTTCATGGAGCTACAAGGAGTTGAAAGGAGTAGATCCTCACATATGCTGCCATAGAATTCCCATGACTGAAGAAGCCAAGCCTTCAAAATAGAAACCATACACTTCTAATGATGATTACACTGCTAAGATTAAGGAAGAGATAGATCATTTGATAGAAGCCAGAATGGGTATCACCCATCGTGGTAGTGCCTAAAAAAGAATGGGAAGCTACATGTGTGCCTTAACTTGAAAGAAGTCAATGCAACCACTATTAGAGATAGCTATCAACTTCATATCAGAGAACACCTACTAGAGCGAGTAGCAAGCAAGGGAGTCTACAGCTTCCTTGATGGATTCTCTCACTAGAACTAGGTTGCCATTGCTCTTGAAGATCAACATAAGATGGCTTTTGCCATAGAATGGGGTATATTTGCATTTCAAGTGATGCCATTTGGGCTTACAAATGCACTCACTAATTTTCAACAATTGATGTGTCATGTCTTTAAGGAGTTTTTATGTTAGAATTTAGAAGTCTATGTTGATGATTTATGTGCTCATTCCAACATTAGGAAAACACATATTCAAGAATTAAAACTAGTCTTTGACAAATGTCAAGAATAATAGGTTTATTTGAACCCAAAAAAGTGTGTTTTCATGGTCAGAAAAGGCAAGATTCAAGGAGATATCGTGTCAAAGAATGGGATCACTACAAATGAAGAGAAAGTTGGTGTGATAGATCAAAGAACATTAAGGGAGTACAAGCTTTCATGGGGCATTGTGGTTACTATTGATGCTTTATACACATGTATGCAATCATTGCAAAGCCTGTGTATGCCCTTCTGACAAAGTTCGAATGGACGGATGAGTGTGAAAAATCATTTAATGAACTTAAACAACGCTTGTGCTCAAGACCAATTTTGATGAGGCGAGATTGGAGTAAGCCATTCCGTGTACATGTGGATGCATCCAATTATGCTATTAGATGTGTGTTAGAACAACCTATAGGTGAGGGCAATATAGACCTCCCTATAGCATATGCAAGTAGGCAGTTGAATGCAGCCGAGAGAAACTACACCACCACTGAGAGAGAAGGATTAGGAATGGTTTATGCAATAAAGAAATTTAGACATTAGTTACTAGCAAACAAATTCAAGTTTTCCACATCCATCAAGCATCATTGTACCTAGTCAAGAAGGCTTGTAACAGGGGAATATTGGTACATTGCTTTCTACTATTAATGGATTGTGATTTTGAAGTGATAGTCAAGGAAGGGAAGACCCACCTCAGGGCCGATCATCTCTCATGAATGACTACTAGAGAAGCCCCTCCAAGAATAGCAGATGACTTATTGGATGCATACTTTTTTAATCTTGAAGTGGTGCCTGAATGGGCCAAACCAATTGTCTCTATTCTCACATTTGGACCTAAGAACCCTCAAACGAGAATCAAGGAAGGGGCCACAACTAAGTCACAAGATATAAATTATGGCAAGAAGTATTTATAAACAAGATCATCAAAATATCCTTGTTTGTTGCATAGAAGAATTAGAATATGATAAATGGTTGCAATTAGCACATGTAGGTGCATTAGAGCAACATCATTTGAGACACTATAGACTACATATTTTGCATAGATTAGGAGTGTACTGGCCTTTGATGGAAGCAAACATCTATAGGATATGCAAGGAATGCTGAGTTTGTTGTGTTAGACCACCAATTGAGCATGTGACCTTATACCATGTATCTCTAACACTAGAGTGGAGCGAACCTATGATTAACATACTTGAGGATGAAAACATTCCCTCAAGGAATGACTTTAGCAAGAAAAAGAAGTTTAGAGCAAGAAGCTCAAGACCACACTCATTAGTGATAATTTGTACAAAAGAGGAAGAGATGGATATCTGAGACAATGTGTTCATGAGTGTGACTACTTGAGCATATTAGAGACTAAACACTAGGGTGTTGCAAGTAGTCATTTTGGCCCCGATTGGATAATCAAGGCCATACTATTCTCAATACTATGGTGGGCTAGTCTTCATATGGATACACATACATATGTAAAGATGTGATGTTTGCCAAAGAGCTCAATTTCCAACACGCAGAGATGAGATGCCAGTGAAACCCATGATGGGAGAATGTGCTTTCTCTAAGTGGGGTATATACTTTGTCAAACCCATTAACCCCCCTTGCTAAAGTCTCTCATGCTAAATATATCATCGTAGCTACATATTATCTCATCAAATGGGTAGAGGCTAAGGCTATAAAAAAGAATGATGCACAAACGATAGCAAAGTTCATATTTGAGAAAGTCTTTCCAAGGTATGGATTACCTATAGAACTAGTGAGCAACAGAGGGACTCACTTTGTAAACAAAGTCATTGAATATTTGATACAAGATTTTATGATTCATAGGAAGTCTGCACCATATCATCCTCAGGCCAATGGATAGGCAGAAAGTACTAACAAGATCCTTTGCAATGTACTAACTAAACTCGTAAAAAACAAACATTCAAATTGGGACAAATAGTTACACCACGTTGTTTGGGCATATTGAGTGGCCTACAAAATCGTAGTCAATGCAATTCCCTTTCATATTTTTTTTGTCAAAATGCAATGCTTCCCTTGGATTTGTTGATACCCACCCTTAGGTTTGCACAAGAGCATCAATGGACTGGCCACAAGTTATCATCAAGGATCATGGACTTAGAACAATTAGGAGAAACTAGGTTGAGAGTTGTAGTAGGAATATATGCAGCAAAAAAGAGACAAAAACCTATTTCAATGCAAATTTGAAGAAGAAAGGCTTGAAGGAAGGAGATTTAGTCCTAATCTATACATTAAAACCACACACAAAAGCTAGAGAAATGTGGTTATGGACCCATGATTATAAACATGCTTTCAATGAATGAAGCATTACAATTAGCCACTCAAGAAGGAGAGATAATGCCTAACTATATTAGCGGTTGTAGAGTCAAGCTTTATCAAGAACCTCTTACCAAGGATATGCTTAGATGACTCACACTTGCAAAGAAGCACAAGGATGAAGAGAAAAGAATAAGAGAGGAATCTTAGGCAGAGGCCTTAGAATGCATTAAACATATGAAATTAAGAATACAAGGACTAAGAAGGGAATGCTATAATCAAGTATCTGGCCTCCAGGTAACCCCTTGTACCAATGCCTCAGATATCCTATGGCAATGTGTCAAACAAAGTGAACTGCTTACCCTAACATAGTGGATAAGAGACCATTCATTAGGATTATGCTAAGGCAAGACAATGCTCAAGGAGATTAGGGCGTTAATTGATTCAGGTGTTGCAACTAGTGCGATTAAGTGGTCTCACTATCAAGACATGGGACTAGAAATGCAACCTATAGAGGCATACCTCATAGGGCTAGGAGGCAAGGAAGCCCTTGCATGGGTGAGGTGGACCTTCCTATCCTCATAGAAGATGTAACCTTGATGGTGAAGCTCCTAGCTTGTCATGGCGATGACTTGATAGAACCACTGATTCTCGGCCAAGATTGGTTTAGGTCAAGAAGTTAAAACAAAGTGGAATCAATCATAATGCTCAATATCGCCTTGACATTCTCCTTCAACAAGAATTTGACAAGTCTAGGTGCCTAAGCCATCTCTGATGGCCGAGCCCAATGCCACTCAAATTTGGGTGCCTAAGGCATGTCTTGTAGCTTAGAAACCAAGCCACGTAGGTATGACCCCCTCAAAATCACAACCCTCACCCAACATATCACTTCTCAATCCATCCTTTGTATTCAATTAAGCAAACCATTTCCGCTCACAACTCACGAAGAAATGGGTGCCTAAACAACCCCAAAACCCGCAATTCATTCCATGTACAATATGCAACCTCATGATGCTAACCTTTACCCTTGTAATAATTCACTAACACCTAATCCTTGTAACAATCAATGCGTACTAACTCACTACCACAATAAGTGACACCTCTCACAAAAAGATATGTATGCATTATTCAATGCATCTAGGAAGTCTAGTGACATGCATTTTTCACCAAGAGATCATTACAAAATCACCTCACAACACAAGGCTACACTAGCTACACATCAGTTATGGAAAGGAATGTCAATCTCACTTTATTGGGAAAAAAATTAATTTCAATGCTAATGTGTTATCCTTTTGTAGCAGATCTTTTACAAAAGTACTCAAGATCAAAATGCAAGCTCAAAGATCTTTAGGTACAGGCACCCGCACACTTGTAGTGGACTTTGAAAATTTACTAGTGGAGGCCCACCCTTCAATGAGACCTCTGGTGTTTCAAGATTTCACGGGGCC
Organism: Ceratopteris richardii; assembly: GCA_020310875.1. Lineage (NCBI taxonomy): Eukaryota > Viridiplantae > Streptophyta > Polypodiopsida > Polypodiales > Pteridaceae > Ceratopteris > Ceratopteris richardii. The sequence continues at coordinate 37,674,968 of CM035434.1, read as the reverse complement.
AATGCCGATTGATGACCCTCCGATTGGAAGGACAAAGCAAGCGCATAGTAAATCTCATTGGTTCCGAGGGTTAGCAATCCCTCTTGCAGATGCAAAGCATATTTATAATGCAACTTTATGCTTTAGTGGTGACACATGGGGAAGATACCAATTCTTCTCTAGGGATTTTGACACCCTTCAAAACTGGGAGGAATTAAGACCCATATGGGCAAGGGCAGGTTTCATAGAATATTTCAGTGCACCCTTTCCCAAACCTGAGTTCTATTGATACTATTATCTTGTCACCACTTTACAACCACCAGTTAAGAAGGAGCTCTCGAGCACTTTATATTGCCATCGTTAGTCATGGATCTGCCCTTTAAGAAATTTTATCTCTCATGAGACCTCATCAAGACTACCTTAAAAATTCATGGTATGCACACTCCCATAGAAAGAGAAAGGCTCATCTGGAAAACCATGAAGAAGGGAGATGTTTTGAAATGGACTGATATCTCAGCCATTACACCCAAACTATCAAAGCCGCTGCGAGTCTACATGTAGCATTTTGCCTTCCCTATAGAAGATCACTTCACGTTGCCACAAAGACATATATGATTTGGACTCTATCTAGCAAAAATTGGCCCACAGACTATTGACCTAGCCAGCTGGATCTAAGAAGAGCTATTTTTGGCAAACCAAAGATGGGCGAGAAAGAAAGTCATCCATGGCTGTTGTGTCATTACCCAAATAGTATATATGTGTTTGGCTTATGACATCCCTATCGAATGAGCCTTATCAAGTGTAGAATTAAAAAAATTCAAAAGCACTACCAAGTTGCGTAAACCATCGAAGTCACGAACCAAAAAAATGCATGAGGGCAACCATCCTGTGTCTAAATGTACTTTCCTCGCCATCCGCTCAATTGTCACCCCAGCAATCACCCATAGAACCTCCAGTGGCTGTACCCCCTATCAGAGTTTGGTTGTCACACCCCATTACATAAGAAGGAACTTCTAGTGTAGTTGTAACCTTTCACAACAACCACCACAATGCCCACAACTTTTGAAGCAAGGGGAGCCACAACTATTGTCAAACTGGATGCTTTTGCTTTTTTGATACCCAATTTAGAAGCTGAGGCACTTAATACAACATTTGACTTTGAAATGCATGATCCCTTTTCTAGGAAGTTTCAAATTTTAGAGGCCCTATTCTTTTCACAAGAATATGAACACCCTACTTACCCTAGTTCTCCATTGGAACCTAAGGGTGATCAAGCTGTGTCCAGTCCAAAAGACCAAGATAAAACAATTATGGAGGATGAAGACAAAGAAGATGACAATCCACAAAGTCATGAGACACAAGCCGAAGATCAACAAGACCAAGATGAGTAGTAGGAAGAAACTCAAGAAGACATAAGCACAAGAGATAATGATGCTTTAGATGCCTCTACATACACCATTGCGATCCAAAGGTTATACAAAAACATGCAAGCTATTTGGATGAGGATATAGATAACAAAACCTGAAAGCAAGGAAATTCTGCAACAAGAACTAGGAAACAGTGGGTTCGAGACCTCCTTTGTAAACACTTTCAACAAATTATTCCAAGCAGTGGACATGGTAGTTGCTATACACTTCCTGAGCTGGAAACCCCTACCACAATTTGATCCTCAGAGAGTAAGGTTAATGTCATGACCAAGAGAATACATTTGTGTACCAGTGGAGACCAACACCTCCAATCATCAAGAAGCACTGATCATTGTAGATACACCAACCCAAGACAACACCATCATAATCGACACGCCACCACCTCCATCAACATCCCTACCCACCCAAACCTTGCATATTGCCTCTGCGCTCGAACCTAACATTCAATCACCTGTACATCCCGCTTCACCTGTACACCCTAGCTAAGCTTCATTTGATCATCCCATTTTCGGATTAGCATCACAAGCACATGTTAATCCCTCCCCCACTACTTCAACAACACCATCCACATCATTTACCACATCAATCATCCAATGAATCACCGTCAACCCTTTCATTGCCTCACCTGTTTCACCCATTCTGTTCTCTCAACAACCCTTCTTCACCCCCCATAGTCCAATTAATCTTTCATCAATGATACATCCCAACGCTACCACACTACCGCACCCATCCAATCCTCATCAATCAGTGTTTTAAACCTTCCATGTAACATATTCATCGACCTTTGTAAATCTAGTATTCATGCCAACACAATCACCCACAGTCACACCACTATTCACTATAGACCAAACTTCTTGTGACATTGATGTTTCACTAGCCACTGCACCTCCACTCACGTCCATCACTCACCTCCACTCACATACCCACATCCACACATTCTTCCACCATCACCATTGCATCCACACTCCTTTACCCGACCCCCATTCCCCCTGCATTACACATTGAACATCACACATTTTTTAGCATCCCATCATTATTTTCCTCTTCCATGGTAGATACAACATTTCAACGAATTTTTTCATGTATGCATCAAGTTCAAGAAGAGTTTGCTTCATTATGACATCAGTATCAGAACTTATAGTAAATGACCACTCAATTACAAGACAATCTCAAATCCTTGACCATTGAAAATGCATCATTTAATTCATGACATCAAGAACTTTGTGACTTCTATCAATCAATGGGATTAGAGTTAGAACAAAAGACCAAGGATGCCATTGCAGATGCTGAAGAACAACTACAACAACAGATCATCCGGAATGGCCAGTTAACTACAAATATGGGACTCCTGTGATGTCACTTAGCAGTACCAAAGAAGAAAACCAATGTTTACAGGTACACAATAGAGAGAACATTGAAGCCACAATAGACCATCTAGAAGAACCAATCTCTCCCAGTCACTTCAAGGTTGTTCCCTCAAAAACCATGCAAATACTATTGGATGACCATGCACAATTACTGGTAGATTACGACAAGCTAGCCAAGGAGTCCCAATCACTCCAAAATGACAATGCCGCCCCTATGAACCCACCTCCCACTCAAGAAATCACACAACCAGAAATGCTGGAGGAATTGAACACCTTAAGGGCGTGTGTGCTAGAACTTCAAGCTGAAGTACCTGATCTCAGACAATAGGTTTGAAATCCATCGAAACTAGTAAAAAAACCATAACGAGAGCTAGAGAGCTCACTTTGAGAGCTTCGAAATTTAGAAGCATGTTGGATAAAGTGTAGGAGATAAGTGAGTAATACAAGAGTGATTTACACCTTCCATTGTGCCTCCTCTTGCCTCTACCTTGTGTGTGTATATGTGTGTGTGCACTTGTGTGCTTCTCACCTTCACCTTCGTGAACTTCACTCATTCATGATCTTCATATCGCCCTACCTCTTTCATGGATTGGCAATTAAGGAGGTGGAGCTTCTCGATGTGATACTTGCCATTGTCTAGAACAATAGTTAAAGTAAAAAAAAAGCATGTAAATATGGTAGTAGTGATCCCCTCTTGGGATAAAACAATCCAAGTAGTGAGGTACCACTCAAGTAGCAAAAGATGTGCTTAACTGCTTGCCAATGCTTGATAACTAGGGAATGCATAAACCTTCTCATCTATGAGAAACCAAACTAAATATCACGTCGAGTTATGCATAAGTAAATCATGCATCCAATAGCCTTCTCATATAGAACAACATCATATTCATCTTTGCATCATAAAGGCTCAACTCTAAATGTGTTTCCATAGGAGTGGCAATTGTTTTGCAATATTCAAGGCCAAAACACTCTAATAATGTATCAATATATATATTTTTTACAAAAATCTATTCCACCATCAACTTGCATAAATTAAATGCACAAATAATGATGTAGATGCTCCAAATCCCACATCTCAAATGAGGCATGCAAATCAGCCTTAAAATCAGCAATATGCTTCTCATTAGGACTAGTGAGCAGCATGTCATCAACATAGACAACAATGATTAGAAGCACATCATTTTCATGCTTAACATATAAGGTGATCTCAGTTGGAGCGTTCTAAAAACCATGTGCAATCAAGTAGGCATGCATCTTTTTATATCAAGCACATGGTGCTTGCTCCAAGCCATATAATGCCTTTTTCAACCATTATGGGCTGCAAGTGCGCAAATGCTATGAACGGTAGTCATGCGACATGTGGGTGCAAGCCCCATCAAAATCAATGCTTCTTTCTTGAGCATAACCTTCTGCAACAAGCCTATTCTTATACATATCAATTGTTCCATCAGGCTTACACTTCAACCTGTATACCCCAATTAGTTTCAATGGCCTTTTTCCTTGAGGCATCACATAAAAACCAAGTACCATTCTTCATAATAGCACCATATTTTGATTGCATAGCATCCATGCAAGAGCCTCAAGCTAGAAGATACGTGTTAAAACCTGACTTTTGATCATACACCTCGCCATATCCATGAGAGACCTATGCTTTCTTTTAGCAAGTCCATTTTGTTGAGGTGTATACGACACTATGCATGGATGTTTTATCCCACATTCAACCAAAAATGCACTAAAATCAGAAGAGATATGTTTCCCCCCTTGATGAGAACGGGGGTTTCCCATTTTACATGGTGACAAATTTCCAATCAAAGTAGAAACTGTTTGAAGCACATAAACACGTTAGACTTTCATTTGAGTGGATACAACCATGCATGCATGGAATCATCAATGAAAGTCATGAAGTAAAGGTAGTTTCCAAAAGAAGATGCCTGCATAGGACCACATACATCACTATGAACACGCTGCAATTTTCGAATAGCTCGAATTGAATCATCTTTTGGGAAGAAGAAACGTTGTGTTTTGTCCAAATTATAGCCTTCACACAAATTTTTACCAGGTGACCCAATGCCAAAGCTTTGCATCTAACATAGCCTTAGAATCTTGAGCTGCACATGTTGAATCATTCATAGATTTTGCATAATCTATGAGCTTATACAACCCATGACTTAAAATGCCAGAAGCAAGAATAACATTTCCATTTGACATATCATCAATTGTACATCTGTCATCAACAAATTTCTCAACCAAGCCGATCTTGGCTAATGCTAAAATTGATAACATATTTTTCTTGATCGCTGGCACAAACAAAGCATCTCACAATGTGAAAGAACTACCATCATCAATATTCAGAATGATCTTACCAACTCACATTATAGGATAAGAGGAGTTGTTAGTGCTTTTGAGAATATTCCTTGTAGGGGCAGGCTCAAGTGAACTAAAGAAACTGTATTGTGAGGTAATATGTTTGGTTGCCCCACTGTCAAAGTACCAAACATCTAAGTCTACCAAAAATATACACTCTTATTGAGAAGATGGGTCCTAACTGCAAACAGTAGTAAATGTCCATTCTTCATGCTGCACAAGATTAGGAGACTCTGTTTTGGGTGTAGAGGCCTCTACAAGAACCATTCCAGTCTCTTTTTTTTGCCTCTTTTGTAGCCAATTTTGGACAACTCTTTATGGCATGATAATTTCAGTTATAGTATTTTCAAATAATTTCTACTTTTTTTATTTCTTCTCATCTTTGTCTTCCTTTTTTGACTCTGCAGAATTAGTAGATTGTTGTTTACTAGTAGATGAGCTCCATTTACCTTTGCCCTTCTGAATAGCTAAGAAAGCTTGATCTGCTACACGTGTAATGGAACCCTCAACTCATCTTCCTGCAACAAAATAGAGACTAAATCCTCAAATATTAAGGAGTTTGGATTGCCTTTAATCATTATCTGAAGAGTATATGCAAAACTCTAATATGAATTTGGACAACCATTCAGAACATTCTGCATAAGTGAACTCACTAGTAAGACTTCATCACCAAAAATCAACTGCTCCTTCAAATCTTTGATCTTTGTCAAAAAACTATCCATAGAATCTCCTTCATTCATATGCTCACTCTCCAACTATTTTTTGGAGGTAAGCAACACAAGCCTCATTTCTTGCCTGCTACAAAGTGGTAACTATATCCAAGCATCCAAGGGAATATGAGGGATAATGGCATTTTTGATAGACAAGACTATCAATGCATATTCTTGAGCATCTCTGCCATCCCAACGAAGTTGCTCTATAGTAGCTGTAGTAGGAACTGCAACACAAACAAGAACCTTAAGATCATCATCTTCAACGCCATCTACATCACCTTCAATAACTATATTTACAGGTGTAATAGATTGTTTTTCGACACCCTATACAATATTCCATATTCCTTTTGTAACCAATACATGATGCATCATATATTCACATAATTGATAGTTGGTACCATCCAATTTATCCTTAATAGCCAACATATAGAATACATCACTACTTTCATCCATCGCCACTAACTGAAATATCATGATGCAAAGAAATGAATGTATCTCAAAAACAAAAGTACCCTCTCGAGCTCGGCTAAACCTATAGCGGACTTTGAGGCACTTGACTTGGTGAACCAAAACCTGTATATATGTTTGGCACAAAAGGATGAAATTTCCGCACAAGCACTACAATAGTGCATTTGGAGGCCGAAACGAGCTCATATCAAAATCTCGATTGCATAGAGGAAGCCATTTTGAACTCCTAATCGGCTTGAGTATGCTAACGAATTTTTGCACGATTTTGAGACTAGAATTAGAGGGGTGTTGACAATGCCCTAGATGAAGCAACAACCTGCTCCGGTACCAAATGTTGGAGTTTGAGGTGTGTGGAAGCACAAGAGCAACACAAGGAAGAAGAAAAAGCTTGGAGCACAACACACACTACTAAATGTATTACCAAGTAAATTTACAAAGATAAATGACCTCTTAGGGTTAAAGGCATATATACAATCCCATAGAAAAAACCTTCTAAAGAGGGAAAAAAGTGCCTCGGTGTTCTTAAATAAGTTCACACACATCACTACCAAAATATATCAATACTTTTTACCTATGAATGAAGATCCAACATCTAGTCTTTGACCCTTTTTTGAGAAGTAATATACTATCCCTACTAATAGATACAACATGCTTTGCTTTTCGATAAAAATGTATAATATCTTGGATATTCAACTATATCAATCTCTAAACAATTCCATTGGAATGGGAGTAATGGAGAATGGTATCTCATTACCCAACTTCATGAGTTTTTCCACCAAGAGATTTATACTTGACTTGTTAGATTACAATTTTTATATGTCTCAATGCTTTTGTTGGAATCATAAATAAATAAATCTTGTAGGACAACTAATACCTCCATGTTAGAAATTCTAAGGAAACTTTGACTTAACATACAGTAACTACTTGGCATAAAGTTACCATTCAAACTTTTTTTCGCATCCAATAATTATAGTTGATATAATTATTTAAGTTCCGTGTAGTGTATATAAATGAAGGACTATTATTATTCATGATATGTACTTGAATCATAGAGAACATTATTAGTTAATTTGATAAATTTCTTAAAATAGAAAAATGACAATTTTATTTAGTAAAATTTTACATAATTTAATAAAAAATGAGCTATTTTTTAAGAATATGCGTATTTAAAATAAAATTTTGAAATAAAGAAAGGAAGTTATAAGTAGGACCACATAATTTATTATTTCTAACCTGAAATCAATTTAGAAAATTTTGGTTTGATTTTTACCATATAGTTAAACTCCTCAAACCTTACAAACCCAGTCTTAGTTAAATGGCTTAATCGTTTTTTTTTGCCGCACTAGATTTAGGATTTTTTTATGCATCTTAGTAAACTCGTAATTATCAAATTATTTAAGTTATTTGGGTATGCAAACGTGAAAGTTTCTTACTATTTTTTCCGTTTTCGTTTTAAGGATTGTTGGTTAGCTATATAGGTTATTATTTTAGAAACCTTGGAGATAAATATTCCATCACTAGAAGTTGGTGTTGAAGGCATCTAAGGTCTACTATATTAAATAACAAGTTGCTACATGACGATTTTTTATCCTCTCATTACCTATGGTAGAATACTTCTTCCAATCCCTCTATTGTTTCACATTAGGACTCACTAATTCAATATCATCTTCATCCTCACTAGAATGGAAGTCCCTTACCACATTAACCTTATGAGAATGGTTTTGGATTAATTTTGAGTTTGGTTCAACTTCCTTCTCTTTTCCTGTCAGTGATGAAGGACTCTTTGATGGACTTGAAGTGGAGGGGGCACTCAAAATTGTGCTAACCTGATTTTGTTCGTCTTAGAATTTTTATGCTTCCTCAATATCTTCAACTTGCAATGCATTAGGTGATTCATAATATGGTTTAAGTTCATCAAATACCACATCCCTTGATAATCTAAGTTTCTTTGTGATGGAATTGTAATACCTATACCCCTCTTATTCTATAGGGTAGCGTATAAAGATGCACTTTTTTGCCCTAACATCCATCTTACTTCCCTCAGCTCTTGAGGTATATGGACATAGCATACACATACAAAGATCCTTAGATGTGACAAGTCAGGCTTCCTTTGGTAATAAACTCCATATAGAGTACCAATATGTAAATTAAACATTCATTTGATTGAACATGCATCTAGCTATCTTTGCAATCTATCTATTTCTTCGTTCACAAATACCATTCTATTGGGGGTGTACCTAAATGTATTTTTCCTCTTTATCCATTCATCGTGTGAGAACTTGGTAAAATCATTGGAGAAGTACTCTCCTTCACCATCAGATCTTAGATCTTTGATCATGTGGCCTAGTTCATTCTCAATTTGTGACTTGAACCTTTTGAATGTATCAAACACATCACGCTTGTGCTTGATGATATACAAACAAATCTTTCTAAAGAAAAAATCAATAAAGGTTAAAAAGTAGCTATTAGCTACATGTGATGGATCTCTTGAAGTTCTTCGCACATCTATATGGACCAAATTCAAAACCCTAGGAGCCACATAGCTTGATGGCTTGAAAGGCCTCCTTGTCTACTTCCCAAATTGGCATGCTTCACATACCTCATGCAAGTTAGGTGTAGTGAATCTTGGAAGTCCTCCAAGAACTTCACCCCTTTGCATATTTCTAAGATTCTCAACATTAAGATGTCCAATTCTTTTGTGTAATAGGTCAAGAGCTACAATTCTAGATGACCCACATGCAATGAACATATACCTATTAGAATCTACCTTGACTCCAAGTGTGAAAACCCTCCCTTGCCTTTCACCTTTGGCAATGAGCTTGAAGCCATTCTTTGCATCTTCTATGAAGCATCCGTTGTCATTGAATTTGACCTAGTAACTCTTCTCTACCATCTCACCAATTAAAATTAGATTTTTAGTAATAGTGGGAACATGCAATACCTCTTCGAGTGTGGTGCTCTTGTTACCATCTTGAAATTTGATATCTCAAATATGTCTAATGGCATGCTCTACATTATCATTTGTCTAAACACACCCTTTGTCCTTCGGAACCTAAAAATTAGTGAACATATCTATCCTACATGACATATGGTTGCTACAACCACTATCTATGTACCAATTTTCATCTTTGTCTTGCAAATGATCCCTATAGGCATGGCTCATGGCTTACACTTGGTCATTACCTTCATTATAAGCATAGTACCTTGATTCTTCTTTGAAGTGCATTCATTTGCCAAATGACCTTACTTTCCACATAAATATCACTCAACTATATTCCCTTGATTGTTGTAACCACCTTTTCCTCTACCTATTTGGTTCTTTCCTTTTCCCTTTCCATAGGATGTGCTAGCTTCATCTTCATTTCTATCATTCGATTGATTTTTCCTACCTTTGACTCTTCCCTTGCCTTTAACTTTCCCTCTATCTCTTGCATATAGCATAGATTGAGAACCTTTACCTTTCTTTCCTCCTTGAAGCATCTCCTCATTGAACATGAGTGTGGAAAGTTGATCAAGGTTAGGTGTGTTCTCTCTAGCATACAAAAAAGAAGTGAACAGCCTTCATTTTTCATCTTCCTTGAGACCATTCAAACAATAGGCCACAATTTCATCATCATCCACTTGGATACCTATTGTTCCAAGGGAACCCCTAATGCTTTTGGATTTCATAATGTAATCATAGAATAATAGATTACATGGCTTCCTAGGGTTGTTAAGCTCATTATTGAGTTGCACCTTCTTAGCTTTGGTGTTAGTTGAAAACATCTTCTCTAAGTAATCCCGCATGTCCTTGCCTATCTCCATTGATTGAATATGTAAAATAATAGTATTACTAACAAACTGTGAGATCATGACCATTAGCTTTCTGTTTTTTATCTCCCAATATCTCATTGAGAGAACTTGGAGGAGCTTGCAAGAGGTAGAAAAGTGAGTTCCCAAGTGATGAAGTTTGGTTCAACCAACCAGGATAAGGCCAGCCTTGAGCTTTTGGAGAGTCAAATAGACCTTATAGGCATGTGATTATTGTCATAAAATCCACTATGTACTTTGGGGCATCAAGGAGAAAGAGTTGTTACAAAACAAATAAGTTTGCACTTTAACTAGCTCAAAAACTTGGTATTTTTTGCTGAAATAATCAACTTCAAATGCTCATAGCAGCCAGCATGATTAGAATTGAAAAAATTCCTTTTGGTGAAATGTTATATCTAGATTTGAGTGCCTAAAATGCACAAGAGTACAATGAATAATAAGAATATGCTTCTAGAATGAACTTAACACTCAATAGCCTGATTTTTCAAGGTTGCGTAGAGATAGAAATTGAGAGGGTAAAATTGAGATTTCTCAAAATCCACTAAAACAAATCCTTTTTACTTTTGCACCCACAAACTAGACACTAATACCTTTCCAATGAGTACTCACTCATCCAATTTGGAGCTCTGTAGAGAAATTAGAAACATCTGCAACTGGGTCACTATTGTTGAAGAAGATGCTGCGGAGAAATGGATCAACACAATGATGACCCAAAGTGTATGTATATTGCTTCAATGTAATGTAAAAGTGATTTGAAGTCTTTATATAGACTTATGAAGTGTTACATGACTTTGACAAGCTGATTTTGAATTCTAATCAAGGCACGATAAGTTGTTGAAGAGAATCAATTCACTTTCCTATAATCTAGGAAAAGTGAAGATCTAGTCTGATCTACTTTTTGGTGATTGATTGATTGATTGATTAATTGATTGATTGCCAAGCTCAACCACCTCAAATTTGTGGAATTTTACCTCTCCTTTTCTCCTTTTACAAGTGTAAATCTCTATAATTTTAGATTGGTATATTATCCATAAAAAATCCTTATGAAAATAGCATAAAAATAAATATTGATGAAGAACCTCTTCAAGGGATATCTTAAATACATTCCACATGATGGTTTGATGAAGTAGAACAAATCCATCTCAAGCATAGTGGAAGCTTGATGTTCCAAAAGCTCTCCCACAAGTTAAAGTATGCTTGAGTCTTCATTCTCTAATAAGTTTAATACCTACCATTGATTTAAATATGCAAAGCTTTATTCCATCAAGTGCCTTTGTCATCATATTTTCTACTTGCTCTTCAGTTGGAACAAAATAAATATCAATCTATTTTTCCATGAGCTTCTCTCTAATGAAGTGGTAATGAAGCTCTATGTGTTTGGTTCTTGCATGGAAAATAGGTTTTGATGCTAGATGCATGGAGCTTGCATATCTTCAAATATGTGAGGTTTCAAACTCACAAGTCCCAAATTTGAGTACAATGCTTTTATCCATATTCCCTCTTGAGTTGCTATGGTCAAACCTCTATATTATGCTTCATCTGAGGATAAAGAAATTTTTGGTCGCTTCTTGGAACTCCATGACACTAACTTTGGGCTTGCGAATGCTAACTAACTAGAGATACCTCTTCTATCATCCTTAGCTCCTACCCAATTTGCATCTGAATAGATTTTGATATCCAAATCTAAAGAGTAAAGATAGAATATACCTTCATTGATTGTACCTTTGAGGTACTTAAGCACTCTCTTAGTTGCATCCATGTGTGGTCTTCTTGATGAGTGCATGAATTGTCTTGGCACCCCTACACTATATGAGATATGTGCCCTTGTATGAGTAGCATGTATCAAGCTACCTACCAAGCTTTCATACTTTCAATGTCCAATTTTCTCACCTTCATAAACAATATGTTTATGATTCATCTCCAAAGGTGTACATATATATTTAGTGTTCTCCATTTTGAACTTTAGAAGTAGATCCTAAATGTATCTCCTCTGAGTCAAATACATTTACTTCATTTGTGTATATGACATGCATACCTAGGAAGAATGTGAGTTCACCAAAATCATTGATTTTGAACTCCTCTTGCATATATCTTTTGATCCTCTGTATGCCATTCAAGTCATCGCATGTCAGAGTTATGTCATCTATATACACACACAAACAGATAACTTCATTGTGATCCTTCTTGATGAACAAACAAGGGTCTGCATTGCTTGACCTCAAACCTTGATCTTGAAGATAGGTTACTAATCTAAAGTTCCAAGCTCTAGGAGCTTGTTTCAATCCATACAATGTCTTTTTGATTTTGCATACATAAGATGTATAATTAGGGTTTTCAAACCTTAGAGGTTGTGACATGTATACCTCTTCACTTTTTGAGTCATCAAGAAATGCATTCTTCATATCTAGTTGAAGCAGTCTCCAATTTCTTGCAGCAGCTACACTTAGCAATGTTGTGATTGTAGTCATCTTAGCAACTGGTGAGAAGGTCTCCTCATAGTCTATACTATGAGTTTGAGCACATCCTTTGGAAACCAATCTAGCTTTGTACCTACAAATTGATCCATCTAAATTTCTTTTTACTTTATAGACCCATGTGCAACCTATTATCTTCTGATTAGTTTGCATTGGAACCAACTCCCAAGTATCCATTTCTTTTAAAGCTTCTATCTCTTTTTTCATAGCTTTCTCCCAATTAGGATTACCTTTTGCTTCTTCAAAGGTTGAAGATTTTGCTAAAATTGACTCTTTTACCAAGTAAATTGAATGCTTTATAGCAAATGTAGAATCATATCCATACCTTTCTCGTTGTCTCTTCTCCCTTGTTTACCTTCTACGAGTATGCTTGGAGCTTTCTCCACATTCTTGCATCTTAGCCTTTCCTCTTGACTTCCAGAGCTTGTGGTTTCCTTCCTTCTCATCTTGATCATCATCTGTATCACTTCTTGGATCCAAGACCCATGTATCATGCTTGCTTGCTAATTGATGGAAATGAGAATCACGATCATATGGTAGAGTTACCTTCTATTTGTCTTCATCATACCAAGACTTGTGTTCTTCAAACACAACATTCCTACTTGTCATAAATTTCTTAGTAGAAGGATTATAAAACTTTTAGCCCATCTCAATTGAATCATTGCGATACTGGCTTAGTTTCCATTTCATCTAGCTTACCTCTAATTTGTGAAGGTACATGTACAAAAGCTAAAAAACCAAATACCTTGCAAAATCCTAGACTTGGTTTTCTACCATTCATGCTTCATAAGGAGTCAGATTTGGATGGGAGTCTATTCACAAGACACACAATTGTTTGCTGATATATTTAGGTAGTGATATGTGTGAACACACTAGGACTATCGGGGTACTTTTTTCTCTCTTTAGGAGTTTTTTTCCCTGGCTTGTATATACGCCTGTAGCCCTTATGAGTCACTTATCTTTGTACATTCTAGTGGTAATACATTTAGTATTGAGTGTTGTGCTCCAAGCTTCTTCTTCTTCCTTGTGCTATCTGTGTGCTTCTGCAGACCTCAAACTCCAAAAATTGGTATTAGAGCAGGTCACCGCTTCATCTAAGGCATCCTCGACACCCCTCTGGTCATAGTCTCAGAATCACGATCTAAGCTCGTTTCGGCCATCGAACGCACTATTGTAGTGCCTATGCAAAAAATTTTGTCTGTTTGTGCCAAATATATATAGAGGTTTTTGTTTGCCAGTATAAGTGTCTCGAACTTTGCTACAGGTTTAGCAAAACTTGATAGGGTAGTTCTCTTCAACTTTTTGAGATACAATCATTTTTCTGGATCAGGATATTTTAGTCGGTGGCCATGGCTGAAAGCAGTGATATATTTTGTATGTTGGCTATTGAGGATAAGTTGGATGCTACCAATTACCCATGATGGGCTTATATGATGAGTCATGTATTGGTTGCAAAAGGAATGTGGAATATTATGCAGGGTGTTGAAAAATGTCCTATTACACCTGTAAATATAGTTACTGAAGGTGATGCAGATGGAGTTGAAGATGGTGATATTCTTCATGTTCTTGTTCTTGTTGCAGTTCCCACTACACCTACTGGAGGGAAATTTTTTTGAGATGGTAGAGATGCTCAGGCACATGCATTGATAGCCTTTTCTATCAAACGTGAAATTATTCCTCACATTCGCTCCTGCAGAATAGTAGAGGGTGCTTGGAATACACTTACCACTTTATAATAGGCAAGGAAAGAGGCCCATGTGGCTTATCATTGAAAACAGTTGGAGAATGAGCACATGAATGAAGGAGATTCAATGGATAGTTTTTTTGAAAAAGATCAAATATTTGAAGGAGCAATTGATTTTTGTTGATGAAGTCTTGCCTGATAGTTCACTTGCGTAGACTGTTCTGAATGGTCTCCCAGATTCATATCAGATTTTTGCTTCTACTCTTTGATTGATGATGAAAGGCAATCCAAATGCCTTAACATTTGAGGAGTTATTCTATGTTCTATTGCAAGAAGGTCAGTCTAGGCAGAACATGGCCATTATGCGTGTTGCAGATCAAGCTTTCTTGGCTAGTCAAAAGGGCAAAGGTAAGTGGAGCTCTTCTACTAGTAAGCAAAAATCTGCTAATTTTGCACAATCAAAGAAGGATGGAAGAGACCAGAAGAAAACAGAAAAGCAAAAATTGTTTTGCAAATACTGTAAAGGAAATGATCATGTCATAAAGAGTTGTCCAAAACTGGTTGCAAAAGAGGCAAAGAAGAAAGAGGCTGGAATGGTTGTTGTAGAGGCCTCTACACCAAAAATAGAATCTGTTTATCTTGTGCAGAATGAAGCATGGACTTTGATAGTTGGGTAATCAAACATATTATCTCGCAGTGCAGTTTCTTCACTTCACTTGAGCTTGCCCCTACAGGGAATACTATCACATGTGCCAACAACTCCTCTTCTCTTGTTATGGGAGTTCATAAATTGTTGGATGCTTTATTTGTGCTAGGGATCAGAAGAATTTGTTATCAGTTTCAGCTTTAGCCGAGATTGGCTTGGTCGTGAAATTTGTTGATGACAGATGTACAGTTCATGGCCTATCACATGGCGACATCATTATTGCTTCTGGCATTTTATGTCGTGGGCTGTATAAGCTCATAGACTATGAAAAATCTGTAAATGATTCAGCATGTGTAGTACATGATTCTCAGGCTTTGTCAGATGCAAGGCTTTGGCATGCACACTTTGGTCATCTAAATTTTGCTAGTTTGCTACGCTTGGAGAAATATGAAATGGTGTCCTCTCTACCCAAACCACAGGCAACTAGTAAACATGTTTGTGAAGGCTGTATTTTGGGCAAAATGCAACATTCCTTGTTCCCAAAATATGGTTCAGTTTGAGCTACTTAGAAATTGCAGCTTCTTCACAGTGATGTCTGTGGTCCTATGTAGACACCCTTTTTTGGAAACTATCTTTACTTCATGACGTTAATTGATGATTTTTCCAGACATGCATGGGTATACCCATTGAAAGCACAGTCCAAAGAGTTTATGTGATTCAAACAATTTCTAGTTTTGGCTGAAAATCTCTTAGCATGTAAAGTGGGCACCCTCCATTCTAATGGGGGGAGGGGATATATGTCTTCTGACTTTAATGCATTTTTGGCTGAACGTGGGATAAAGCATCAGTGTATAGTGCCATATACGACTCAACAAAATGGAGTTTTTGAAAGGAAGAACATGTCACACATGGAGATGGCAAGGTGTATGGTCAAGAGTCAGACTTTACCACATAGTTTCTGCCTTGAGGTTGTTATGTGTGCAACATATGTACTTAACAGGTGTCCCACTAAAGCATTGCAATCTATCACTCCATATGAGGCTTGGCATGGTCGTAAGACATCTATTGCTCACATGCATGTTTTTGGTTGTTTGGCATATGCATTAGTGCATGAACAACAACATAGGAAATAGGATGATAAAGCGTTGAAATGTATTTTTTTTGGGTATAGTTTTGAAAGAAAAGGCTATCGTCAGTATCCTCCACAGACTAAATGCATTCTAGTTAGCCATGATGTTGTTTTTGTGGAAGATATTATTAAAGCATTACTTTCATGTATTAAGGAGACATCTACTAGCTCCAAAGATATGTATGATACTTTGCTTCCTCTTTTTATAAATGACAGCCTAGTACTGGTCTGAATGAGGTGATTTCTCAACCTTTATAGGTTTCATGTGATGATGCAGATCATTCCATTTCTGATGCACTTGTTGATGAGAGAGCTGATATTGAGGAGGCAAAAACTATGTCAAAATAGCTAGTGCAAACTTTGCATGATAGAAAATTAGATGCACCTCTATCATATCATACTCGTTCATGCTCTCATAGTGCTTCTTTTGCATCAGATTGCTATGCTATGGCTGCCTCTGGTCTATATGATGAGAATGAGCTTGTTTTTTTATGAAGCACAAAATTCTAAAAATTGGATAGCTTCTATGCAATCAGAATATGATTCTATTATGAAAAATGGTATATGGCCTTTATGTGACTTGCCTCCTGGCAAGAAGGCCATTGGCACTATTTTTACCTCATGTCTATGCTTTGGACTTTCCAAGTCAGATAGAAGAGCACTATTGACTACAACATGGTTTGAACATCCTAAATCTATGTTGAAAAAATGATCATCTTCTTTACCTTCTTTGTGGATCAGGTTCATTAGAAGCAATGAGTCTTCATGTGGTTGATCTTCTATATAATTGTTGAAGTCCCTTTTATTGTGACTTCCATTGTTGTTGTTGAAGTTGTGTCCACCTTTGCCTCTAGTGCTACCAAATCCACCTTTTCCACTCCTTTATGAGTCCTTTCATTGAACCAACAATTTTGAGTGGTATGTTTGGTCTTCTCATAGATGGCACAAGGTTTAACATTTTGACCTTTTGATTTTTCATGCTCTTGTCCTTTCTTCTTCCCTTTCCACTTGCTCTTGCTTGCATAGTTGGCTTGGGAAGTCTCTTCTTCATCACCGTC
The DNA here is from genome assembly GCA_020310875.1 of Ceratopteris richardii. NCBI lineage: Eukaryota > Viridiplantae > Streptophyta > Polypodiopsida > Polypodiales > Pteridaceae > Ceratopteris > Ceratopteris richardii. The sequence goes on along the minus strand of CM035434.1, from coordinate 37,657,849 downwards.
TTCTTGCCTTTGTGCTTCTTGTCTCTCTTATCTGCATAAAGAGCACTTGTAGTATTACCTTGATGAGAATTAACTTCCTTCATATTATTGCTGGCATCTTGGTTGAAGAGTTTTCCAAGGAATATATTGAAATCTAGGGTTTGTGCATCCATGATGAGATCATAAGCTATGGTGAAGGATTGACATTGCTTATCACTTCTAATTCCAAGTAGAATATGCCTCATGATGGCCTCTTCTTCAATCATCTCTTCAATGGATGCTAACTAATCTGCAACCTCCTTGACCTTGGTAACAAACTCTATGATAGTTTGTTTAGGTTTCTTCTTCATTTGGTTGAACTCATTCCAAAGATGGTTCTTTATGCCTTGGTACTAGCTAAAAAAAGGTCTCAAGTGCATCCTAAGTCTCTTGAGATTTCTTGTATCCTCTAATATGTGGTATAACCTTGCTTGAGCATCCCTTGCACACCAAAGTGTTTGTTTCTCTGTATCCTATTGTGTAGGTCCTCCTTTGGAGCTTGAAGTAGGCATAACTTCATCACATGCTACAATTCCGTAAATATTTTGACCTTGAAAATAGGCCTCCATTATGATTTTTCAAGCATCGTAGTTGTTTCTATCAAGCTTCTCAATCATTGAGGTTACTCATCTTGATCTAGCTTTGATACCACTGAGAGAACTTGGAGAAGCTTGTAGGAAGTAGAAAAGTGAGTTCCCAAGTGATGAAGTTTGGTCCAAGGAACCAACATAGGACCATCGCTTGATCTTTTAGAGAGTCAAACAAACCGTATAGGCATGTGGTTAGTGCAATAAAATCCACTATGTACTTTGGAGCATCAAGGAGAAAGAGTTGTTACAAAACAGATAAGTTTGCACTTTGAGTAGCTCAAAAAACGTGTTATCTTTGGACGAAACAATCAACCTCAAATGCTCATAGCAGCCAGAATGATTACACTTGTAAAAATTCCTTTTTAAGGAATGTTATATATAGGGTTGAGTGTCTAAAACTCACAAGGGTACAAGAAATAAGCAGGATATGATTTTGGAATGAAGTTAACACTCAGCAAAGGTACCTACATTTTTCAAGGTTGTGTAGAGATAGACCCTAAGAGAATAAACTAGACACTCATAGCTTTCCAATGAATGCTCACTCATCCAATTTGGATCTCTCTATAGAGAGAAGTAGGCTCTACAAGTTTAATGTTGTTGAAGAAGATGGTGCATAGAAATGAAGGAGCAATGCAATGATGACCCAAAGTGTATGTATATTGCTTCAATGTAATGTACAAGTGATTTGAAGTCTTTATATAGACTCTTGAAGTTTTCCATGACTTCTATAAGTGGATTTTGAATTCGAATCAAGCCAGGATTGGTTAAATTTCCTACAATTTAAGAAAGTGAAGATCTAAATTGATCTACTTTTTTGTGATTGATTGATTGATTTATTTATTGTCAAGCTCAACCACCTCAAATAGGTGGAATTTGAGCTCTCCTTTTCTATGCCTTTACATTGGTAAATGATCCATTAAAAATCCTTATGAAAGTACCATAAAAATAAATATTGATGAAGAACTTCTTCAAGGGATATCTTTGGTACATTTCACATGATGGTTTGATGAAGTAGAAAAAATACACCTCAATCATAGTGTAATCTTGATGTTCCAACACTCATGGACTTCAAGCCGGCTTCGTAGGTACCATAAGATCCAATGGTAGCACCTTGACACTTGATTCATCAATGATGCCACCTAGATCTTGCTTAGTATGAAATTGAGCATCTTAAACCTCCAAAGCTGGTATTTGTCCTTCTCAAGATTCTCAATAGAATTGGTATTATGATCCATGATAAAATTAAGTTTGTTTTACCTTTGAGAATCTCTAGATAGCTTTATTTCTTTCATGTTGAGCACTCCCTAAATGCTTCCCCTTGAAGTAGATCTCAAATACTTCACCTTGTTGTCTTGCTTCACTTTAGGTTTCACATGGTTCGTTTTGCACTCAACTTGATGTCTTCCAGCTGCTTTAATACCAATTTTGGAAGATTTCTCCTCATAATGCACAATAAGAAGCTTGGACTATACCCAAAACCTAGCTATATCTCTTAGTTACCAAATCCAATAAAAAAACACTTTTAGTCACATAAACTAGACACTTAGATATTTCTAATGAGCTATCAATCACTAGAGTTGGACACATATAGATTTGTCAACTAAGTCACATAAGGCAGATTGGTTTTCTAATATGTTTTTAGACAGAACAACAGATAAAAAAAGAGTTATAACGCATAGTACAAAAGCATTTTCTCAAAACTCTTTTGGTTTAAGAGTATGTTTTTATAAGACTTCTAAAAAGTACAAGATCTTTTAGAACACATCTTCCTACAAAGAGAAAATGGTTTCCTAATAGGCTGCCGCGTAATTTAGTACCCTTTGAAAAGGGTGGGAGAGATATACAACAAAATATGAACTTCTAGATAGATTATGGCTCAATAGCACATGTACAAGTAGCAAGTGTACTTCCTAGCATCCACACAAACCAAAAAGATCTTTGATTGTTCTTAAATAGCCATAGGATCCTTACATGTCTTTTGACATGCCCTCCTTGTCCCTTCAGCTATCTTATGATCTTATATCTTCATTGGAGTGGCTTTTAGTGGTTCAATGCCCTTTTTGGATAAGGTTACCTTCAAACATGTTCTTTGACTTTCCCAAGGTTCAAAAGCCTTCAAGTGAAGCTATTTAGTGAAAAATGTATGCTTGATCTTGCCCTAGAACCACATAATGTTTAACAATTATAGGGTTCATATATTGGCTTGAAAATATTTTAGTTATGGAGCATTTATAGATTTTGAATATTTGTATATTTGAACATTTCTTCCACCAACACTCTAGATTGAAACTTTCCCCACCACACTATACAAGGTATTTTCAACTTGAGTTTATAATTAATGCATTTAAATGATTTTCTTTCAATTAAGTACTGAATTCTATTCTTTAACACATGTGTTGTACCAAAAGAGGATGTTGTAGTGTCCTTTTTTGCATTAACAAAATAATTATTACATCATATTGAAAAATAGTTTTTAAAAAATTCATACACCATTTTATTCCATGGTTTAGAACTTCAAAAAAGTAAAAAAATTGATAAGTCTTTTGAAAGAGTAAATACATCAACAAGTGAATAAGGTATAAATCATCGTTCTTTATTTATTTAAAAAACACATAAGATCACATAATGATTTTTATCCACTAAAATTTTATATGGATCATTGATAAAGATAAATTAATTTTGTGTGATTCTCTTTAAATTCGTGCATATATTGATTCTTATGATTGTATCCAATCATAGAATTGCACACACAACCGATGTATTGGTGTTAAGTGGGAGAAACCTCACATGATAGAGTGTCAATTCATGGAGTGACCAATAGATGGTATGAAGACCGTATGCAACAAGATGGATGTACACATACCTACAACAAGAGGGAAATCAAGCACACACACACACACAAGTAGGCAAGAGGCATGTGCTTCAAGAAGCTCTTTATTGCTCAAGATTTGAATAAAAAGTAACTCCAAAGATTCTAACCCTCACAAGTGAGAGCTCTTGCTCTTTCACTTTTATATGAGGTGTCTAGAGGCTATTTGAAGATTGAAATGATATCAAAAAAATCCAAAAATTGGTTTGGAGATATTATTCATATAGAGGAAGGTCAAGCACTACTCATATTTCTCAATATGTCTTCATCTATGAGAAAATTAAGGGTTTTATGTAAAAAAATAAGCACTTTTAAAAGTATTTAAGGCATAATTTAGGAACAAAAACCTATTATAAGGAGGGATTTGAGATGGGAAATGTTTGTAGACCACGTCCTCCTTCACTTCCATACTCATACTCCCTTTGACCATAGTCCTTGCCCTTTAATCAGGCTTTGACAACTTGACTTTATCTTTTTAGCTTCTTTCTAGAGCTTCCTCCAACACTCCTCCTCCTTGCCTTTTGTCATCCTCGATAGAAATTTTGGTGAGTGGTTGGGATGAGCATGGGTCTTGATGCATAGAGGTTAGATGTTGAATGTTATTGTTGTAATAAATCATTTTCCACCTACAAAAAACCTCTTAAACAAGTAGATTACATTGCTTGGAGACTATTTTTTGAAGTTTTGAATATCTTTTTATGTGTACCTCAAAAGAACAATAAATGATGTGCTAAAGTGAAATAAAATATAGTAGAATAAGGATGTGCATGAGTGATTGTGACCTCCTAAAAAATAAAATAAAAGATGGATGAAAAAAATTGAATAACTTGATGGGTTGTGCTTGTACTTGTACAGAGAAATAAAAGAAAAGGAGCCACTTGCACCACTTGAAAAGAAAAAATAAATTATTATGTGTGATGGTGGAAGTAGTCATAGGGGATTACATAGAGAACTACATGGGTTATCAGATAGTTGTGTCTAATGCACAGCCTTGTAGGGTGGCCCTATGAATGCAACTTTTGATGCGCTTATTAAAAAACAAGTGAAAAATGTCGGTCTTGAATGATGTGACCAAGCGTTATCTAAAGAAGAGGATGCCTAAGCTATGGGGAATGAAAATTGATTTTTTGCTCTCTTTCATTTTTTATAGTTGGCCCAATGAGGAATGTAATATGAAAGATAGGAAATATTGAATCTAATGATTGATGGTTCCCCCCTCCTTGTTGCTCATATTAGGTTGGAAGGTACATAACATAATAGCTATGTTTGATAAGCGTTGATGAATCAATAGATTCATTATGTGCATTGTGAGGGAGACACTTCTTAATATTCTTTGATAATAACCATGAACTATATGGATGAGGATGGTCTTGAGAAGTAGATACATAAAACGCCAACATCATCAAATGCACATTAGAGACTACATGATTATTCAAAGAATGGATCTTTGATAGGCCATGATGAATCAATTAAACTCGATGAATCTTATCTTAGTGACTTTCCATAGTTGGCGTAAATATATCATTTGAATAAGATAGAAATAGAGTTCACTTACCATGTGTGTTTAAATTTGGATATTTTTTCTAGATGGACCCAATGCCAATTCTCTTGTAGTCTATGTGTTATATTGAGTTAGGAAACCTTAAGAAAATTAAGAGAACATGTGTTTTTAAATTTGGATAAGTTGTCTAGACAAAGGACACAATGTCGATTTCTTGTAGTCTATGTGTTCTATTATGTGAGTTTGTGTAATATGAAAACCAAGAAAACATGTATGGAAAACCAAGTATTATGTGATTTGATGTGAAAACCAAGAAAACATGACTGGAAAACCAAGAATTATTGATGATATGTCCTTTCATACACTGTATCATTCTCGTGCATGGGGTTTGAGCAACATGTGTTATGTGAGTTTGTGTAACATGGCCCTATAATGGAGGCATAATTTAGGTGAAATTGATCTTGTTGGTGCGAAAGATAGAGTTCTACATGAAGTACATGGTTATTCCATGAAGAGGTATCTTGTTCTTCATAAACCAACTCGTTATGCTTGTTTCCTAGATCATTGAACTTGAAGCATTGGGTGTCTAGTATAAGTATTTGGATATGGAAAATAAAAGAACATATATGTACAAACATACAATAGTTTGGTGCTCTTTCAAAGCACATGCAAGATTTATAAGAGGATGAGGTACAAACTAATCATGAAGGCCTAAGGAGAAATGCTTTTAAACCTAGTACACCATCCTTGATGGTGATTCATTTCTTTGATTGACCAATGACTCATAACAAAACCACTATGAATTCAGAAGAGAGGTAAGATGACTCTTCAAAACCCATATAGTATTTGTGGTTTTTTGTCACTTGTTTACATTGAGACTACTTGGGTACCCACTTCTTGATGGTCCTAGATGTGTGTGGTCATGGTTTCTTTTGTTGAGCTGATGGAGACCTCTTTATTGATGTATCATGGGTTCCTTGAATTCTAGGATTTCATGGTGACCCTTGTAGTTTAAGACATAAGAACAGATTTTGGAACCCATAACTGATTGGAGGGACTTTGATGGGCTCATCGTTTAAGTAACTTAATTTCTTTTAGTACAAGTATGGGCTGATTTTGTGATGTTTGGGGGTGTCTTTTTGTGAGTAAATGAAGAATATTAAAAGTGGTAGAAATTTGAGGTTCCAAGTGTCGACGTTTGGTCCAACTAACCAGCATAGGACCAATCCTTGAACTTTTGGAGATTCAAGTACACCGTATAGGCTTGAGATTAGTTCAATAAAAATCACTATATACTTTGGGATCATCAATGAGAAATGAGTGATGCCAAACAGATAAGTTTGCATATTCACTAGTCAAGAAGACTTGCTATTTTGAGTTGAACCATACAACTTCAAATGTTTAATATAGCCAGCCTGATTGCAATTGATAAAATTTCTTTTAGATGAAGGTCATACATAGGTTCAAGTAGCTAATATGCACAAGTGATGGAATTATCATCAACCAATGTGCTAATTATAAGCTCAACTCTGATTGGTGGTAATCGCAACTTTTCATGAATGTGCAGAGACAGAACTTGAGACCATAAAAACAACATTTCTCTTAATCTACTTAACCAAATGCTACAAAATTTTGTACACATGAAGTACACACTATTACTCACTCCTAAGAATAATATCACTATGGAGAGATAAGCAGACTCATCAAGTTGACTCAACTTGGAGATGATGATGCAAAAAATGCAGAAGAACAAGTTGAATATCAAAATGTATATGTATATTGATCTAACTTACATTTAAAATGACTTTGGGGTCCTTATATAGGTTTTTGCGTAGTCCACAACTCATCTACAAATGAGTTTAAATTCAAATCAACACACGATTTGTGTTTGTTGTAATGAAGAAACCACTTTCCTAAAATCTAGAAAAAGTAGAAAATCAATCTAGCTTGATCTGGTGATGATTGATTGATCACCAACCCAAGGAACTCGTGGTTTTTGTTTTTCTTCTTCATTTATTCCTTAACAAGAATAAAGCTTTATGACTTTTACATAAATAATCCTCATGGGATATCATAAATGGTCATGAGCCTCTACATCAATAAGAATTCCTTAACTATAAGGTTCACTTCAAGAGTGAATTCATTCCTAGAACAAAATCTTCTCAAGCATGATGAAGGCTTGATGTCCTTAGAGCTCCCCCTCAAGCTAAAGCATACTTGAGTCTTCATTCTTTGATAAGTTGAATAACTTTTATTGATTTAAACTTGCAAAGTTTGATTCCATCAAGTGCTCTAGTCATCATGTTTGCTACTTACTTCTTATTTTGAAGAAAAGAAATATCAATCTCTTTTTCCATGAGCTTTTCCCTCATGAAATGGTAGTGAACTTCTATGTGTTTAGTTCTTGCATGGAAAACAAGATTCATTGGAAGGTGCATTGAGCTTATATTATCTCCAAACATGTGAGGTTTGAAACTCACAAGTCCCAAATCTACATACAATTCCCTTAACCATATTGCCTCTTGAGTTTCTATGGTCAAACTTCTATATTCTACTTTAATTGAGGATAATGCAACTATTGGTTGCTCCTTGGGTGAGCTCCATGACACAAGCTTTGAACCTGCAAATGCTAAGAATCTTGAAGTACTTCTTCTATCATCCTTGGATCCTACCCAATCTACATCCGAGTACAGCTTTAGATCCAAATCTGATGAATAAGGATAGAATATATTTTCATTGATCATTCCTTTGAGATACTTGAGTAATCTCTTAGCTGCATCCATATGTTGTCTTCTTGGAGAGTGCATGTATTGGCATAAATCAAGCTAACTACCAAGATTTTCTATTCTTTTATGTCTTCAATATGCTCATCTTCATTCACATGAGCAACTCTCTTATGCCACACTTCAATCTCACTTAGGGTTTGAGAGCCAAAGTTGAATAGAGCTATGTTCCTAGTTTCTCCTACTTCAAAAGTAAAGAGTCTACCATGCTTCTCACGTTTGGATACCTTCTTAAAGCCTTGACATGGATCTTCCACATAAACTTCATGTTGCATGAGCCTAACTTGCAAGCCTTTTTCAATTATTTGGAGGTTTTCATGATAGTGGGTACATAGAGAACCTTACTCATAATGTTTTTCCTACCATTGGGAGGTTTGACATTACCAATATTCTCCACATTGTGCTTGGTATTATCCCTTGTTTGTACTTCATGCTTATGCTTTGGACTTTCCAAGTCAGATAGAAGAGCAGCATTGCCTACAACATGATCTAACAAACCTAAATCTATGTAGAACCAATGTTCACCTTCTTTATCTTTTTTGTGCCTAAAATTCATTAAAAGCAATGAATCTTCATGTGATTGATCCTTTGAGTAGTTTTTGAAGTCCCTTCTATTGTGACTTCTATTTTTATTGTTGAAGTTGTGTCCATCTCTACCTCTACTATGTTGATATATTTCGGTAGTGATGTGTGTAAACAGACTAGGACTGTTGGGGAACTTTTTCCCTCTTTAGGAGGCTTTTTTCCCTAGCTTGTATATATGCCTATAACCCTAAGGGGTCACGTATCTTTGTACATTCTCTTGGTAATACATTTAGTATTGTGGGTTGTGCTCCAAGCTTCTTCTTCTTCTTCTTCCTTGTGTTGTTCATGTGCTTCTGCAGACCTAAAACTCCAACAACTAGTATCAGAGCAGGTTGTCGCTTCATCTAGGGTGTCCTCCGCACCCCTCCAGTCACAATCCCAGAATCACACAAAAATTGGTGAGCATCCTCAAGTAGATTCAGAGTTCAAAACTTCTTCGCTCTCTGGAATCAAAATTGTGATTTGAGCTTGTTTTGGCCTCCGAATGCACTACCGCACACCTATGCAGTTAATTTCATCTTTTTGTGCCAAACATATATACAGGTTTTGGTTCACCAATATAAGCGCCCTAAAGTCTGCTACAAGTTTAGTAGAATGCTACACGGTAGTTCTTTTCAACTTTTTGAGATACAATCATTTTTTTGCATCATGATATTTTAGTCAATGGCCATGACTGAAAGCAATGATCTATTCCATATGTTGGTTATTGGATGGTACCAATTATTGATTATGGGGATATATGATGCATCATGTATTGGTTACAAAAGGACTATGGAATATTGTGTAGGGTGTTGAAAAACGTACTACTATGACTATATGGTTATTGAAGGTGATGTGGATGGCATTGAAGATGTTCTTCAGGTTCCTCTTCGTGCTATGGTTTCTGCTGCACCTACTACACAACAACTTTCTTGGGATGGAAGAGATGCTCAGGCACATGCATTGAAAGCCCTGTCTATCAAACATGCCATTATTCCTCACATTCACTCTTGCAAAATAGCAAAGGATGCTTGGGATACACTTACCAATTTATACCAAGCAAGGAATGAGGCTCATGTTGCTTATCTCCAAAAATAGTTGGAGAGTGAGCACATAAATGAAGGAGATTCCATGGACAGTATTTGATAAAGATCAAAGATTTGGAGCAGTTGATTTTTTCTAGTGATGAAGTCTTGGTAGACAGTTCAATTGTGTAGACTAATCTGAATGGTCTTCTAGAATCATATCAGAGTTTTGCTTGTACTCTTCGATTGATGATGAAAGGCAATCAAAATGCCTTAACATTTGAGGAGTTACTTTTTTCTATTGCAAGAAAGTCAATCTAGGCAGAATAGGTCCATTATGCGTGTTGGGGTGAAGGTAAATGGAGCTCATCTACTAGTAAGTAGAAAACTACTAATTCAGCGCTATTAAAGAAGGATGACAAAGACGAGAAGAAAACAGAAAAGCATAAATTATTTTGCAAATATTGTAAAGGAAATGATCATGTAATAAAGAGTTGTCCAAAATTGGTTGTAAAAGAGGCAAAGAAAAAATAGGTCAAAATGGTTGTTGTAGAGGCCTCTACACCCAAATCAAAGTCTACAAACCTTGTGCAAAATGAAGAATGGGCATTTACCATTGTTTGTAGTTATGACCCACCTTCTCATGAACAGTGTATGTCTGCAGTAGGCTCAGATGTTTGGTACTTTGATAGTGGGGCAACCAAACATATTACCTCACTACGTAGTTTCTTCACTTCACTTGAGCATGCCCCTATAGGGAATAATGTCAAATGTGCCAATAATGCCTCATCCTATCATGGGAGTTGGTAAGATCATTTTGACTATTGCTGATGGTATTTCTTTTACATTGTCTGATACTTTATTTGTGTCAGGGATCAAGAAAAATATGTTATCAGTTTTAATATTAGCCAAGACTAGCTTGGTTGTGAAATGTTTTGATGACAGATGTATAGTTCATGATATGTTGAATGACAATGTCATTATTGCTTCTAGAATTTTATGTCGTGGGCTATATAAGCTCATAGATTATGCAAAATATTTGAATGATTCAGCATGTGCAATTTAAGATTCTTAGGCTATGTCAGATGCAAAGCTTTGGCATGCACGATTTGGTCATATAAAGTTTTCTAGTTTGCTATGCTTCTAGAAATTTGAAACGGTGTCCTCTCTACCCAAACTTGAGGCACCTAGTAAACATGTCTTTGAAGGTTGTATTTTTTGCAAAATGCAGCATTCCTCCTTCAAAAGATGGTTTAGTACAAGCTACTAGAAATTATAGCTTGTTCACAATGATGTTTGTGGTCCTACGCAAACACCTTCCTTTGGGAACTACCTTTACTTCATGGCTTTCATTGATGAAATTTCTAGGCATGCATGGGTATATCCATTGAAAGCAAATTTGAATGTGTTTATGTGCTTCAAACAATTTTTGGTTTTGGTTGAAAATATGTTAGCATGTAAAATGGGCACCAACCATTTTGATCGAGGGGGGGATATATGTCTTTTGATTTTAATGCATTTTTGGATGAATGTGGGATAAAACACCACTGTATAGTGTTGTATACACCTCAATAAAATGGATTTTTTGAAAGGAAGAACATGTCACTCATGGAGATGGTGAGGTGCATGGTCAAGAGTCAGGCTTTACCACATAGTTTCTGGCTTGAGGTTGCTATGTGTGTAGCATATGTACTTAACAGGTGTCCAACTAAAGCATTATAGTCTATCACTCCATATGAGGTTTGGCATGGTTGCAAGCCATCTATTGCTCATCTGCATGTCTTTGGTTGTTTGGCACATGCATTAGTGCCTAAACAACAATGGAAGAAATTAGATGAAAAAGTAGTGTTATGTATTTTTGTTGGGTATAGTTCTGAAAGCAAAGGCTATCTCTTGTATCATTCATAGATTAAACACATTTTGGTTATCCATGATGTTGTTTTTGCAGAAGATACAATTCAACCATTACTTTCATGTACTAAGGAGACATTGGTTAGCTCTAAAAATGTGTACGACACTTTGTTGCCTCTTTTTACAAGTAGACAGTCTAGTGTTGGTCCAAATGAGGCAATTTCTCATCCTCTGTAGGTTCCATATGATGATGCAGATCATTCCATTTCTGATGCAAATTTACATGATGCACTTGTTGATGGGAGATTTGATATAGAGGAGGAAAAAACTACGCCTAAATGGTTGTATAGACTTAGATCCACCTCTGTCACATCATACTCATTCATGCTCTCATAGTGCTTCTTTTGCACGAGATTGTTATGCTATGGTTGTCTCTAGTCTTTGTGATGAGAATGAGCTTGTTTCATTTGATGAAGCACAAAATTTAAAAAATTGGATGGTTGTTATGCAATCAGAATATGATGCTATTATCAAAAATGGTACTTATTCTTTATGTGACTTGCCTCCTGGTAAGAAGTGTTGAGATATCAAGCTCAACATTAGATGATCTAGGATGACACATATCACTTTTTCATTTCTCTAACATGTATAGTGGCCACACTAGTATATGTCAGGGATACTTCAAGCTTTAATGATAAATGGTACTTATTCTTTATGTGACTTGCCTCCTGGTAATAAGTGTTGAGATATCAAGCTCAACATTAGATGATCCAGGACGACACGTATCACTTTTTCATTTCTCTCACATGTATAGTGGTCACGCTGGTATATGTCAGGGATACTTCGAGCTTTACTAGATTTATCTACCGAGAGTGATGACACATTTGTTTCTTCCCATCTCGCTCATTCGTGGGCATTACGATTTTCCTTTACCATTCTTTATATATTGCACTTGTTGTATTGTTGTTTTAGGTCATTCTTGTACATTCCTCTTATGTAATAGAAGAAGAAGAAGATCATTCTTCCTTGCATCAATCTGTGTGTGCTCCTCTTTGAGAGTGAGAATGTGTGTGTGAGCTCTCTTCCTTATCTTCTTCCTCGTGACATGGTATCAGAGCCATTGTGGTTGTAGAGAGCTCGTGGAGAAGGCCAACGATGAAGAGTACGTGAGAAGGCATGGAGAAAGCGCGATTCACAAACGACCTCAGATTGCTATGAAAATTGGCTTCAAGGTTTTGGAGCCATCTTGATCTCTATTTCGAGCTCGCAAGGTGGGACCCATAAAGAAACTAGGTCAGCTTGCAAATCGATAACTTGTTTCATGTTCGAAAACACTCATATATTCTAGATCTAGAATTTCAAGCAATTCCACGTATTGTTGATACACGAAAACTGTGTTTTTCTGAGATCAAATTGTCATGCCATAGTGTGATAGTGTTCAAGTAGAAGTGCTGCTTGTAGTGTTTTACAGTGTTGTGAATTGCTACAAAAATGGCAAACGTAGATGGAATGAGTCAGTTTATGAGCAATATGTTGGAAAACAACAACTTTCATGCTTGGAGATTCAGAATGACGAATTTCCTGATGGGAAAAGGCTATTGGAAGTACATCGACAGAGAGAACGAAAACGCTCCATAGTTACCAGAGAGGAATCGGACTGCAGACTAGTTAAGAGCATATGAGGAATGGAATCAAGGAGCACAAAAGGGAATGTATTGGCTATCTGTTAGTAGATAGGATAGCATGATTGGGCACATACAGGATGCCAAGACTCTGAAAGAGGCTTGGAACAGCTTGGTCAGATTGTATGAGACCAACACAAAGGCACAAAAATTGCAGCTCAAGAACAAGCTGCTTAGATTGGAGAAAAAGGGCATTTTAATAAGTGAGTACACCCTAAAAATCAAAAGCATATGTGAGTCATTTGCATCTATTTGCGTGAATGTAGATGATGATGATGATAAGGTGGAAGTGTGCCTTTGTGGTTTAGGAGTTGCATATAAGCGATTCAGAACGTCTATCTAGACCACGAAAAATATTTTGAAATTTTGCTGATCTGGTGTCCATGTTGCCATTATTGAAGAAAAGAATCTTGGTGAGGACTCAAACTCCGAAGGAAAATCTAGTTATGAGCAGGTATTCTACTCTGGCACTAGAGGTGGAGATTTCAGAAGTGGAAGAGGAAACAATAACCAAGACCAAGGTCAACATCAAAATCATGCAAGAGGTAGAGGACAATTTCGAGGCAGGGGGAGCCAAAGAGGCTGTAGAAATTTCCAAAGAAATGATTCAAGTAATGACAATAAAGGATGTTGGAATTGTGGTAAACCTGGACACTTTGAATGTGATTGCAGGTTGAAGAATCAAAATAATAGAAGGCAACAAAAGAACTATGCATTCACAAGTGGAGATGATTCTGAGAAGTTGTTCATGGTTCAACAACATATGATGAATACAATGTCTGTTGATGTTTCAAAGTCTAACGGTAATATCTAGTATGTTGATTCAAGTGCTTCAAATCACATGAACAGTCATGCAGAATGGTTTAGTAGTTTGCAAAAATTGTCAGTTCCTAGATATGCTAAAACAGGTGATGACACATCACACCATATCAAGCATACATAAAACATAGCATTGTCTATGGAGGACGGGAAGTTAAAACATCTTGTTGATGTGCTGCATGTTCCAAATATAACAAAGAATCTAGTTTCTATTGGACAAATTGTTGACCAAGGATTACAAGTCAGGTTCAATGCTGATGGGTTATATGTAGAAGAGTACAAACAGGATGGATGATTGATTGCTAAAGGAAACAAAGTGGGTAGGATGTTCACCTCAAATGTCAAAATTCCTGAAATGAATGTAGCCATGTTTGCAAAAGGTGCACGAGTTATTGTTGATATAGAGATCTGGCATAAATGAATTGGACATGCAAACTTGTAGAGGCTAAAATTGATGCAATCCAAGGAGATTATCAATGGACTACCAAATTTCAAAGTTGTAGAAATGAAAATGGTATGTGTAGCATGTCAATTTGGTAAATAGTCAAGAGCATCATTTTTGCATGACAAGCATGTTAGTGAGAATGGGCTAGAAATAGTACATACAGATGTTTGGGGTCCTGCAAAGACCACATCTATGGGTGGTTGCACGTTTTATGTTAGTTTCATTGATGACCATACACGAAAATTATGGGTATATTTCATTAAAGAGAAGAGTAATGTGTTCATTCACTTCTTGAATTTTAAGGCTATGGTGGAAAAGTAGACAGGAAACTATATTCAAACATTAGGGTCTGATGGAGGAGGTGAATACGTGTCAAATGACTTCAACAACTTTCTTTAAATTCATGGAATTTGATGCCAGTTTTCATGCAAGTACACACCAAAACAGAAAGGCATTGCTGAACACAAAAATAGACATGTTGCAGAAATAGCAAGAGCATTGATGGCTAAGAATAATGTGCCTCATTGTTATTGGGCAGAAGTTGTGCACACTATTGTATACATCATGAACAGAACTTCAATTGGCTATTGTACATCAAGTTATACCTGAAGAGAAGTTCAGAGGTCAAAAGCCAAACTTATCACACATGAAAGTTTTTGGCTATATTGCATATGTACATATTCCAGATGAGTTGCAGAAAAATGTATCTTCATTCGGTACTCCCTTTGAGCAAAAGGGATATAAATGTTATAACACACTCACACGACAGGTGAAGGTGAGCAAAGATGTGGTATTTGATGAAATTTCAAGCTTCTATGAAGATGCCAAAGATGGACTTAATCTTGAACCAAATGATAAAGAAAATGTTGAAAAATCAAGTGCAAAATCTCAAGTTTTGAGTGGAGCAAATGCGTCAGCAAGCAATAGTTCCAACTCAAATCCATGGAGTGGAAGATTGCATGGAAATTTCAGTCCAACAAATCCATCAAATACATCCAAGAAAGGTAAAGAAAAGCTTTTTTCCGGTAGTAAAACATCTACATGTTTTGAAGACACTGATGGAGATTCAAGCGGTTCAGAAAAGAGCCTTGATGAGGAACTTGGATTGCCCTTTGTGAAGACTCCAGGAGTAAGAAACGCACATGCAGATGATACATAGAGAAGTGAACCAAGGCTAAGAAGATTTGGGAGGATAAGGAACTTAGTGCAACGATTGATGTATGACAGTTACATGGCTCGTCATTGTGCCTACATGACCAAGGTAATACAAGATGCTAAACCTTCTTGTTTTGAAGATCCAATTGGAAATGAAGATTGGGAAAAAGATATGAAACAGGAGATGGCTACACTTTATGGAAATGATACATGGAAGCTAGTTTCATTGCCACAAGGAAAGAAACCCAGAGGCGACAAATTGCAATTGGGTTTACAAGGTAAAGAACAATGTTGATGATAGCATAAGCAGGTACAAAGCATGGTTGGTAGCAAAAGGATATGCATAGACTTATGGCATTGATTATGAGGAAACATTCATCCATGTAGCTAAACTATCTACTTTCATAACACTTGTTGCATTAGCTACATCAAAAGGATGGACTTTGCATTAGATGGATGTGAAGAATTCTTTCCTACATGGTGAGTTATAGGAGGAAGTATACATGGACAAGCCACAAGGATATGAAGATTCAAAGCACCCAAAATTTGTTTGTAGGTTGTAGAAGGCTTTGTATGGACTTAAACAAGCCCCTCGTGCTTGGCATGTAAGGATTACTAATTATTTGACCACCATTGGATTTCCTATGTGTGATGCAGATCATTCATTATATGCAGGAAGGGTGATGATGGCATCATGGCTATTATGTTGATGACTTGATTGTAGGAGGTGAAAATGAAGCAAGCATTAAAGAGGTAAAGCAACTCCTTATGTAGGAATTTGACATGAAATTTCATGGGGATTAAGTTTATACATACAAAAACATGGATATGGATACACAAAGGCAGAATGCCTTGAGTATGCTGCAAAAGTATGGTATGGCTGATTGTAAGCCAATTTCTATGCCATTAGATCAAAATTTGAAGTACTAAATCAGGTGAAGCATTGCAAAATGCTACTATGTATAGGAAAATTGTGGGAAGCTTGATACATCCCACAATTACAAGGCCTGATCTAAGCTACACTGTTGGACTTGAAACTCAATTTATGCAAGTTCCCAAGAAGCCACATTTGGATGCTCTAAGGCACACTCTATGTTATGTGAGTGCTACTTTGGATTATGCATTGTTTTATGAAGTTGGTGTAGATTTGAAGGTTCACTGATGCAAAATGGGTTGGTAGTATTCCAGATAGAAGATCTACTAGTGGCTTTCTATTCTCACTTGGAAGTGCAGCTATTACATGGAGCAGCAAGAAGCAACCCACTATTTCTTTGTCAAGTACAAAGGCTGAGTATAGAGGTGTTGCAATGGTTGCATGTGAAGCATCCTGGTTAGAGATGCTACTTGCAGATTTAGGTGTGGAAGTGCAAAAGTTGATCATCATCTATTGAGATAATCTTAGTAGCATTCAGTTAGCATGAAATCTTGTTTTTCATGCTAGAACAAAGCATATCGAGGTACATTATCACTTCATCAAAGAGAAGGCATTCGCAGGTGATATTGATCTTGTTTATGTGAGAAAAGATGAGCAGGTTGCTAATATTTTCACTAAAGCACTTGGAGCAGAAAAGCTGAAGAAGTTTCGGAAGATGCTTGGATTAGAGGACATGAAGTTGAGCTTGAGGGGGAGTGTTGAAATATCAAACTCAACATTAGATGACCTAGGATGACATGTATCACTTTTTCATTTCTCTAACATGTATAGTGGTCATGCTGGTATATGTCATGGATACTTCATTGAGCTTTACTAGATTTATCTACCGAGAGTGATGGCACATTTGTTTCTTTCCAGCTCACTCATTCATGGACATTAGAATTTTCCTTATGTATTGTTCTTTATGTATTGCAGTTGTATTGGTGTTTTAGGTCATTCTTGTACATTCCTTTTATGTAATAGAAGAAGAAGAAGAAGAAGAAGAAGATCATTCTTCCTTTCCTCAATCTGTGTGTGTGCTCCTCTTTGAGAGAGAGAGAGTGTGTGTGTGTGTGTGAGCTCTCTTCCTTATCTCCTTCCTCGTGACAAGAAGGCCATTGGCACTAAGTGGGTATACAAGCTAAAGCATAAACCTGATGGAACAGTTGATAGGTATAATGCTAGGCTTGTTGAAAAAGGTTATGCTCAAGAAAGAGGCATTGATTTTGTTGAGACCTTTGCTCCTACATGCTCAATGACTACTGTTCGTAGCATCTATGCACTTGCAGCTCATCATGGTTGGAACATATATCAATTGGAAATTAAAATTGTATTTCTGAATGGTGACTTGCATGAAGAAGTGTATGTTGTTCATCCCCATGGTTTTGTGTAAAAAGGGCATGAAAACAAAGTGTGCATGTTGAAAAAGGCATTCTATTGCTTGAAGCAAGCACCACATGCTTGGTATGAAAAGATACATGCCTACTTGATTGCACATGGTCTTGAGAACATTCCAACTGAGAGCACCTTAAATGTCAAGCATGCAAATGATGTTTTTTTTATCATTGTTGTCTATGTTGATGACATGCTGCTCACTAGTCCTAATGAGAAGCATATTTCTGATTTTAAGGCTGATTTGCATGGTTCATTTGAGATTGATGGCAGACTAGCTTTGTGTCAAACAAAATATATTGACACATTATTGGAGAATTTTGGCCTTGAAGACTACAAACCTATTGCCATCCTATGGAAACAAGTTTATGGTTGAGTCTTCATGATGTTGGAGATGTATTTGATGTTGTTCTCTATGAGCAGGCTATTGGATGCTTGATTTACTTATGCATTACTCGGCCACATATTCAGTTTGCTATCTCACAAATGACCCAGTTTATCCATTGCCCAGGTGTCAAACATTGGTAGGTCATTAAGAAGGCATCATTGATACTTTATTATGGTCTTTGTTCTCTCTCCTTCTCCTTACACAAGTCAATGGAGATATGGAGAGAACAGGAGTTCTCCTCAAGAGCATTGACTTAAACACCTCCAGTGTTGAGTTTACACACACTATTGACATTTGCAAATTTGGCGAGGCAAGTAATTATGAACTACTCTTAGGTGGATCATTCCTAAGGCAATTGAGAGTGGTCTAAGATTGGGGAGGAAATGCAAATTACATCTAGCACAATGGCATAAATATTATGATCAATCTACAACCAATGCCTACAAAGATGTGTCATCTCTCCAATGATGTGCAATTCATGATGAGTAGGACAAATGATCTGTGAAGTGCATGAGTTTAAGTCAACTATTTTGGATGCAACAAGACACATGTCTTTGGTTGTGTCAAGTATAAGAAACAAATCTAGGTCAATCAACTGAAAGGCATTTTCAAGATCCATAATATGTTCCAAATGTTGATATAAAGGAGGATGAATTTTATCCTTTTTGTTGGACACTAAGTGCATAGCAAACAAATAAACATTAACTCATCATTGTGTTGAAGAGGGCTACAACTTGGATCTCTTCATGGTGAGTCTCATTTAAGATCTGATATGTCATCTTCTATGACATCCCCATAATCTACACAAGTAGACAACTCATCCTTGCTAAGAGAAATTAAATTACTATAAAAAAGGAAGTATTAGGTATGCTCTATGCAATAAAGAAGTTCAAACATTGTTTATTGGGTAATAAAGTCAAGATCTTTTTGGACCATCAAGCACTACTATAGCTTGTCAATAATTCTTGTGTTATGGGTATGTTAGTATGATGATTCCTTCTCCTAATGGAATATGATTTTGAAGTGATATTCAAGAAGTACAATACACACATTAGAGCCAATAGTTTGTGACAAATGGAAGGTATTGAGCCTACTAAAGGAGTGAATGATGACTTAACAAATATTTACTTTCAAAATGTCAAAATGGTTCCAAAATGGGCTGAGCTAGTAGTATCTATTTGTCTTATGGACTTGTCCATCCTTATGTGCATTTTACTAAACACGATGTGATGAATGCTAAGAACTTGCACATCACTACAATTTTATTATACCACTGAGAAGAAAATGGAATCCTTTCCTATTGTGTGCTAGAAGATGATCATTTAATGCTAGTAGTTGAAGATCATGTGGATGCTTTTGGTAGGCATTTACCCAAATGAAAGAATTTTCAAAAGATGCAAAGAAATGGAATATGTTGTCCACACATGGAATGAACATTTCATGACTATGCTAGTGCTTGCTCCACAGCCATGTAATACCCACAATTAAGCATGCTACTTTGTATTATGTCTATGCGTGACCTTCTTGGAGTTAAGATATGACCATAATGAAACAAAGAACTTTGCAATAAGAGAGTTAAGACTATGATCTTATTGGGAACATTGTCTACAAGTGGGCTAAGGATAACTTCCTACACCTCTATGTTCACGAAAGTGATTATCTCCCACTATTGAAAGCTACACACTCAACTGTTGTAGAAAAAAACTTTTCTAGAGATTAGATAATCTCGATAACATTTTTTTTGGGTTTGTGGTGGACCACCTTATGCATGGATACTCAAAAATTTGTCAATAGTTGTGATGCTTGTCAAAGAGCTAAATGCCTATCCAATCGAGATCAGATACCTTTAAGAGCAATGATGGTAGGATATGCATTTGCAAAATGGGGAATAGACTTCATAGGTCCTATTAATACTACTGATTCTATATGCATCTGAACAGGTCATAAGGATGGCTTACCCAATTTTCCCATAATCTTTGAGTATCAATGGCTACTCCTCCATGTAACTCTAGAATAGCCTTAGTATCCACATTGTTATAAGTGATTGGGAATAATGTGTTTCCCTCATCTCCCTTACTATAATTGCAAATCTTATCAATAGGGATTTTGTGGGTTTGTGCCTCCATATCTTGGTTTTGTGTTTTGGGTTGGGGGGCTAGATTCAACAATTTAGCTTCCTTATACTTCAGATCTACTTCATAATATCCAATGTAGGAGGGTTAGCATCACCAATGAAGGAGGGTAGAGATTGGAAGTTTGTTTCCACATTAGCCCATGCATGTGGACTTATTGGGTCATTAAGAGGTAAGTCACTTCATATTGATTTTTCACATGTTTGGAACTTTGAGAAGGAAGGTTTGTTTGGGCCTCCTTCTTCCATTTGTGCTCTAGAACCTGATCCAACAGTTCATCTTGACATGACCCCTGTGTGTCAAGCACTAGAATGTCCTCTACAGGTAAGGGAATACTAGCTTGGATAGGATCTGATAGCACTAGTGTAGGAATCACTTAAACTTAGGGACTATCTCTTTTCATCTTTATTATGCCTTTAGCATCTTTCCGGTTGTTCAACCAATTTTTGAATTTTTTCTCCCTAATTTTGGAGCTATTCTTGCATTTTCTAGAATTTCTTTTTCTTCTTTTGGATTTCTTCTTCCTTTTGATGTGCTTTAATCACTTTCTGGAAGTGCTCTTCTAGAGTATGTGTCGGAAGAATAGTGTTAGGAAATTTTTCTAGCATTGTCTAGGATGGATCTATCATTCGTTGGCACATGGCTAGACATTCCTTTTTTAAGTCCCCTCTAGGGTAGCATGGTTCATGTTGCACAACTAATGGCCTTCTTTTTGGTCCTTCATGGTAGGTTCTCAATAGTCCTTCTAGCTCGAAGGTTAGAGGGTGAGAAAATATAGATCTCAAGTCTTGCCATGTATTTGGGTATGGTTTTGGGAATTGAGGTGGATATGGGTGTGTGTGAGTATGAATATGATAGTTCCATTGCATTATTATGTTGTTTTCTCAAAGATTGATCTTGGATTTTTCTCATGAATGAGCTGATGTTTCTTTTTTAGGAGCTCCTCTTGCTTCTTGGTAAGCTCACCTTTCTTGGAATTAAAGGATTCCTCAAGTACAACCATCTCTTCTCCCACTTCTTTCTTTTCCTACCTCCCTGAGTCTTCCAAGTCCTCTTTGTAAATTGAGAGTCCTTGGGAGGCTCATCTTCTTTGCTCTTTAAGCTAGATTGGTAAAGCACCTTTTTGCATTTGTCTTTCTTATGAGTCTTAGCTTGTGCCCTACTGACTACATGCACTGGTGGTATCTTTTCTTTCTCCTCTTCACTATTAGAATTAGAGGGAAGCATTGTTACCATATTGAAAAGTGCTAGCTTTCTCCTATCGAGATTTTGAGGATAGTGTTTGTAAAGATATCTTTTTCCATAATCATTATAAAAAGACTTTTTAGGTGGTATGGGTGGTAGCTGGGGAACTTTTTCAAGTGGTCAATCTTATGAAGTGGTCCTTGTTGCACCTGCAACATGAACCCCTCAGCTAATTAGGTCAGATCTAGGGTCTAGGTTAGTTTTGTTGCGGAACATTCATGTAATACACGGTTATATTGAGGCTCAGTATACCCATAACCATACGTATGACCATATTAGTAATAATATCCACTTTAATAGTTGGGATAACTTGAATAATCTATGGATTGATCATAATATTGTGCATATTGATCATGTTGACTACTTTTCAAAGAGCTTACTTGTCTAATGAATTTTTTAATGGTTGGAGCTGATGGAATCATGGTTTGCTCTAGGTGTTCTTGTGCTTGTCTATAATTGATTGGTATTACATATTGAGGAGTAGGAAGCTTGGCTCAACAGAGGTTGGACTAGGTATGTTGTACTCTTGCATAAGTCCAAATGGATATTGCATTTCTTGCATGATTGGGTATAAGTATCATGATGGATACCAACATTTTTTATCAAAAGGCATCTAAGCTTGATAAATTCCCATATGTGTTCGAGTGGCCATGCAGTGTGGGATATTGTTGTTATGTAGGATGAGGTGGCCTTCTATTGCACATTTAACTTGCACGAGCTATTATGCGATATGAGAACCTTTCATGATATGGATTGTTACAGTTAGTGTCTATGTGAAAAGCCAAATGGCCATCAAACATTCTTGTATATGTTTGTTCTAAGAAAACATATAGTGGACTAATCAATCACGAACTGGAATAGAGATCACCCATTTGTGAAACTTGTATACAACAAACTTGTACTCTCTGTTCTCAAGTTTTTGTGTTTTTTAGCATGCCTACATAGACAAGTACAAAGGATCATTGCGATGCCATCGAAAAAGAAAATTCATGCTACGAGTAGATCAAAAGCTCCCCTTCACTAGTATCAGAGCAATTTTGCATGTGAATGCATAGATTATCCCTAGTTTGCATAGTATTGTCAAAACTTGCAACTTGTGAAACACCTCTGCAACTCCAAGGTGGCAATCAAGTCATACACCTTGGCATACCTTGCCATCTGAGTCACTGAAGTCACCATTGGCATTGTTGGCTATACATGAGGGAGGACCTCAATGATCAAGGAAGGTGGAGGTTCCCAATACCACTCTCAAGGTCACCCATTCCATTATCCTTCTCCTTGGAGATCGCTTAACTCACAATCTCTTACCACTAAGTTACACTTCTAGAATTTCATGGTGACCCTCATAGTTTGAGTCATGTGGAGAGACTTTTAAACCCATACCTGATTGGAGGGACTTTCATGGGCTTTGATCATTTTAGTTATCTAATTTTTTTCACTCATATGTTGCATGTTTGGAACTCTGAGAAGTGAGGTTTGTGTTGAACTTAGGCCTCCTTCTTCCATTTGGGCTCTAGAACCTAATCCCAGAGTTCACATTGCCATGACCCTTCCATGTCTGGCACTACAATGTCCTCTTGAAATAAAGGAAGACTATCTTGAATACAACATGATAGCATTGGTCTAGGAGTTACCTAGGGTTTAGGGACTAGCTCTTTTGGTCTCTTTTGTGCCTTTACCATCTTCTAATATTCTTAAAACACTTTTTAAAAATTTTCTTCATAATTTTGGAGCTATTCTTGCCTACTCTAGATTCTCTTTTCTTTCTCTTGGATTTGTTCCTCCTTTTGATGTGCTTTAGTCATTTTTGGAAGTTCTCTTTCGGAATGCATTGGGAGAACAATGTTAGGAGATTTTTCTAGAATTTTTTGGGATAGCTCTATCATTCATTAGCACATGGCTAGACATTCCTTTTTTAGGTCCCCTCTACGATAACATTTTTCATGTTGCTTAACTGATGGCCTTGCTTTTAGTCGATCATGGTAGGCTCTCAATAGTCCTTCTAATTGGGAGGTTAGAGGGTGAGCAAAGATAGATCTAAACTTTAGCCATGGATTTGGATATGCCTATGGGTACTGAGGTGGATATGGATGTGAGTATGAATGTGGCAGTGCCATTGCACTAGTTATTTTGTGTTCTCAAAGCTTGAAGTTGGATATTCTCATGAATGAGGTGATATTTCCTTTTGACAAGATCCTCTTACTTCTTGGTAAGCTCACCTTGCTTAGACTTAAGGGATTCCTCAAGTACAACCATTCTATTTTCCCACTTCTTTGTTTTCCTACCTTTTTGAGCCTTTGAGGCCCCCTTAGTAGGTTGATAATCCTTGGGAGGATCATCTTCTTTGTTTTTTGTGCCAGATGGGTCAAGCACCCTCTTGTCCTTGTCTTTCTTGGCTGCTAGATTATGGTGCTTCTTTTCATGTGAAACCACATAGATAGTGTTTTTCTAGTTATGTAGCAAGTCTCTTGGTACCTTGAGGCTCGGTGATTCTTACCATTGTCATGTTGATGGAATTGGAGATGTGGTTGTGAAATTTTCTAATGATTCATGGTTTACCATGCATAACATATGCTCAAGTTTCACGTAGTTTGATGTTAGTTGCTCATCTTGATGATCTTGGCTACAAAGTGACATTTCAAAGAGCAATATGGTTATTTCTAAAGGACACAAAGTTGGCTCATTTTATCCATTTTTTGTATCTCATAAGAGCAATATGCTTAATCCTTTCACATTTCAAAGAGTAATATGGTTATTTCTAAAGGACAAAAAGTTGGCTCATTTTATCCACTGTTTGTATCTCATAAGGAACACTTGTAAGCTACCACTACCCAAACTATGGCTTGTATATGGCATGGTTGTTTGGGCCACATATCTCAAAGTGGAATGGCAATTCTTTCACATTGTACATACTTACATGTGTTATCTTTCTCTTATTTTTCTTTCTCTGAGCATTGTCAATATGGAAATAAAACTAAGAATGTGCATAGAACATACATTGAATTTTCAATTCAGCCATTAGATTTTGTTCATACTGATGTGTGTGGTCCTATGCACACTAGTTCATTAGGTGGTCCTCTTCACTTCATCACCTTCATAAATGATGCTACTAGAAAATTTAGGTTTATCATATCAAGTCTAAGGATGAGGTATTCCCTACTTTTAGAAAATGGCTTGCCTCACTAGAGGCTAAGAAGGGAAATATGATTAAGGTTGTATGTTTAGATAATGGTTGTGAGTATACCTTACATGAATTCAGCCATTTTTGTCTGTGTAGTGAAATTCAAAGAGAGCTTGCCTTATATCCCTACACAAAGTAGTGTAGCTAAAATGATGAATAGAACAATTCAAAATAGATTACTATCTATTTTGAATCATGCAAACCTTTAAAAGGCTTTTGAGCTAAATCAATATTGACTATAGTTCATGTGATTAACTTTCACCTAGTACTGTTAAAGGCTTGAAAGTAGCACAAGAGTTACGGGAAAGGTAGCCACCAAATTATGATCACCTTCAAGTATTTGGTTGTGAAGTTTATGTCCGTGTTCCAAAGAATTTGAGATAAAAGTTGGACTACGAATCTAAAAGATGCATTTTTGTTGGATATGGAAGATCTGGGCAATTTGGTTATCGTTTTTGGGATCCTGAAAAACATCTAGTAAACAAGGGCAATGATGTCATTTTCAATGAAGTGAATATGGATAAACAACCCATTAAAGAGGTTGAAGCGAGGAGATTCATATTTAAGAATGTAAGTCCTCTTGGTAATATGCATAAGAATCTAACAAAAAAGATTGTTCATGAAAATGTTCAACAAAATTCTACCAGTGTTGATGATCAGCAACCATTGAGATTATCTTCACATGTCTCGCATCCACTTTATATATTTGTTATAGGATTAAATTTCTCCATGTTGACAGATGCTAGTGCTACTTCTTGTTATAAAAAGGCTATTTAGGTACATTATCATATCAAGTGGGACCATTCCATCAAGAGTGAACTAGATTCTATTAATACGAATGGTACTTGGGAATCAGTAACTTCACGAAAGGATAAGAAAGATTTACCATGAAAATGGGAATATATATATGTAATTTGAAATTCACATCAAATATTGGTTCTCTAAAGTATACTACACGATTGATTGCAAAAGGATTCAAGCAACAAAAAGGAGATGATTTTGAGGAAATCCTCTCGCATGTGGTCAAGATGAAGACATTATGCATGTTGCTTGGATTAGTTGCAAAACAAGATCTAGATATGGTCCAAATGGATGTGAAGACTACTTTCTTGCATGGAGATCTTACATATGAGCTCTATACAGAACAAATCGAGGGTTATGCAATGCTTGGCAAAGAAATTCTAGTGTGTAAGCTCAAGAAGAGACTATATGGACGTAATCAATCACCTAGACAATGGGACCAAAAGTTTGATGCATTCTTGAAGTCCCAAGGCTATTCTAGAAGCAATGAGGATCATTGTATCTACACTAAGAGATGTTTGTATGTAAGCTTGATATTCTTCATACTTTATGTTGGTGATATTTTGATTTTTGGGAGATGCTAAACATATGTGTGGCATGCGCATTACTCATGATAGGATTAAGAGATACACATAATTTTCTGAGAGTGATTACATAACCAAAGTACTTCATATATTTAAATTTCTTGATCAATTTGATGAGTCTCATGTATGTTACGGTAGCTATGAGAACAGACATTGCATTTGTAGTGGGAGTTATGAGCATATATATATCAAGTCCTAGCAAGAAGCATTAGGAAGGGGTCAAGATGATATGTTCCCATCAAATGGAAGCTATAGATCATATACTCATACTCATATATTCTTTGTCATTCTTGATTCTCCCTAGTTCATATCATCTATGTTGGCCTTTAGTGGGAGAGACTATTACAGATTGTTACTATTAGTGTCTATTTGAAAGCCCAAATGGCCTTCAAGCACTCTTGTATATGTTTGTTCTAATAAAAAATGTAGTGGCATAATCATCCATGAACTAGAATGTATGTATGTATGTATGTATCTATGTATGTATGTATGTATGTATGTATGTATGTATGTATGTATGTATGTATGTATGTATGTATGTATGTATGTATGTATGCATGCATGTATGTAGATGTGTGTGTCCTTTTTTGGAGGAATTATGAGGCTTTCCCCCCTCTCTCTAAGTTAGGCACAATCATGACCGTCTCTCTCATTCGTCTTACTTGTAGATGTGACATGCAACCATGATCAATACTACACTCCCACATAACAACGTGCTAATGCTTGAAAATCTATTTTAATAATATTGGGTGCAAAAAGTTTTGGTTGTGATAAAAGAACTCTCTTGCAATTTTTTGTATACATGGTTGTGATAGTTGGAGTGTGATAAAACTCAAAAATGTGTGAGATAAATCCTTCACTTGAAATGTTTGCAAATCTTTGTAATTGATAAGTTATGAAGTCTTGGGAAAAGAAAACTTGTACTTATTTTTAGCTTTTTTTATCAATTGCATGGAACAATGAGCTTAATAAGTATCATAAATCACAAGTCGAGGAGGAGACTACAACAAAGCACAAGTAGTAATTTCTTTGCCCTCTTTTTCTCACTCTTTTTTGAAAAAACTACTTCATCGATTGTGGAGAAGTTCTACCAACTATTAAGAGTTAAGGGACCCATGAGATAAAACCAAGTGTGCAATAAGATTACTTGTATGTGATAAAAATTTTGAACTAAAAGGAAATGAATCTTGGCTATCTCTTAGAAAGAAGACTTTATTACTTGGAAATGACACTCAATGTGATTTTTTACTCCAAAAAATCTTGGGGTTGTAAATATCTATCAGATTTTCTCTAGCCACTATCATAAAAAAGTTTGATCAATTAAGAAAATTACAAGGAACTTAGAAGTCTTGGTGCCATTTATTAAACGTAATTAGATGAAAAGAATTATTATGTATTTATTCATTGATGCATTTAAGATTGGGAGGGAACTTGTGATAATCTAATCTCGTCAAAACCCACTTCTCAACCAATAGTTGTGAATCAAGGAACAATCAAGAAATCCTAGACTCAACCAATAGTGATACGTATCTAGAGGAAGATCAAGTAGAAGCTTTGAGGGGTACGCAAGGATATCCCTTGAAAAACAAGGATTCTAAACCACCAAGTAGTGAATTCAAAACGAACTTGGAATTCAAGAAATACGACACTCTAGTTGTTGTTATTAACAAAGGTTGTTTGAACAAGAAAGTTCTAAGACTAAGAAACCCAAATTCTATAGCAAGTGTGAATCACCCACTAATGAAATATTGCGATATTAATTATGAGGGTAAATAGGGTACCATGTAACTGTTAACAGAGGACCTAGAACACACCAATGGCCTAGGTATTGTAATATTGAACAATGCCTCTAGTGATGAGAAAAAGAAAGAAGATAAATTTCAAGAGGTTTCACCTATGCTTAGAGGGAATACAGCCTTGCAAAACATCATCCATCTAAAATAAATTCCTTCAAAATAATCATTGAGGACCACATTCTCTGACAAGGCTTCCAAGCAAATATTTTAGAAAATCAAGTCTAGATCTTCTTATATCAAAAGGGTGCTAATCTATGAATACCAGAGCACATTGTCTTCAACTATTCCTCTAGAGTAAATGAACAGAGACAACAACATGTAACGGACCGTGAATAAATATCAAAGAACAAATCTAGAAAAATAGGTATCTAAGGGATTAGGCTATAAGGCTTCAAGAGAGGAAAACCAAAGAAACCTAGAAGTGAACAAGGAAGAGAGACAAGAATAGACTAGAGAGAAACCATTTCAATAGGAATGAATGCAATTTCTAGGCTCATGGCTTATTTTGAAATGTCTTTACAACAAGGTTCACCTTGCATAATAACAAGAAGTGGAAAGAACCAATGGGATCAAAAAATAATGATAGTGAATATGACTCAAAGATACCAGGATACATGTAGATGCCTTCTGCCATCATGTGGTAAAGTGCATGAGAAGTTATTACGAGAGTTGTAAGAGGTAAATAAATCATTGCTTCTTCACTCAATACAAAGCTTTTGTTCTCACATCATTTAGGATAGCTTTAATTTGGTTCCATCCCTTGTCTATCAATGCATTTAGAAACCTACCCTTATTGAAAAATGTATTAATAAATTTTCTAAAAAGGGAGTAAAACATGTTTCTTCCTAGTTGATTTACAATTTTAAGCAATTGAATTGGTAAAGACAACAACTAGTAAATATAAGAAATACATGGATAGATTTGCAAGATGTGAATTTCCTTCTGAAAAAAAGTTGAACTCCTTATTCTTGAATGGTCTTACAAACGGATAGTTGAAATCACTATTCTATATTCTAGTTTATTTATGCTAAATAATTGAATCAAAGACTACATGGACCTCAAAGAAAACCAAGTTATAGAGCTAAGCATCCCATTATAGATGTAAGACATGAAGAATTCACATCAAGTAGTTCCTCTTATGTCTTCAAACAAGATATTCAAACAAGTGAGAGATAAGAGAAACATGACATAATGCTATAAAGATCAGCTTCTTACAATTGCAATGGTGGTCGACCTACACGTATGTGTAGTTGGGAACCAAGTAACTTTGGAATGGAGAGGAAACCCATGCAATTCTATGCAATTGAAAAAAAAAAGGATAAATCACTTGACGATTGAGCGTTATTACAAAACATTTCCTTCAAGACACAATTACGCACCTAGACCCATGTATCATAAAAGAAATCCCTATTACAACCCACAAAGGCCTAGATTTGATCAGGGATACCTATAACCACCAAAACTAGTCCTAGTGCAACAACTACCTCCATCGTCTACTATAGTACCATTGAATTAGGAAAAGGAAAATGTGGAAACGACTATTGTGATAGTTAGCCCATCCCCAATGTTAGAACATATAGATGAAGTTCCTTTTTTTTTCCATAAAATTTATCCTTTCATTAGTTATAGTGAAAAAACGCCCAATGGGCTACATCGAATGTGGCCTTTGGCCTATGTACATCAGAATTCAATGGAGAAAGGTTTGGTATGTACCCTCTCCGAGCTCACTAATCTTAGGCTATGC
Source organism: Ceratopteris richardii (assembly GCA_020310875.1). NCBI lineage: Eukaryota > Viridiplantae > Streptophyta > Polypodiopsida > Polypodiales > Pteridaceae > Ceratopteris > Ceratopteris richardii. Next base: position 37,628,371 of record CM035434.1, on the reverse strand, counting down.
TAACGGGGGGGGGGAAAGAGGTAACATGGTGGTAAATAATTCCACTTAGGTGTCATGGTGGACAACTCGTAGAAGGGGCCATTCCTCCATATTCTGTGAAATTCCATCCGCTATAATATTGTTGCAGTTGAATCTTCTTTAATTTCTTCCAACTGACCCTGCAAGGTATACACCATATCTAGCCAAATTGCCTTTATTGCTTCCACTAGGGGAGTTTCCTTCCCCTCAAACACCTTAGTGCACCTATTCTTCCATATTGTCCACATGTTATCCCACTGAGTAGTTCCCACCACACCGCTACCTCCTCTTTGTAACTCTGACATGAGAATGGATGCAGTGGAAGGCTGGAGACTACGCCTCTGTGGATGCTTAATGCCTTGCTATCTCTAGAGCTTTCATATAGTATTGCCTCCGACACTAGGGATGCCCACGCTACCGATCCCCATGCCACCAGTAGTTCGATATTTGCATGTGAAAGGAGTCTTAGGATTCGCTTCCACATTTCCTGCGCATATTTGCATTCCCACATGCAATGTTGTACTGTTTCCAGTTCATGACCGCAATGGGCACAGTGATGATTGTCAAATAGCCATGCGCCCACCGCAATCCCTTTGTGTGCTATCTGCCATACATAATGGAATACTAAGAAACTGCATCAGAGTATAGATGGTGCCAAGACCTAGTAAGGCCTAGATAAGAATATGTGAGTGAGCATTATGATTGAGATGATTCGGATCATTAGAGGAAGATTTTGAGGTTTTCATGGGGAGCTTTATTTGGCACATTAGTTGTAGCATTCCTCCAATCACTCAGAAAGAAAAGAAAAACATCAGATCATATGTTTCTTACTCATAAAATTGAACAAAATAATTAAGAGAATGGAAGCTTACGAAAGAAAACTTATCTTATGAATCTCATGTTTTACAATTCCAGATACAAGTAATAGGTCTGAATGAAGATTCGAACATCTTTATACAATATCTTTGGAAAATAGCTTCTTGACGAAGCCTCGACCTCCCAACCACCCCCGAGCTATCACAATCTCATTCACACTCACACTCTCAATCTCAATCTCAATCACAATCACACGATCATATAATCGCAATCCCAATCTCATTCACACTCGCACTCTAAATCTCACTCTCACTCACAATCTCAATCTCAATCCAAGTATCTTCATCTTCATTATCCTCTCTTTGATCTTCTATATTCAAATCATCATTATTATTCAAGTCCTTTACTCCATATCTGAACCTCGGCTAAAGATAATAGGTACGGGTCGCAAAGGCCCTGCAAAATAGAACTCCACAAAGTACTTGACATTTGGATCCAACTTGTGATAAGGAATAACAATGTCTAGATCTCCAATGCATGCTGACTGCATAGCCTAAACTGGTGGGTGTCAATTGTAAAGAAGTTATTGGCATTGATGGATGATTATGTTACACTCACAATTCTACCCTCTAGTGCTTCATTCAGCCATAGTCGAGGAAACTGATCATTTGGATACATGATTAGATTGATCCTAAAAAGCGGATGGAAATAGGTGAAGTTCCAAGATACTCATAAAAGTAGCATCGCCATTGGCCCATTCAATGCAAACACCAATCATGTTGCATTGTGCAGAGATGTAAATTTCATATGCGTCCTAAGTGGTGTTTCCATAAGTGACAGCTAGTATTTTCCATAAATTCTCGTCAACGATTGATCAACTCATTCACATCACAAATAAAGAATCTGCATGATGCCGATGCTGAAAAGTTGGACATTAACCCATTCGCATCGATATACTGGTTGAAGTATAAAGTGCACATAGCAAGGTTGGTGTAGAGCACGTCATAAACCTATTAGGCACACCCCATTCTAATGTTATCTCTTACTGCAAGTTCTTCTTGGAATGTCACATAACATGATCAGCACATGGTTTCTTCATTGGCTTCTGTCGATCTCACTATGGTCCTCATCACCGTCCTCATATTCATTCTTTGCTGCCATCATATCTTCATCATGAAAGTTGTCAAGTGTATTACATCATAGGCATGTGTGCTGGGAATACCCAACTAATGGCGCCCACCAAGGATGTGGCTTAGTGGCTGTCAGCATATCCACTATGCATAAATATCCATAGCAAAATTGCGGTCGTGGCCCCTACAGTGATGGAAGTGACATTCTTGAAGGAAAGAATACAGATGAATAGATCCTTGGCACCTCTTTTGTGTCACTCGATGCTTCAATGGATATGATATCCTTAGATGATGTAGTGGAGTAATCCGTAGTTATCAAACAAGATCAACATGACAAAGTCAATACACAATGGATTTTGTGACAAGCGAAAACCACTCTCTCATTCAGCACCCATCCAAGATCTGGATTAGCAACAACCATGAAAAGTCAACCCAACATCCGGAAATAGATCGATGAGGGAGCAAGGATTTGAGAAAGCATGAGAGTAGAGCTCTCTCAATAATGCCATGAAATAGATTATGATAGAAGGTTCGTCATCCGCCTTTGGTGGTGCCGCATTGATATCCATCATGGTAGTCAAGGAAGGGTATCTGGCTTCTAATCAAACAATGTGATGTATGCATTCCTTGGATGATGCCTTCCAATGGGTTCATATACATTGTGATTCCTTGGATGAATTCAAGCACGAGAGGATAGCCTGGTAAGAATTTCTACTCCACAAGGAAACGCCAGCAACCCCCTTCAAGACCTTGCGATTCGCTCTCAACAGGCACTGGAACAGGAAGAGACAGAACCTTTCAAGACCTTGCGATTCGCTCTCAACAGGCACTGGAACAAGAAGAGACAGAACCTGGTGCCTCTGCTTCATTAACACTAGTTTGGTACCAAAACAAGACACTTAAGTGTCCTTTTTTGACAATTTTCCAAAAAATCACACACCTTCTACAAAGAGAATTTGGGAAAATCCTTTAACATACATATTAAATATAATTCAAAGGTTAATGAAAAATTATTTTGTGTTCATGTAAATAGCCTCTCAAGATGCTATGGTAGTGAACAGGATGAAAATTCCTAATCAAATGTATTTTTATCAAAAGAAAAAAATGCATCATATGAAAGAAAAAATTATACACATTCCTTGAAACATACTAATCACATAGTATGAACCTCAAACTCACTTAGAAAAATCATTTCAATTCAAGTAAAATCAATTATTTTGACTTTGTACACCAAAAACAACAACTAATTCTAAACATGGTTCTGACAAACTTATGGGAATCCACAGAGGTGTACAAATATGCCAACAATCAAACAAGGTATGAAGACAACAATCAAGGTATACACATATAAAATCAATTGCTATGACTCTAGTCACCAAAAACAAAAAACTAAAGCCTACATATATGACTCAAAAGAATTTATGGACATCATCAAAGGTGTAAACATTCAAGTCACCAAGTAGAAAATGTGTGACATAACAAACCAAAGCTTACATATACGAGGCTAACCAATTTATTGAAATCCACCAAAATTTTCACCGCTTTTGACACAAGTAAGAATCTTATGTTGTGTGGGCATCAACCAAATTCTGTAGATACAATCATGAATAGTTTGTGGACACATAACAAAGCACATATAGTTATGGAAGAGATCCAATTTCTTCACATGAAGAAAGAAAATAAGACATCAAACAAGGTGTACACATAAGGGAACTATGAATCTTTGAAAATCAACCAAATTTTTCAGATCTATGCACACCAAACAAAGTAGATATATGTGTGGACACCAAACAATATATCGAAATACAAATATTAACATCCAATTGGAATAATTCCAAGTTACAAACATTTAGCTTGATATCCAAGAAAATAAACTAGTTCCTACAAAGAAACAAGAGTCATGTACATATAGAATCAAAAGAAACATATTTAGTCAAAATACTTTTTTGATAGTTGTTATATGCATAAACACACAATCCCTTGCACACATCAACACATACTAAAAATAATCCTCAACGTTCTTTAATATAATCTTTGATATCATAAAATGATAAGGATGATTTGAAAAAGTTTCATTATTTCCATCATGGATGCCATCTTCTTTTTGTCAAATGAAATATGTATGCCATCTTCTTTTCTTCATTCTTATCACAATCACCATTGCGGATCACATATTATTTGATGAGATTAAGAATGAAACATGGCATGAAAGCATATTTTGGAAGGTTTAATACTTAGAATTATTTTTCATCATAATTTTTTATTCCGCCTTTCGAGCCATGTTCTTTTCATGAACATAGAAATATATGCTTTGCCAATTCAACATGAAAGTTAGCACCAAATGCAATGGAAACTAGCGCAAAGCAGAGGCCTTCTAACTTTGAATAAAAATATGCATCATTCTTTAAAAGGTGTGATAAATGGCAGTGATCTAGAGAAGACAAGTTTTGAGTCCATGTTTATCACTTATGGAAGTGTTCAACATTCTCTAGAGCTCCCGAGACACCTACTTTACACTACCAAAGTCCATGAATAGCTTTCCATTTCCTAAAACATACCCAATTTGTCAAAATGTTTCAATTGTGTTATTTTTGAGTTATGCTAAAAATTGGATTTCTAAAAATTCCCATTTTCTTCTTCATTTAATTAACCATTTGAAGTTTTACAATGTTAGAGATTATATTTTTCTCTAAAAGTACATGTTGTGGGCTATCAAATCCAAGTGAGTATGCCATCAAAGCCTCAAGGGTGTCATCAAGAAAAATCAATCAATTTGGTGTAAAAGCAGGACACTTAAATGTCCCAGGACACTCAAGTGTCCTAGTACAGAACTAGTGTTAACATTCAGGTAGCGCATCTCTTGGTCTTATGGTTTCCAATGCCTCTTGCGTCGGTGGATAAATGAATTGTTTATCTATTTCTGATCCAGCCCAGTTGTGTCTTTCAACCTGATATAAACGACACACAAACTCCACAGAACACAGGGAGAAGAATACGCTATATATCGTTCTAGCTTTATCAAACGTCACTGAAGGCCTTATTATTTTTAGAAACTTTCCATCGCTTTTTCCACAAAATTAGCAATAAACCTCGTTTTCTATTTTTGAACTATACGCGCTACAAATATATATGCATGCCTACTATAAATTTGCTTTATGTTTTATGTTTTAAACTTTCTTTTTTTTTTTAATTAATCGGTTTCACACTAGGTTCATATGGATGCAAGGGGATACACACGTCTCTACGCACACTCACATTCATGGATACAATCATATTTCCGAAAAATATAGATGAGTGCATATACAGACTCTCTTTACATCCTAAAAATTGGCCTTTAACATGTGCATAACTATCCATGTTCAGTTAGAAGAAAATCTTCAAATACTTGATTAACCCCCTCGATTTCTGTGTCGACAAACATTTATAATCAATTACTAATGTTCACTAGATGTTTTCGATAGTCAATATGCTTTCGAAGGATAAGATATGTATATCCTTATGATGGGTATCTTACATTAGTGGAAAGCCCATTTATTGATCCCATTAAGTACAAGCCAAGAAGTCAGCTAAGAATTTTTTGGCCATTGGATTTTGGTCCAAATAAATGAAGATGTTATGCCTAACTCTCATAGTAGATATTATGCCTAACTCTCATAGCCATTCGATACAAAAATTATCAAATGTCTTGCAAATAAATATAGCTCAAGAATTGGTGACTGAAAATCGTGAAACATCCAATTAGAGCATCCAAATATCCATATGATGATCAATATTAAGAGGCACAGACTTGGCTACACAAGAAATCCTAGCCTTTTATCTTGAGGACTCTATCCAATGGTGGACGAGGATTTCACAAAAATAGCTATCCAAGCCAATCTAATCCATCCCATTGCACTTTGAATTAAGGCCTGATTCCTTTTCATGGAGGTACACACATTTCTTTTCTCATCATGGATGTTAGATACATGTGAAATCAATTGTGGATGTTTATTATCCAATTACAAAGTTGTTCTTGTGTTATCCAATTGTGACAATGCAAGGATTGCTCTATCTTCTTTAATTCACAACCATTGATCAAAATCTATCCAAGAACAAAAAATAATCCCATTGGTGGTTTACATTTCCTACTATGCTTTTCTATCCATATAAGATAAAAATGTCAATTTATTAGCTAGAAATTCAACTATCCAATGTTTCTTTATTTGGTAGCTTGTTACTAGCTCTCACACTAAGTATGGTTGTAGACTTGAATTCTCACTTTTTCCTACTCTATCTAGTCCATAGGGTCCTTCTCATGATGCGTCCTCTCGTAAGTGTGAACTTATTCTTTTCATTTAGCTTCTATGATGATCATTGAATCTACCTCTTCAAGATGCTTGGTTACATCCTTGACTATTATGCATGCACTGCAATCACAATGTTATGGTGTGGTTTTAATGTGATTACCCCTTAATTTCAATTATTGTGGGTTGTTGAAAAGTTGTGATCACAAGGGGTTTGTTTGGTGGTTGCTTGGTCCTCCAATTTTAGTCTTTATTTCCTCAGTGAATAGTGCATTAGCTTGGGTGGATTCCTTCAGTTTTGAATACAAGGAACTATTGGTCCAAGCTATCTTGTTCGGAGCATTGATGATTGTGATGTCCCTTTCATTTCTATGCTTATACCATAATTCACATCTAGGTCCTTGTCTGTGCTTGAGCAAACCATAATATGTGCATGGTTAATTGAAAGTTATTTGTTGATTCTCGTATTGGTTTCCCTTCCAACTTTTGTATTGATGTGGTGGAGTATTTCAAAGTATGAATTTTTCTTGTTGGGTTCTTCAATTTTGTGATCTCTTTTTTCCTTCATCATCTTCTTGGGAGTAAATTCTTCTTCTTCAAGGTCTAACCTTGAATATGCAATTTTTTACTTTGAATTTACTTTGTAATTGTGTTTTCTTATCTTTTTCTTTTTTGTGAGTCTACATTGTTTGGCTACTCCCTTTAATGCACAAGTTAAAGTGGTGAATTCTTGTTCACCCATTAGTTGTACATACCCTACTACTACACTTTTCAATTGTTATCTTAGGCCTCTACAACAATAGTCCCCCACGTTCCCATGAGGGTCTTTGAGTATGTTGTAGTTTTTGAAATTATGAAAATCACTATTTATCTACTATTAATCACACTCGAATTCAATTATGTAGGATGGAAAAAAAGAAATAAAAACATGATGGGTAAAATAAGTGGAAACAACTTACATAGAATGCTATATGGGCATGAAAACTCCATGAGGAGAGTGTGGAGATTCGTAGCAATGAGAGAGTGATGAAACTTGAGAAGAGTGAATTGAGGGAAAATAACCTTGCATGCACGATAAATAGAGTTTCCATGAGAATGAATGTAAGTTTTCAGCAAGGGTGGAGCATGGGAATCTCATGAAACCCACCTTGTTGTTGTAATATGGGGAACTAGTGACATATGGCATCACTTATTCCATTGGTTCTTTAGATCTAAGGACATACAGGATCCTTATACATAACTTGGACACATGGCATCCAAGTGGTGAGACACATGGCATCCCTTTGTGTATCATGGACATATGGCATCCATGTGATTTTGGTTCCATGGATATATGGCATCCATGGTGTTGCGACATATGGAAGCCCTAGGCTTCTAGAGACATATGGCATCCTTAGATGAATACGCGGGATTACAACATGAGTTAGGTGATGCTTTGGAATAGAGATATCATATACAAGTTGTATATGCCCTTTTTGTTGATAGTGTTTGCAATCCATTGTTGGGATCATTTGAAGATTATAGAATCCTCTCTCTTCTTGTTTTTTGTTGATGAAATCTTCTCCTTCTCTTCTTAGTTGTTGTTGAAGTTGCATCCCTTGGAGATTCAAGTGGATTTTGGTTAATGTATGCTTGAGAGAAAACAGAAAAAGATAAAGGTTGGATAGCTCATATCAAAAGTCTTAGCATTCCATGTGAATGGTAGTGCTTAGTCCCTCCACAAGTGAGCCATGTGTGTGGCTACAAATGTATACATGTGAAATTCCTTATGATCTTTAAGAGAGAAAAATAACACAAAATAATATATTGAGGAAAAAAACTTTTGAGAAATTCCTTCTATTTGAGATATTGGCACTCAAAATGCCTAGAAAAAGAAAAAAAAATATATGCATATTGGCATATTGGTTGTTGCTCTCTATCTCCATTATGAAGCCTTTGTCGGATCTTTCTGATGTGTTAATATATTCCACAAGACTTTTGTTTGTTTCCTTGATATTACAATAGCTCTCTCATTTTGTATGCTTTCAAAATATGCGTCTTAATCTTATACTGCTAGCTTTTGCCATCCTTTTGTGAGCCTACCCATGTTGCCAGAATACCTCAAATGGATTCAAAGCTATAGATAGAAAATATTTTGGCATTAAATTTCTTCTTTCTTTGTGGACTTAGAAACTCTTGTGTGCCACTCTGATTTGTCATCTAAGAAAAAAAACCCCACTTCTCAATTGCACCAAATTGTTTTGTTTTGGTCATGCCTCTCTTCTCTATCTTTGGGCTGGAGTGTTGCTACGTCAAGAGCAAAGTATAACACAAATGAATTTTTCTTCTCTATCATTCTCTCTCTCTCTCTCTCTCTCTCTCTCTCTCTCTCTCTCTCTCTCTCTCTCTCTCTCTCTCTCTCTCTCTCTCTCTCTCTCTCTCTCTCTCTCTCTCTCTCTCTCTCTCTCTCTCTCTCTATCTATATATATATATATATATATATATATATATATATATATATATATATATATATATATATATATATATATATATATATATATATATATATATATATATATATATATATATATATATATTACAAGAATGGCCTTCTCATTTTACATTGTTGCATATCATTTTGATTATCATCATCCCACATCATTGTCCCCTGGATATCATATAATTTTTTGTATGTACATATTGCAGTTGTAGTCTAACCATTGTCACCAAGATCCTCCCAAAAAAAACATGCGTAATGGATTCTTCACCTGTTAAGATAGTTTTGGAAGGGAGTGTGCATGGTGCTACAAATCTATGGTGAGATTATGACCTAATTTTGGTCATTATTAAAGGCACTCACTTGTGGTAGCGAGAGAGGAGATTGGGTGGATGGATCATAGGAGGAAATCAATAGGCATAAGATCATGGCATCTCAAGAGACAATTGGTAATGGTTATGCCACAATGTGAGGCACCCCAAGTGGTGGAACGGCACCAAGATACAATGACAATGCAATCCAAGGAGACACATGCGCGAATGTTGCGATCGTTGGTAAGGTGGCACATGCACAAATGTTGTGATTATTGGTGAGGCAATAATGCATGGCACCAAAACAGGAGTATAATGATACACTTTTGTGAGGAAATATTGTGCCAATATCCCTAAAGGTAGTAGAACAATGATAATCTCCAAAGAATGGAAAGATAGTAGTTCGAAAAAAATCATCAATGGAATGGCATGATGGAAACCATTGAGGAAGTGGCAAGATGGTAACGATCAAGGCCATGGCACGCACAGTCTGAACATACTAGTTAATCACTTAATCCCCTCATGTACCATCAAGATTCAACACACACAATAGTACCATGTACAAATAAAACACATGTATTGATGTTCTACAAGAATATATTCTTGCACCAAAAGTATATAGAAAGAAATTTGATGCAATGGATAATTATAATACTACGATTCACAATGATAATGCTAGAAGATAGCCCATAACTATGGGTCGGGGGTGTAGAAAGGGTGATATAATGCTAGGGAGAAATGCCAATGCAATGAGACACTCTAGCAATGGAGTTTGTAATTGTCACATATATGCAACAACGTGGATGGACAGGAGTGGCAAGGATGTACATGAACCACCTATGCTAGACTATCAATCACGATGTTTCTCGAACCCCTTAGAGGGATCCTCTCATGATCGTGAGGGCATCTCAAGGTCACTATCAAGAGGCACTTCCTAAGCGACTTTGTATTATTGGGAGCACCATGGTGACTTCATAATTTGTGCGAGAGTATCCCTTCCTTATTAATGTTGTGAATGTATGTTGCTCTCTCCCATTTGAAGAGATCTCATGTAAACATCACTATCATGATAGGCTCGTTGTCAAGCCATGGTCAAATTGATCCTTATGACATATGAAAAATGTTTGTTCTTAACATTGATAATCATTAGTATTCACATCAAAGTGTTTCCTTATGTATTTAAAAGGAATCAAAACCTCATGAGCACAAAGACAATGTGCTTATAGTGAAATCATATCATTGCACAAGAAATCATTTAAGAAGTAAACTTCCATGAGACAACCAGAGAGTTCAAGGAGCATAATCCTTGCTTTTGGTTGAAATTACCTAAAACGATCACAATAAGGAAGGTTTCTACCTACCACCATCCATTAAAAGAAAAACATCAAAACATATACATGAATAGTGGAAGGGAAGGTATTCTAGCCTACCCCCTTTCTATTAGTTTACTAATGGTCATCAATGTTAGCTCAACCAAAAGCGATTAAAACAAATATGAACTGAATTGAGTGAGGATAGCATTATTTGAAGCATGTTATTTAAGTGGCTCTAAAAACATGCAATTGTAGCAAATAAATAACAATCCTTAAAGACTATATCCTAAGAGTTCAACTCAACTCCCCTTTTATTTTGAGAAAAAAAATATAATAATTTCTATTATAGAGCCAAATATATCTATAAATTTACAATTAAGTGAATTTAAGTTATCAAAAAGTATGATTTGTACTCTAGTTCTTAGATTATTCTTGTTTAAGTGCTAACTAAGCTTAACGGAATCCATGGTGGGGGTTATATATTAAGCTAAAAAAATGGGTTGTCACATTGAAAACCAAGATCTTATGTGTATAGCTAAATTAACATCACTTTTCTAGGATTAAAAATGAAATTGCTCAAAATTTGCTCTAGGATGATTGATTCTCCAAGAACACTAAGAATTCTTTTCTTAAAGTGGGAAGGTTAATCTTCCAACTCAAAATCGCTAAAACTAGGTCTTATTATCAACATAAAAGGATTAAAAAGCCAAACATGATTAAAAGGTGGCTCTCTATTCTTAAGGCATATGTTCATTGTGTAAGATTTCTATGATGGGAAGGAAAGAAGCATCTTATAACCTACTAGAGATCATTTACATTATGGAGGTCTAGAGATTAAAATAAATTGTACTCATTCTTAGAGAGTGATGTGGGTGCACCCCCATTTTTCTATTCCCTGCAAACGGGATGCTATATACATGCTAAAGGAAATATGCTTCACAATTCAAGAATCGATCCATTATGGGGATAGATTAAAGTTAAAAGAGTTTACAATGATATGTTGAAACCAAACACAACATAAGATTTACGAGTTCTCATGGAAAAACATTGATATACTTGAAGGGCTTTGGTGTGCAAAACAAGAAGAGCAAGGAGGAGATGGGGGGAGCGAGAAGAGAAGAGAGATGCACACACATGTGTGGGAGCCTCGAAACCCACATAATGACTTCCTTGAGGCAATGCACTATATATGATGTATATATATGAATATGGGGGTAAGGTCACATGACGCTTACATCCCCAACAATCTCCCACTTAAGGGTCAATGTGACCATAAGTGGAAAAATATACAAAGAATAATGTAGGACTATATACTAATGTACATGAAGAGTCCGGATCTCAACCCATACAGATCAGCCTACACCAACTACCTTGAACAAGGTGTATCCATGCACCTCAAACTGCTCTAGACTCATATCGACAAGAGTCGAGCTTCACATCTAACTGATGCAAGAATTGATGAAGTTCTTCCAAAGCTCGCACTTACTCTATGCATGTGTCAATCATCGAACAACTCACAACAACTCCAAGTGCAAATACTCCAATAGCAACTACAATGTTTGTTCTCGAGCATAACAACTCGTACATCAAACTCTCGAATGCTAGCAAAACCTATGCTATCCCGGCTAACCTGAGTATGTGAGCCATGTTGTATCCAAGGCATCCAAAGTAACATCATCAAGGACAACATGTCTTGACATATTTTTATCAACATTTGGCATGAGCAAATCCAAGAATGACTGCATGATCACTGACATCAACATCTAAATCAATCATCCTCTCAACCAAGGATATGTCCTATGCACCTTGAGAGCTAGTATGCTCTAGCATACATTGTGTATCATAAGAGCTATCCTGCTCTACCACACCAAGTGTATCATCATTCTCCACATGAGCTAATTGCACAACATCAACACTAAGATCAAACTAATGATCAAACTCTAACTCAGTATCATCACAATGCTCTACATGAGCATCCACATCATGCTCTAAAGCATCCAGCTGATCATTTGAAGTGTGTTCCATAAGAGCATCCACATGATCAATAAAATCATGCTCTATATAAGCATCATGAGCATCCAAAACATGCTCTACATGTGCATCGATCTAAGCATCTAAATCCTTCCATACATGTGCATCATAAATGTCAACACATCTATGTGTAGGTAGACAAAATCAGACATGATGAGTCTCACACTGCATATAAGGCTAAACTCCCACTGAGACAAGATTGTATCTCACATGAAGTACCTGCAGTGGATACCTGTGCCCAATCTTAGCACCTCTGACAAGCATAAACTATCCCAATTGCAACTAAAAATGATGCTCACCAAGGAATGCATAACATCTACTCTCCTATAATGGCTAATTGAAATCAAGCTCATAGGGAATGAAGGCACATAGCGTACATGTCTGAGTATAAGTGATGCTCCACTAGGTAGCATAAGGCATATATCTCTTGCACCCTCAATGTTCATATTATCGTACCATCAGGCATATGCACACATCCATGACTCTCACTTGAGAATCGAAAAAACCACTCACGATGTGGAGTAAGATGAAAACTGGCTAATGTATCAAGAAACCAAGCCATGTATGTGCTATCCAATGAACAAGAGGAATCTTGAGATGAACCATAGGAGAAAGTGATATCACCATCACTAGCATAATACTCTTGACTTGCATCACGTGCATATCTCTTACGCCATTGTCGTATCCACTTGAAGCAACATCCTCAAATATGGCCCGCACGACCACAATGCCAACATCAAAGTTTTTTATGTGATCGATGTCTCACATGAGTCAACGAACTCGCTTACATATCATGTAGTCTCTGCCATAATACACTACTTATCTCCTCATACATAACAGACTCATATACAGAATCCACAAGCTGTAACCGGATAGTGGAGTTGGCCAATGCATCCATATCCATCCATATGTGGTCGGGCATGTCATGAGGCCTCTGTGCATCTCTATGCACATACATGTGTAATCCTGCATGAACCAATGTATGCCATATTTGAGTTTTCCATCTCGAAAGTCAATGCCATCAAATCGAGAAGAAAACATATTGGCAATCGAAGAGACTATAAATATAACAAGAGACTAGAAACAATAATCTATCTTCAATAAGATCACACCTATATATCCATATGCATAACTTACATCATGAATATCTCGCTAAAGAAGAAACCATGTGAACCACATGTCACATAACCATGCATCTAGCATGCACATAAAACCATCATAAGCCTGCTCACAAAATCTCCAAAGTGACTAAGTAGATATGAAAGAATCCTATAAAAATTTGATAGAGTATCCTCTCTAAACTGAGCAATCAAACAAGATAATTAGTAGCAAAAGAACAATGAATAACCTATCACCATGGCAAATACATATGCCAAAAATGGATAGCAATACATGCTAATACAATGTTGATATATCTCCCACTTAAGAATGAACATCTATCAGGTTATGCACACCAAATCCCTTCATTGGTATCAAATCATGTTGAAGGCTTCTGTGCAAGAAGCTTCAATGGAAGCTTAGGTCACAAGAGATGGATTTGTAGGTCGGCACCTCTCGATATTTGTTTGGTATTTTGGCCATAACTTGAGTTATGAAGCTCACATTGGTGCCTATACATAACTGAGTCAAAGGATTAGAAATTTGTAGAAGAGCGCAAAACTTGGTTCGGAGTTTTAAATTGCCAAAAATTTGAAAACCATAGATTGATGTAGAAGATAAATCTACAATCACTTGAACAACAGATTAGTTTTTGGGCCATAACTTGAGTTTTACAAGTTGGATTCAAGTGATTCAACTCGTTGTGAGTAGCTTGGAAAGGAGACTACAACTTTCTGGAACAGATCCAAATTCTCAGTGCTCGGTCATCGAAATTGCAAAATACAGAGTAATAGTATTGTAGGTGAAGGTGAAATCGACAATAGGTGCTTGTTGTGTGTATATCTTGAGCTACATACCTCCGATTGAGGTATAGTATATATCGTTACATAGCCAAGAAAAAGTTCTTGAAGTTTTTTGAAGAACGAAATCCAAATTCAGAGGTTGTAATATTTGAAACATCAAAACACAAAGAAGCATATTTTCACCATAAGAACCCTAATTGCTTTTGGAGGTTCATTTTGTTGTGGAACTTCTTTAAGAGAGATTTTTTTCTGTACAAACTCTTATTTTTAGAGTTTGAAGGAATTTTCCATGTATGATCACTATGATAGCTCCTCCATATGAGAGTAAGGTATGAACTTGTCACACGTCTAGTATGTGAGATAATATTATGGTATACCTTTTTGAGGTTCATATGTAAGGTATGAACTTGTCACGTGTCTAGTATGTGAGATGATATTATGGTATACCTTTTTGAGGTTCATATCATCATGAGTTTGATCATAGCATTATGAGTGGATGTATAGTGACACTCTAGTTTGTATCTTTCTTATGCCACTTGGTTATAGATTTACTTATGGGGAAATGCAAGAATATATTCTTATAGATTTACTTATAGATATATTCTTTTTCCTTGATTTGCAATGATCTTCTTCTCATGAGGTTACCTCCATACAAGGGGAAATGCAAGAATATATATACACATACACATACCACATAATCTGAATTATTCACCGCCCAACCATAAATAAAATTTGCCCATAGGTACCTCTAGAACCATGTATAAGGTCCATAGAACTCTCAAATGGCCACTTTGAGAGGATGGGAATATCCTCATGGTTCTATGCTAGAGCCTTGGCTCACTCGAGCACTGGTCCCTGATCCAGCTTGGATCCTTGACCTATGTAGGTAGACTAATGATAGGCCATTGAGGCCTAAATAAATGTGAGAATTTTGACAGCATCTCCTCTCTAAAATGGACTCTGAGTCAAAATAACCATGTGGAATTACCATCCACATATGCCAAGAATCATACTCACAAATAAGATATCAAATCAATGACCATATGCTAATAGAATAGCCAATCAAGGTGACAAATGGATTTGCAACTGAGGCTCCAATTTGGATCATATACTTGTAAAGAAAACTAAGGTATCAACCAAGATCCAAAATCAACTCTCATAAAATTATATGAAACCCATAAGTAAATCTATAACCAAGTGGCATAAGAAAGATAACTATAAGTAAATCTATAACCTCCATGGAGCAAGATTCATGGAGCAATAAAAGATTCAACATACAGCTTATAAATTAATGGATGCTATTCGATGTCTACATGGGCTAAATTTAATATTTAGTTCTATAAATACTTTGTCCTCCTAACGAGCATACCGAGTACTCGATTCTTGACACCTCAATAAAAGGAGAAAGCTTGGAAAAAAAGCCTTTGTTATGGATGCTTAGATCGAAATCCTTATTGTCCATGTCCCAAGAAGAAGATTTTGATGAGGATAGTGGCAAACAAAATGTTTCTTTGTTGGTGAGGAGAGCATATCCATGCTCTAGTTGACACCTCAATAAAAGGAGAAAGCTTGGAAAAAAAGCCTTTGTTATGGATGCTTAGATCGAAATCCTTATTGTCCATGTCCCAAGAAGAAGATTTTGATGAGGATAGTGATGGGAAAACAACAATCATCTTCAGCATTGTGTTATATTTCACATTTAGTTAGGCCAAGTATCCATGCCCCATCAAGGACTCGTGCTTGGAGAAGTCAAGGCCCTAGCACAAAACCATGAAGTTATTCACATCCTCTCAGTGTCCATATGATAGGTGTATGGACCTTATCAATGGTTGTAGAGGTGCTTATAGGCAAGGGCTATTTGTGTTTGGATGGTGTAGCAAGTAGCTAATAGAATCCCTAAAGATGTGCAAGAAGAATCAATATGGTATAGTTTTAAATATAAGTGTGTAAATCAAGTCCATGAAAGAAGTGTGAATGATAAGGTATTAGAATAATTTGGCAGCTTGTAATTATGCTAGTCCATGTTTGTCTACATGCCTTGTGAAGAGAGTTTTTTTTTTTTCATTTATTATCTTGATCTATACAAAGACCATTGGTAACCAACAACTTTTCCATACCTATCCATGGTATCACAAGTACGTCTCATCAATTCCTAAGACTTCTTGATAGAGGACATTTTTCTGATACAAACCCCCAAGCTTCACTTCAAGTTTTTTTGTTTTAATCTTAACTGGTGGTTCTTGTTCATCAAATCCTATCATATTCATTATTGAGCTACATCAATGGGTCCAACATAAAAATATAAGGAACCATGATTCCAATGTGAATCGATAATTCTCATACTCATCAAGTATGCCACATGTTCTATAAGTGAGAGAAATTTTGTGGAATAGAGAACTATTCAACTTGATTTGGGCATATAGCATGAGAAGGCAAGTAAACTTACAATTGCTAGCTCACATCTGATGTACCCTCCAAATTAGAATTTAGTAAAAAATATTAATCAATGGAACAGTATTGAAATTGTGGAATCTCAATAGAGGTGATTGGCATGTGGTGATTCTCTTCCAATATTTATAATAATATTGATGGTTGTAAAGAGAAAAGTAAAAATCAAGACAAAAATAATATCAAGCGAGCTTAAACTCGTGAAATTATTAGAGGTGCTTTTGATGTTCATTGTCAAAGAGTATATTTTTAATTCTTATAATAATATACAACATGACCTAATCCACATCATAAGACTACATATCCCATGTGTTCAACTGTTTTAATCAAAGTAGAAGACTAAGGCATATATGTGAAAACTATACATGGGTCATCTTGGTGGTCATAAGGTGGATCATACATGCTCGTTCTGTCTATCGTAATTTTAAGGATTCCTTTATTAAACATTGGTTAATAAATCTGGGTCGATTTCCCATAAAAATACTCTAATTTTTCTACCTCGTGGAGGTGACTATGTTTTTCTCAATACTTCTATCCAGTGCACCCACTTCTATCTACTGTACCCAATGTGCGGAATAAGTGTAATACATGTTACTGTGTTCGATGACACGATTACAGAAAAAATACAGTGAAGTGTTTCAACATAGAGAGATATTGGATTATCCTATTTTCTGTAGATTAAGCATCTTTCACACTCGTACAGAACTTATGAACTCAGTAAGACTACTATGATAACAACTATTTCTGATCATGCTCGACGGTCGGTAGTGGCAACATATCACATCAACATATAAGCCAGTGCACTGAAGTGTATTTAATATCGCGAACTTTTCAAAAAGGTTTAAAGAATGCGAGAGCTTCATTCTAGTATTCAAAACCCGCATTTTATGAAAGAGAATCTCATTGCGAACATTTTTTCATACACAAACTCTTGAAGATGTACAATCCACATTTATATTCAACTAGAACCAAATTTTATGGACAAAGCCTGTTAGTTTGAATGTATTAAGGCATTCAATCAGCATATGACGTAAAGATTATTGTGTTGATCAATGCAACACTTGTATCTACTAGCAAATACTTTGTGATTACGTAATAATATTCGATGTACTTGCCTTCGTATTGTAGGAATTATTGTAACCAGCGTAAAGACGTATGAGTATACCCCATAGAGGAATACACTTCTAAGTAGAGTCCAAACTTGTACAACCATGGATACTGCATCCCAAACCTCATTGTAAGCTCGAGATGACCAAAAATTACTATCATGGACTCTGTATCAACAAATAATAGATGAGGATGATGTCCGTGAGCTACTTGTCTGGTTGGTTCCTTTGCCTCTTGAGCTGGGTGAGGGGGTTCAACCCCTAGAGGCCGCAGTGGGACACCCCTCAGCATGTTCAGATGTTAGGCCTTCATGCAAAAACTCCCGTTCAAACTGGTTATCTTGTCTGGCCTCAGGGCCGTTCCTTCCAAATTAATACCTAGTGGGCCTTCAGGCTCTATATCCTAGTAATTGCTAGGCATTCAACCCTGCTTCCCAGGATTTAAGGGGCCCCACGGGTTCTAAACCCCACCTTCATTGTAGTTTCAATTAATTCAAGCTATCTGGAGGATTAGATCTCAAAAATTGTCGAGCTTCCTTTTTCTTTTTTAATTAATAGATGGTGTTGCTTCAGTGTAAGACGGATTTTGTGCCAACATATTCATAAACTACTCCTAGGTTCGAAAAGCTACATGCCTAGAAGTGTGAATTCATCTGCTAAACTATCAAACTAAGAATATTTATCAATTTCTATGTCTGCATCATTATGAAAGAGTGATAACATATTTATGAATGTCTTCTCATCCAAAGACATGCTTCAAAATTTATGTCTATACTTATGTGAAAGCAGCGTCAAAGGGCCGGATGTATGGACACAAGTAATCTGTCCCAATTAACATTGACACAGCTTTTGGGTACACATCATATTAAGATTACTAGAATGATTCACGCAATGTCTGTATATACTAATTGTTGTTATGTTGTATTCATCTATATATATCTGTTTCAATAACCAAAATTAAGCATAAAGTTTTCTGAGTACATCCGATAGTGGACTGCATTCATCTAGTAACACTTCTCATAAACTTTTTCTTTAATTAGCCTAAAAAGGCACCACTTCAGATCCCCATGATTACATAATGGTTTAGTCTTCTTAAAGCTCATCTAAATGAGTGGATGCAAACCCTATGAATACTCCCTGGATAGGAAAGGTATATAGATTCTATGTCAGGTAGCTTACTTGATTCATTCAGCACATATGGTTATTATTTTTATTGTGTATGTATGTAGGACTTGAGACTAGTTCATGAATAAGTTGGACAAGTAAAGGGCAGCAATGCGAAGCGAATGGAGTTATTAAATGTTGTTACAAGGCACTTAATATTATTCCTGGGCACGTCCATGTTACAGTGCTGTCTAGAGTGCAGCGTTCCTTTTAGCCAAAAAAAAAAAAAAAAAGCGGGCAGAGGAGGGGGAGGGGGGGGGGGGGGGGGGGGGGGGGGGGGGGGGGGGGGGGGGGGGGGGGGGGGGGGGGGGGGGGGGGGGGGGGGGGGGGGGGGGGGGGGGGGGGGGGGGGGGGGGGGGAGGGGGGGGGTAATCATATGGGACCTCATATCCTCACTCCATTCATGGTACTTCAAACAGCATGTCCTTGCTGATCCTCATTACAACATTTACGAAATAATGTAGGCAAAATATATACAGTTTTTTGTTTGATCTCAATACCCGCCTATCCTTGGATCAACATCACAACAGAAAGACTCGGGCCAATATCATTGCCCCAAATGTTATCTGAACTTAATGCACAAGATTATCGCAGGTTTTTTTGGGGTTTCTCCTTTTGTGGGTTTTTTTTTTGGGAAAAGGGGGGGTTATATATGGTGGATTTACCACATAATACATTCACATTATTCAGATCCCTCACCAAATACATTCGCCATATAGAAACATCACCCAACACACTTCCAGCATTGCATCTTGAATGCATTAATAACTGTCATCCTACACAAGATTTCTTAGTGCCCTGATAGAATGACAGTTTAACCATTCAATTATATCACCATTTCCATAGAGAGCTGATAGAAAATAATCCATCTAAGATCACTCAGTTGCTGTTACAATCACCGAGCGCAGTCATGGAGGAGACATCCAATAACACTTCCCTTTGCAATCTCTGACTACCTTAACGACCAGTACATTGGAATGATGTATGGTTACCTTGGGCTCTAGGTACTGAAGCCCAACCATGGTATAAGCAGCTATTTCTAGAGAGCTCATAGCAGAAAGACATGCATGCGAAGAGCACGAAAAGTTAAAAAAGGAGAACAGCTAAAGCTAGGAATGCATCCAAGGCAACGTTTTGAAATTTGAGGGACATATGTCCACGTGATCACCCACCCATGCCATGGGTATTAAATAAGAAAAATGATCTTCTCAAGAGTCAAGACATGAAGCCAAAGATAACCACTCACAACACATAATGACTTAAACTGATATGTAAATTTAGTTGTATTTCAAAGAAGCTAATAACCAACATTGACTGTTTAAAAAAGAACTGCTACCTTACTGGAAGAGGGACGTATGGTAATGTAACTCAAACCACATGTCATTGATGGGAACCAAGTTATGCAGGTGAGTCTTAATTGAGAGGATGAAAACGCACCTTCACAATGCACTATAATTTTCAAGCATGACTTTGATTATTAGAGTTAATAAGAAAAGGTTTATGACAAATCCAAAGGAATAAGCCTTTATATCTCAAGGAGAAAAGATTATCTCAGTACTTCATGAGGGGAGGAAATAACATATTTTGATGGAACCAATATATTACAATCCACATAAAAAACATGTCTACAAAGGAGACCATAATGAGCTTGAACATAATACAAAGACATTCCTAGACTCTTCCCATTCACTAACAAATGGTTTACTTCTTGAATCACATGTCCATCCCCTTTCCAGCTAGAAATTACGGAAACGGGAAACAGAAAAATAATTGCAAATGTCATCCATGTGAACAAAGCATGACCAAAATTGCATTCTATTTCTCAAGCTTGCTCACTAGTGTATCCAAAGCAGGAAGTTCCTTTACCAGCTCAGCCCAATCTGGCATACCCTGCAAACCAAATTCTCAACTTCAACAATAACCATACATAATGCAAAGGTACAGAACACTTCTTTAGCATTTTTTTTTCAGTTTATACAATCAACTACTGCTAGAGTCCCTCAAACAAAAAGCTCCAAAATGACACGGAATCCTCATCCAATGCTTCAGTATCATCAAGATGGTAAAATACATAGACTGGAAAACTGAATACAAGAGCAGAAAAGAAAGTCTTTATGTCATCACAAGCTCAAGCTCCTTACAGTAAACATAGAACGGTGAAAGAGAATGGCATAGTAGATAAGGAAAAAGAATGAAGAGTTACTGCACCCATACATGAAGATACGAATGCATGAATGCAATAATATGTATAATGTGATACAGCACTTAAAAAGTGAACCATGAGTAGTTCAGATTGTTGGCAGTCATCTCTACAAGTATGCATCACCAAAACACAATTCACATGGCAAACAATCATGGATACTTTTGATGTCACTTATCTTGGTCTTTTGAGCTACTACCTTGGCATCCAGTTTGTATCCGTTGAGGGGGGGGATGGTTATGCATCAAGCAAAGTAGGTTGAAAAACTACTTCAGCATTTTGACTTTGAGGAATGCAAGCTAGTTTCAACACCAGTTGAGATAGGATTTAGGTTCTCAATTGAGGATTCCAGTGATGCATTCGACACTTCTCTTTATCAGCAAGCTGTGGAACATCTTATATATGCATGCAACACAAGGCCAAATATACAGTATGCAGTTTCCAGAGCCCCAGCGAAATCCAAATGCAACATAGCCATACCAAGATGCTTGTGATGTGCAAAGTTCTTGCAATCTTAAGACAAGAGCATTAACAACAATTTTACAAAAAATGTTCAGAATAAAGATAGGCTGCCAATCAGCAAAAAGAATTTGTTCAGTTCTGGGAACAAGGACTCCAAGGACTCCCAACCACATACCACAAATTCCTTTGTTAGTCCATCCATGCCAAATGACTTAGCATTATCAAGCCATTACGACGCAAAGAATAGTTCATCAACATTGAACTCCCCACCCCCCCCCCCCCCCCCCCAAAAAAATCACTTTTTGATAACATAAATAGAACGTATAAAGCAAGGATTTGTGTCCAAGGTCCAATCATCACCCATAACACAATAGGAGAGCTTTTTGTTTTTTTGAGAAGCCCTATTAAAGAACTATTTCAAGGAGAAGCCAATGCTAGTGAGCTCGGAGGGGCACATGTAGGAGAAAAATTATATTTGTATGTATTGTACATATTACTTTTGTGCTTAGGATTTTTGAGAGTTCCAAAATTACGTACATTTTGAGCTCCATACCCTACTTGCCCTTATCCAATACTCATTTTGACCTTCAAATATGAAAACCTAATTTTCTGTCCTAAGGTCACAAGCCAACAGCAAGTCAACATTAGATGGTCAACCAACCAAGCCAAGTCAAGAAAAGGCATACTTGACACTGACAAAACTAAAAGCACGAAAAACTTATGAAAGCCATGTCGAGAGTTAAAAAGCTTATCGAAAAATTCGTGTGCTTTTGGCAGCTCTTTGTTATTGCTATAAATATGTAACCTTATTGATCTCTTTTATCTTTCATGACTTGAGAGCTCATGTGCTTCCCGTGAATAGCAGCCTTGTTCCTTGGAGGTGCAGCCTTTGCATGAGAGCTTGGAGCAGTTTTATTGCCCACAATAGAGGCACATTTTTGCCTATTCTTTGAGGAGTGTATGAGCACTGTATTTCAGTTTTAGCCTCGTCTTTATACATAGTCTCTTCCTCATATCCCTTGGATAACTCTCTTTGTGAAAGGTCTGCTATTTAGGTTTTCATTGTATCTTTGTGCTATGGTGGATTCGGTTCATGAACCGATTAGATCCGGTACTTTCAAAGGTTTGTTTGGCTTGGTTCGAACCGGAACCATAAGGATTGTAACCGGGCCTTCTTTTTAAGTCTGTTGAGGTTGTTTTATTGGGACCCGAGCCCTACATCATCTGACTTGCCTTCATTTCCTCGCGCACATAGCTTCGTTAAAGGGCAGACATCAAAC